>CM039728.1:6304284-6501913 GCA_022539455.1 Dendrobium nobile | reverse complement strand
AGCTAATAAAAACATATCTTACCATCTTGAGTCAAAGACCGACACAGTCAAACCCCTCATGCTTTCTGCGCGTAAGGTGTTATTGGTATACACGTGACATCTAGGGATGTTGCGCGGGTTGACAAGTGAATTCAGATTCTAAACTGATCCTTATGTACGGGTCAATAGAAGTCGACAGGGTTCGAACTATTAAGCAAATATAAAGTTGTGGCAACAGGTATATTTGCTTAATTTAAAACATTCATATTAGGCCTTCAAGGCCTACAACAATACGAATTCACTAACAAGGGCAAAAAGCATACGAAACCCGATCCTTAGTCAATAGCTCAACTGTGTTGACAAGGTTAAAGCTACAAATAGAAATGACCCCAAACACCTCGATGATGGTCGTGTTGATTTCTTATCTCAACCAGAGGGGTTCGAAAATATTTTTCAAATGACATCCCAAATACTCAGAATTCCACCCAAATATCCATTCAAAACCCAAAACTCCACAAAATCCAAAAAAACCACAAAAATCCCAAAAATATTCAAAATTCTAAATATATTTAAAATTGAAATAAATCCATCAACCCGCTTAAAGCAAAATTCATCTACCCTCCGCAACAGTTTGCCGGGGCGGAAAAATTAAAATTTACTTTAGCTCATATAGAGCCAAATGCCTAGTCGAAAATATCACTAGGATCCATTCTTAAATAATCTCTTGCCAGTAAGAACGTGGTACGTGTCCTCTAACTGGCAGTTTCGCTGCCAAATGGCACTGCAGGTAAACGGTTATGACCCGGGGCCCACTGAACCGAGTGGTTTTGCCGCCAAATGGCACCACAGATAGCGGTTATGGCCAGAGCCAATACGCTCCTTAATGGCGTTAAATCCTTGAGATATGAATCAATAGGATATGATTGATAGGGTACAAAGCCCTCTGTTAGCTAAGGTGGATTCAAATTTGTCCCCTTAGACAAACATTCAACCCTGGTCTACAAGGTCCCCTTGGACGAAGCAACCCATGGCTGCCGACAAGGATCCTTCTGTTAGGTTGGGTCGACTACCTCCTCTGACTAAGTAAACCAGGGACCACGATGGCCCGGGATGACGGAACCATGGGATCTTGATCGGGTCTATCATCCATTCCCCCACCATCCGCTTTAAGTGCAAGATGGTGTAATTTCTATTTTAAATATGAAATCTCCAAATTTTCCAAACTTCCTAAATATTTTAACCCAAATTCTCAAATCCAATATTTTCAAATTCCCATATCCGTGCTGCTACTATATGCCAGATACACGTATTCTATACGTATCTGATTGACGACTAGCCTTAATCGAAAGTTCTCTCTCGTGATCGGGAGAGGTAATTAACTATAGGGGCTTGCGCCTATAGGAAACCAGAACTCAGATCATAAAGTCCTCACAAAATGAGGGCGAAATCTCTGGGTAGTGTCTTATCTACAAACCCATCTGCCTTTCAAAATTTACCTCGGAACTTAGTTTGTTAAAACTCCCTCGCCGAATAAGAAAAGTGAGCGGAGGCCGGGGCCGAATTTTCTGAGCCCACAGATTTCTGGCGACTCCGCTGGGGAATGGTTTCTCTTTCCATCTTTGGCTAGTATTTTAAGTGCTATAGTAGCATAAACAATAATGATAATATTGAGCTCTGTACGGTGAACATCAGGATGTGGCATTTGATCCCTGTATCCAAAGATCCATCGCTGAAAGGTCCCGATAGAGCTAAAAGCTATTTTCTTTTATGGTAGAGCAAAAAAAAGGATAATGATGATATTGAGCTCTGTACGGTGAACATCATGATGTGATATTTGGTCATTATATCCAAAGATCAATCACTAAAAGGTCCCGATAGAGTTAAAAGCTACTATCTTTTATGATGGTACATCAAAGAAAGAATAAAGATATGTACTGTGAACATCAGGATGTGACATTTGGTCCTTATGTCCAAAGATTCATCACTAAAAGATCCCGATAGAACTAAAAGCTACTATATTTTATGAAGGTAGAGAAAAGAAAGAATAAAGCTTTGTGCAGTGTACATCAGGATGTCACATTTAGTACTTATGTCCAAATATCCACCGCCGAAAGGTCCCGACATAAGTGAAAATTAATATAGAGATGCACATCTCTAGAAAAAAAATATATATTCAAAGAATGGTTTGACATCTACTATGTAACCCTAGAGATCCACCATTAAAGAAATTCATAAAAAAAAAACTAAAGAAGATCGCAAGACCTTCATCAGTGCCCTTCTACCAGAAGATCAAATAGAAGAAATAAAAGAACTTCTTTGTGAATTCAGGGACTGCTTTGCCCACTGAGATGTTTGGCTTATCCCCTGACGTAGTAGTTCACAGATTAGCAATCAAACCGGATGTAGTACCCGTCAAGCAAGCTCCAAGGAGAATGAGATTGGAGATTGAAAAATAAGTGATTGCTGAAACAAAGAAATTAATAGAGGCAGGCTTCATTCGAGAAGAAAAGTATGCTGATTGGATTGCCAATATCGTCCTAGTGAAGAAGAAGAACGGGCAAATTCATGTCTGTATTGACTTTAGGGACCTCAACAAGGCGTGCCCAAAAGATGATTTCCCACTTCCTGTATCCGAACTCCTGGTTGATAATATGTCTAACTACGACATGTTCTCCGTTATGGATGGATCATCAGACTACAATCAAATCAAGATGGCGCCCGAGGATGAAAAGCATACATCGTTCAGAACGCCCATCGGAATTTTCTGCTACACAGTCATGCCCTTTGGCCTGAAGAATGCTGGTGCAACCTACTAGCGGGTGATGACTCACATATTTGATGATCTGATACATCAGAAAGTTGAGTGTTATGTAGATGACCTTGTCGTCAAAAGTCTTGGCCGAAATGATCATTTAAAAGATCTCAGAATTGTATTTGAGATATTTAGAAAGTTTAATCTGAAGATGAATCCTCTCAAATGTGCTTTTGGGGTCTCCTCCGGCAAATTCTTGGGGTATATTGATCGTCATCGAGGAATAGAGATCGACCCCAACAAAATTAAGGAAATAACGGAGATGTCACCGCCAAAGAACCTTCGACAGCTTCGCTCGCTACAATGACAATTATCTTTCATTCGGAGATTCATATCAAATCTATCGGGTAGATGTCAGCCCTTTTCAAAGCTAATGAAGAAAGATGTCCGTTTCAAATGGGATGCAGAATGTCAGGAGGCGTTTCATAGCATCAAGAGATACCTATTGGATCCGCCCATTCTCGCAGGGCCGATTCCGGGGAAGCCTCTTATACTGTATACAGCTGCACTAGAAGAATCCCTCGGAGCACTATTGGCCCAGAATAATGAAGAAGGCAAAGAAAATGCGCTATACTACATCAGTCGAAGGTTGATCAGAGCAGAAAGCCGTTACTCTCCTATTGAAAAGCATTGCCTGGCGCTGATTTTTGCAGTTCAGAAACTCCGCCACTATATGCTATCCCATAAAATCACACTGATATCAAATATCGATCCATTGAAGTTCTTGATGACAAGACCAGCGTTGACAGGTCGTCTAGCCAGGTGGGCAGTATTGTTATTGCAGTTTGAAATCATATACATGCCATAGAAGGCGATGAAAGGATAAGCCTTGGCAGATTTTCTTGCTGCACACCCAATCCCGGCTGATTCTCCACTAAATGATGATTTGCCCGATGAGCAAATAATGCAGGTCGAGGAGAATGAAAGGCTACCATTCTGGGAAATGTACTTTAATGGGGCATCGTTGATTAGACCTGTCCGACCTCCAAATATTGCAAGAGTTCGAGCTGGCATCGGTCTCATTTTCGTAGCACCTGAGGGAGGCATAATGAGATTTTCATTCAGTTTGACTGAACCTTGAACCAACAACGAAGCCGAGTATGAAGCTCTATTAGCAGGGCTTGAGATTGCGATCGATGTCAGAATCCAACATCTCCAGATCTTTGGTGATTCTCAACTTATAATAAATCAAGTACTTGGAATCTACAAGGTTGGTAAAGTCGAATTGGCCCACTATCACCGGCGAGCCCTCGAGCTTCTGAAGCAAATACAAAATGTTGAAATAGCTCGAGTTCCTCGAGGATAGAATGCTAAAGCAGATTGTCTGGCCAAATTGGCCAAAGAAATGGCGAACATCAATGAGGAGAGGCCTATATTCATCGGGGTTTACACTCGTAGAGTCTTGGAGCCCGCTCTATTACAATTCCCGAGGGCAGAAGGAATTTCAGATTCAAGTCAGCAGAATGAAACTCCAGTTGACCCTCAACCTCTCCATCAGATTACCATGGAGAATTTTCAAGAAGAGTATCATGTGGCCAAGAGACGTAAAGCTAGTCAAGCTTCAGAATCGTGGTGGCATTGTTTAGACATTGAAGTCGAAAATGATTGGAGGCAGTCATTCATTGACTACTTCAAGGAAAACAAACTCCCGACAGAAAAGTCTATGGCCGCACAAATTCGAAAAAGGGCATTGCGATATGCATTTGTCAATGACATCTTGTACAGAAGAGCTTTTGATCAAATGTGGCTAAAGTGCTTGGGGACTAAGGAAGCTGATAAAGTGGTAGCAGAAGTCCACGAAGGACTTTGTGGAGCACATCAATGAGGTCCTAAGATGACTGCTAAAATCAAAAGGATGGGTTATTATTGGCCGACAATGGTCAGAGATTGTATTGACCGCGCAAAGAGGTGCCACGAATGTCAAATTCACGGTGATGTTATACATCAGCCGCCAAATCCACTACACCCAACAATAACATCTGGGCCATTTGAATGCTGGGGCACAAACATAATTGGACCAATAGATCCGCCGTCATCAGCGGGACATCGATTTATTCTGGCAGCAACAGACTACTTCTCAAAGTGGGCAGAAGCAGCTCCATTCAGAGAGGTCACATCCGAGCATGTGATCAACTTTTTCACGCACAATATTATCTACAGATTTGATGTACCACGCCGTATAATCTTAGACAACAGTACTGCATTCAAAGTACAAAAAATCTATAAATTCGTTGATCGACACAAAATTGATTGGCGATATTCATCTATATACAATCCAAGAGCAAATGGCTTGGCGGAGGCCTTCAACAAGACGTTGGTGAAGTTGTTGAAGAATATCTTCACCAAGAATAAAAGAGAGTGGCATATGAAGATGACAGAAGCACTATAGGCCTATCGTACAACCTACAAAACACCAACTAAAGCCACTCCTTATTCATTGGTGTTCGGTGTTGAAGCCGTATTACCATTAGAGATCAAACTACCGTCACTTCGAGTAGCAATTCAGAATGATCTCACTCAAGAGCAAAATGCCCGCCTCAGAATGGAAGAGCTCGACGCACTTGATGAACTCAGGTTATAAGCTCAACAAAACCTGGAAATCTACCGAGGAAGAATGGCAAAGTCCTTTGATCGAATGGTGCATCCTCGATCATTTCAGGAAGGGGAATTTGTCCTGGTGCTGAGAAGACCAATCATTCCACACCAAAAAATTGGTGACAAATTCATATCCAATTGGGAAGATCCCTTTGTCATCGAGAAGGTGTACCAAGGAGGAGCATATCAGTAGATCGATCTGAACGGTCAGAGGCCTATGCCGCCAATCAACGGTCGACATTTAAAGAAATATCACGCATGAAAATTCCATATCTGATGTATTTTGTGATTATCAAAATCTTATACGCATATTTATCAATGCATGTTTGCTTACTTTTTGAAATTCTCTTGTATAGCAAGAATGCATTTCAAAATCCCCCATCAGATTGGGGGCATTTTAAATATTTATTCGGGTCGACATCAAGCTGCATGCCGAGATCCCCGAATAAATATTTAAAATTTCAAAATACAAAGCCTATCCAAAATCTCCCTATGAGATAGGGGGCTTTTAAATATTTATTCAGGTCTATATCGCGCCGTATGCCGAGATCCCCGAATAAATATTTAAAATTATCAATATAGATATTCTTTCATGCTAAAGAATATAATAAAATCTTTTTCAAAGTGTATGTGGGTGATTTTTCTAAAAGTTCGTGACTTCATTCCTTCGAGTGTACCAATATTTCAAAAGTCAAGAAAGAGACTTTTGTGATTATGTACTTCAACAAATCAAGCCAGAGTAGCTCAAAGTCTTCCAACAGCCTAAAACTTAGGTTCGGATGGGTGTAAAAGGTTGGATCCAACAAGCCCAAATATGGCCGGATCGCTGGCAGCTCCGTCTACTCAACAAGCCATAAGAAAGGCCGTAGTAGCGGAACCCCCACTTCATCAACACGTCAGTAGGGACTGTAAGAAGAACGAAAGCCAATTTGACTCGACGAGTTCTAGTAGTTGTAGTCCAGAAGACTCCTAATTGACCGGAGAATCAAAGTTCCAGTAGAAAGAATGAGTCGTGTACAATTACAAATGCTCGTATAATTCATATCTGCGACCAGAATGGATGACTTCTTGCCACCGATCTTACGTAAACTTAAGGGTTTAGGTCACCGTCATCTATCATCAAGCCCGCTAAAGCTAGAAGCAGAGGGTAGAATGTATGCAAATTTTCTAACAAGTCAGTACAGACAAATCAGATAATCTTTCATCCAGTTCGCTACCCAGAGCACTAGGCAGAAGGAATCAAAATCTCAGGAGTCAAGCTAAAGCTACAAAAAGAAGCATCCTGGATGACATCTACAAATGTTCCTAAATATTGGGGGCAGTTTAAATATTCATTTGGGTCGACATCGTGCTGTATGCCGAGATCCCCAAATGAATATTTAAAATTTCAAAATATCAAATTTATTTTATTTTAAAATATCTCTGCGAGATAGGGGGCATTTTAAATATTTATTCGGGTAGACATCGCGCTGCGTGCCGAGATCCCCGAATAAATATTTAAAATTATCAATTCAAATGTTGTTTTGTGCTAAAGAATACAAATACTTGTTTTTCAAAACATGCAGGTGATCTCTCAAAAGATCGAGATAACACCTTCTCCAACAAACCAAGACTCAAAGGTCAAGAAAGTGACTTTTGTGGCTACACACTCCTACAAAATTGAGCTGGAAAAGTTTGAAGTCTTCCAACAGCCTGAAGCTTAAGGTTCGAATGGGTGTAAGAGGTCAGATCCAACACGCCCAAATATGGCCGGATCGCTGGCAGCTTCGTCTACTAAACAAGCCATAAGAAAGACCGTAGTAGCGGAACCCCCACTTCGTCAACCCGTCAGTAGGGACTGTAGGAAGCACGAAAGCTAATTTGACTCGACCAGTTCAAGTGATCGTAGTCTACAAAATTCTCCCCAAATGACTGGAGAATCAAAGTTTCAGTGGAAGGATGAGTCTCGAGCAACTACTGAATGTTCGTAGGCTCCAAAATTTAAAACCATGAAGGACGACTCCAAATCTATCAACTTCAGCAAAATCAGTATTGGGAAACGCAATTCCCATAGCTCAAGTCTGAAGCCTGAATGGGTGTAAGAGGTTAGATCCAACAAGCCCAAATATGACCGGATCGCTGGCAGCTCCGTCTACTCAACATGCCATAAGAAAGGCCGTAGTAGAGGAATCCCCATTTCAGCAACCAGAGGATAAAGAGCTATCAAATCCTAGCTCTCCCAATCTGATGAACTCAAGTAATTCAGATTAAAAGTCTTCTCAACTGGTTAAGGATCAAGATACTACGTACGTTCGGTACTATCAACTGAATCCAGAACCTGCAAATCCTTCAACAAACCCGTAAAGCACAAAGCGAGGATCGAAGGAATTTTTCTTCAACAAGTCCGTCAAAGCATAAAGCAAAGGACCTAAGAAAATTATCCCAAAAGTTCACAAAAAGCCATAGGCTGAACTAAGAGGATTCTGTCATCAACAAGTCCGTTATGCACAAAGCTCTGGACCGATGACTTTTCGCCGCCGATCTAATACAAACATAAGGGTTTAGGCCACTGGCATTTACTCCTTCAACAAGCCCGTCAAAGCAGGAAGCGTAAGGCCGAAGGTACAAAAATTACCTGACAAGTCAGTAAAGATAAATCAGTTTATTCTCTATCAATGTCCACAACACAAAGCACAAGACGAAATAAATTAGTATCTCAATCATCTATTGACACATCCAAGAGATCTATGGAGGAAGAAAATCTTAGTGTGACATCCAAGCAAATTTTTGGAGATCCACTAAATGAAAATCGTAGTGTGACTTCCAAGTAAATTCTTGGAGATCCACTAAATGAAAGCCCTAGTGTGACATCTAGAACGAATATCTAGAGATCCATAGGGTCAAATAGCTTACAACAAACATGATTCGCTCTAGACGTGTACCACATTTGTTGGGGGGCATTTGTTGACCTCTATGCATTATCCAAAAGACAAACAAAATTTTCATGTACCTGTTATACGATGCTGGCCGCTCATCCCGCGAATCCCGCAAGAAAACCTGGAAATCTCGTATCACTGCCAGCTCTGCCAAGATCCCGGATATCTCGCCGCTTCACGATCATTTCCCGGATATCCTGTAGCTCGCGCCTCGATCGAACGACGCCAGACTTTGTTAAATACCGACCCAAAGCCCCCTCATTCGCTGTTCTTCCACGCTCGGTTTCATTCCACGACACACAGCTTCCGATCCCCTTCCCTATCGCAGAGCTCCAGTCGCTACTTCCTCTGCTTCCACGACCGAACCCCTCTTCCTCCTCCCTCAGATCTTCCGCCTACTTCAATCCCGACACATCACACCGAACTCCTGTTCGGAACTCCCTTTGCTTCCACGACCTGCATCCCCTCTTCCTCCATCCAACCCTTGCTCGATCTCCTCTGCCTGTGTCGACTCCAGAGAGAGAGAGAGAGAGAGAGAGAGAGAGAGAGAGAGAGAGAGAGAGAGAGAGAGAGAGAGAGAGAGAGAGAGAGAGAGAGGGACCGAGAACTCTTACCTTGCCCGATCTCCACAAACCACCTCCGATCCCCAGCTCCAAGCCGATCCATCTCCTTATATGCCCGATCCCCTCTCATAACCGTGCCCTTTCACTTAAAACCTAACCAACTCACCCCAACTCAGCCACTCAACCCACTCAAACCTAAAGCCTAACTCACTCAATCACTCATCCCTAACTCAACTCACTCAATCACTCATACCTAGCCCACTCACTCCAACTCAAATCAACTCAGCTCAACTCAACCCACTCTCCTCTACCCGACCCCCTTTAGGTATAGGAATGTTTTTATTATTATTATTATTATTATTATTATTATTATGTTATTTTATTTTATTTCATTTATTATTAATATTAGTTATTTTTAATTATAATTAATTTATAAGATAATTATAATTAGTTATAAATTAATTATAATTTTTATAATTAGTTTATATTAATTATAGTTAATAATAGTTAATTATTATTATTATTAATTAACTATAATTAATTATTGTTAATTATAACTAAATGTTTAAATTATAATTAATTAATTTTAAATATAATTATTTATTATAAGATAATTATAATTTGTATTGGTTCTTTTCTCGACGCTTGCAACGAACCGGCAAAACCCCCAAGGCGCTCACGTAGTGTTTAAGGTGGGAAACCGGTGCGATGCTCACGACGATTTAAGAATCCCTCTTCAAAGCTTGCAACGAGCCGGCAAACCCCCGAGGCGCTCAAGTAGCGTTTAGGGTGGGAAACCGATGCGACGCTTGCGACGAAGGGGATAAAAAAATGTGTTCTTTATTTTTCATAAGTACCCCCGAACGCCCACGTGGTGCAGAGGGGGAAACCTGTGTTTATTTCTAACATGTTTTCTTCTTATAATCAACAAACATAAAAACCCTTAAATGCTCACGTAGCAGGCGGGGATAAAAAAATACTCATGCGACCGCGGTGTCATTTTTGACACCTACCTGAAGCGCTCACGTAGCGTCGATGGGAAGGTTGCCTCTTGGTTTTTCCCCTAAACGGGGGAGACGCCGGGAGGCTGCCGAAATTTGGATTGAAAATCCAAGGACTTGAACAAAAAAATGAGCTTGAACTCATGGACTTATTTGAACAAAATAAACTTGAATAAATAAAATTGAAATGAACAAGGTGAATTTTGGACATTGAACTCAAACTTGTGGACATTAAACTTGAGCATGACTCATACAATTTGAACATTCAAGTGAACCCGATTTAAACTCGGGCTTGAATTCTACAAGGACCACACTCAGACTTGATTTGAGCTTTCATAGAACTTGAACTCACATGAGTTGAACAAAGAACTAGAACTTGAACTCATCTTGGATATGAAATAGAGCTTGCAATTTGATTAACAAAGACCCGGACTTCAAATGATAAATAAATCAAACAAGAAGAGTACAAATGAAATTCCAGACTTTGAACTGTCCAAATGAAACATCAATACAACTTTCTTGCATGTATCAATTGATGAAGTTAAAGGAAAATCTATACAAGGTACAAGTCATCCTCAAAAGATGGTGGAAGACTTGTAACATTTCACATGACCATCTACAATTAATGAACAATAGTTGTATAGAATGTGATGATATGCCAAACTCTTGCAAGCAAAATTCGCTCACAAGATAATCAAGATAAGTTTTCCAAGTGACAAAAAAATTGTAAGGCATATGGAATCAATTGAATGAGATCATCAAAGGTGCAAGTTCATCATGCAAACAATATTCTTCCTACAAATGATGAATGCAACAACATCTTGTAATCAATCACCACTCATTATCTAGCAAGCACATTGGTCTTATGCAAGCAAATATTAAGTGGAAGAAACAATGACAATCAGTCGTGACATTCGTATCAATCATACGGAAGAGATTGTGATCGAATAGCATGGCATACTGAAAGAAGCCACGAAGAACATGATTGGTACTAATTAGCTCGTAGCTGATAATGGCTAGTTCATTGCTAATAAAGACTAGTATGATGATAAGTTCAATAACCTGCTCGTAGTCAATGATGATAGATGCATGTAATAAAAGTGATCATTTCCCAATGTGGATGCAACAATCTATCTGCAAATAAAGGTGAAAGATACATAGCAAATGCAAATGCCTACGATCCCTTATAGTAGATTTGCTATATGCACCATATGTCATTTATAGACGAATATGAAAGGGACTACATAAACACAAGCAAGATGCTATAGGACTACATAAGTATAAGCTCCTATGAGTTATTGAAGGAAACTCGTTGTACACATAGTACATTATCCACAAGCAAACATAAAAGAGTCCTCACTCATATAAAAGTCCATTTATGGGTGATGACGATTAATGTACAGTGGATGCTATGTTATTCATACAGTCGATGACTACTCAACATTAGTCAAATATACATGCCTTCTACAAGCAAGAGTGAAGATCTTCAATCCATATAAACCCTCTACAAAAACAGATATGCATGTCATATGCCACCCCTGTGTAGATGCATAAATGTAGTATCCTGTAGTCAGCTTCAGTCTAAGGATAAATACATCTACCTCCAGCAGTAGTGGTTTTATTGTAAAGACCAAAATCACAACAGAATGCACAAAGAATATAAGCTCCTACAAGCTTCTACAACCGAAGGCAGGAGATTAGTTAATGCACTATGACCCGTCTACAAAAATCAACAAATAGTGCACGACAGTCTACCTATGCAAAGCAGCGAACAAGTTTATTCAGAAGCTGCTACGCCCCGCCACCGGATCTGCAACATTCGTACAAGGAGACAGAAGACGTTTACAATTATTTCAAAGTACCCCTGCACGTGCACTATAAATTGTATACACATAGGTACACTAAAAGGGGTAAAAAAAATTATAAAACCCGCATGGGCCCCGACGAGCGTGTTATTGGTATACACGTGACGTCTAGGGATGCTGCGCGGGTTGACAAGTGAATTCAGATTCGAAACTGATTCTTCTATACGGGTCAATAGAAGTCGATAGGGTTCAAACTATTAAGCAAATATAAAGTTGTGGTGACAGGTATATTTGCTTAATTTAAAACATTCATATTAGGCCTTCAAGGCCTACAACAATACGAATTCACTAATAAGGGCATAAAGCATACGAAACCCGATCCTCAGTCAATAGCTCGACTGAGTTGACAAGGTTAAAGCCACTAATATAAATGACCCCAAACTCCCCGATGATGGCCGTGTTGATTTATTATCTCAACCGGAGGGATTCGCAAATATTTTTCAAATGCCATCCCAAATACTCAAAATTCAACCCAAATATCCATTCAAAACCCAAAACTCCACAAAATCCAAAAAAACCACAAAAATCCCAAAAATATTCAAAATTCTAAATATATTTAAAATTGAAATAAATCCATCAACCCGCTTAAAGCAAAATCCATCCACCCTCCGCAACAGTTTGTCGGGGCGGAAAAATTAAAATTTATTTCAGCTCACATAGAGCCAAATGCCTAGTCGAAAATATCACTAGGATCCATTCTCAAACAATCTCTTGCCAGTAAGGACATGGTACGTGTCCTCTAACCGGCAGTTTCGCCGCCAAATGGCACTACAGGTAAACGGTTATGACCCGGGGCCCTCTGAACCGAGTGGTTTTGCCGCCAAATGGCACCACAGATAGCGGTTATGGCTAGAGCCAATATGCTCCTTAATGGTGTTAAATCCTTGAGATATGAATCAATAGGATATGATTGATAGGGTAAAAAGCCCTCTGTTAGCTAAGGTGGATTCAAATTTGTCCCCTTAGACAAACATTCAACCCCGGGCTACAAGGTCCCCTTGGACGAAGCAACCCATGGCTGCCGACAAGGATCCTTCTGTCAGGTTGGGTCGACTACCTCCTCTGACTAAGTAGACCAAGGACCACGATGGCCCGGGATGACGGAACCATGGGATCTTGATCGGGTCTATCATCCATTCCCCCACCATCCGCTTTAAGTGCAAGATGGTGTAATTTCTATTTTAAATATGAAATCTCCAAATTTTCCAAACTTCCTAAATATTTTAACCCAATTCTCAAATCCAACATTTTCAAATTCCCATATCTGTGCTGCTACTATATGCCAGATACACATATTCTATACATATCTGATTGACGACTAGCCTTAATCGAAAGTTCTCTCTCGTGATTGGGAGAGGTAATTAACTATAGGGCTTGCGCCTATAGGAAACCAGAACTCAGATCATAAAGTCCTCACAAAATGAGGGCAAAATCTCTGGGTAGTGTCTTATCTACAAACTCATCTGCCTTCCAAAATTTACCTCGGAACTTAGTTTGTTAAAACTCCCTCGCCGAATAAGAAAAGCGAGCGGAAACCGGGGCCGAATTTTCGGAGCCTACAACCATTACCTGGTATGGCAGAGAACCGTCATCCTTTTACACCCTCCAAGTTTCAGTAGAGAACCGTCGGCTGTTCACACTCTCCAAGTGTAGGCAGAAACCCTTCGACTGTTCACACTCTATAAGTGTAGGTAGAGAACCTTCCGTTGTTCACACTTTCTAAGTGTAGGCTGAGAACCTTCGACTGTTCTCACTCTCCAAATGTAGGCAAAGAATCTTCTGCTTTTCACACTCTCCAACTGTAGGCCGAGAACCTTCGGTTGTTCACACTCCTCGAGTGTTAGCAGAGAACCATATTCTTTTGAACAAACTTCACACGAGCCATCTAAAAAAGATAAGATAAAGAGTGAAGTAATAAAAATTACACACAGAGATCCTTACCCTTCAGTAACTTGTGAATCCTTCACGCTCCAATAGGAAAAAATCTCTCTCAAACACTCTCTCACACTTTCTCCTTCAATTTCCCTTTATCATTCAAGAAGATAAGTTGACAAAAAGATTAAATGATAGTCTTAAGTGGACCTTTTATAGAAAAAAACATGAAAAACCATCCAAAAATTTGCATTTTTAAAATTTGACCCGTCCATGATCATTTTTTGTATGTACGAACAGTTCAAAATTGTTGTGTACGAATTCATTATGAATCGGTAATGAACCCCATTTGTACCCGATCATCGTACATACAAAACATATTCATCTGATATAAAAAGTGAATTTCAAAGCACGTATGTATGAATGTATGAACGAAAACACAACAGAGCCCTTCGTCGTGGTACGAACAAAAAATATCGTCCGTATAAATAGTGTATTTGCCAAAAACAGAGTTGATCATCCTGGGACAATTGGAAAATATCATCCGTACAATCTTCACATTTCGCAAAATCATAGCTGATCCTTCAGGGACGATTGGAAAATATCGTCTGTACGATCTTCACATTTTTCAAAAATAAAGCTAATCATCCGAAGACGATTGGAAAATATCATCCGTACGATCTTCACATTTTGTGAAAATAGAGTCGATCATCCTGAGATGCTAGTATGAAAATAGAGTTGATTATAAGTGGCCCGCTAGTGAGTCTTACAACCTAACCCTATATACTAGAACGCCCGGGTGAGGGGTTTAGCTTTGTGTCATCACCTAAACACGTCCCTCAGAGATCGCACTTACGGCTTCTATTAGAAGTGGTCGGAGGTTTTAATTGGGGGGTTAGGAGTTATGTCAATTTTACCCAAAACTTTCCCTTAAGATCGGGCTTACTGCTTTCCTATGAAAGTTGTCGGGTAGCGGGTCTTACAACCTAATTCTTATAAATTAGGCTGCCCGAGAATTTTGTTGATTTGAGTTTGGATTTGATTGTATGTTATTGAGTTGACACTAGTTGTTTCGTTTTGGTTGTTCTATGCTTGTAGCTTATTTCTACTACTGTAGTCCACTACCCTACCCATCTAGTACTATTGCTCCACTAGCTTTACGTACTTTATTCTACCTACTGTAGCTTAGATTTATCAGCATTCATTCAATTTATTTTTGATGTACTGACTTTTTATTTGCTTTTTTGCAGATGTTCGTAGTTAGTAGTTGCAGCAATCAGGGCTCATAGTTGCAGAGGATAAAGCCTTGAGATAGTTGTAGAGGATAAAGCCTTGAGATAGTTGCAGGAACTCGTACAAGAGGGACTTCGGAGAACCTGCAGAAGAGTTCAATTTGAGTGTGTAGAGAGTTTCAGTTTGTATTATTGGAGAGTTGTTTGCTTGGGAGGTTGACAGCTTTGGAGAGTTTGAGAGCTTGCATATGTCAAAATAGTGGAAAAATATTCTTTCCTCCTCTTCATTTTATATAAATGCATTTTATTTTATTTTTTTATTTATTATTATTATTAAAGAAAGAACTCAATTTTGATTAATTAATTTAATTAAACAAAAATAAATAAATATATATATATATAATTAATTAATTAAATAACAGCTATAGGATATTAAAACTGTAGGATTTTAAAATTGTTCTCAAATTTTTAAATAACTCTTGAATTTTAAAATTTTTGAATTTCAGAAGCTCTTAAACATTTGGATTAAAGGGGCAGGAGTAGAATGAGTGCTTGTTGGTTCTCCGTTCCCAGACATTTAACGATATAGGAGACTTTGAAGATCTCAATTAATAAGATATTTTGATTAATCTCAATCAATTTAAATTTTCTATTAAATTTTAGTTAACTAAATTAGTTAATTAAAATTCTAATGTCATTTTTAACATTTCAGTTAATTCAAATTAAATTTCCCTCGGAATTTTGAGGAAATTTTGGCAGCCTCCTGACGTCTCCTCCCCATCGAGGGAGAAATCGAGACGGCACTGCCGTAATTCTTCCTACCCGGACCTAAGGTCGACGACGTAGGGTCTTTGATTTCAAACCATCTCACCAAGATCTAAGATCGACTGCATGAGGTATTCATATTTTAAAACCATCTGCCCAGATTAAAAATCAACGGCGTAGGTCTTCAATTTCAAACCATCCCGGTCAGACCTAAGGTACGATGGCCGGGGTCTTCGATGCCTTTTGAAAGTCCATCTTCTATTTTTTTGTCCCCCTTTTTTCTTATTTTTTATAATATATACAATATATTATTATTATTTATATAATAATATAATATATGATATGGTCGGTTGGGAGTTTGATGCCGGAGTTGGAAGAAGCGACGGTGCAATCTCTGCACCTCTGGCAAAGCAATGGAGCAGAACAACAATGACAAAAAGAAGAGATGAAGGGCGAGCCCTATACGCCTCTATGAAGCAACAAAGTAGGCAACAATGGAGAAGCTGAAAGAAGCGGTGTTGAGCGGCAATGGAGAGGCGAAGTCGGACGAGCGTGTGTAAGTCTCTCCTTCCGAACCTCTTTCTCATTTTATTTGATTCATTTGCTAAATGGCAGTTACCAAAATGAATCAGTGTGTCGTTTGGAGAGGTAGGGCCGGCGTGAAGGTATGTTGGTCATTCTAAAAAAGATTTTTTTTCTTTTATTCTATAAATTTGTACAGTCAATATTAGGGCGGAATTCAGGCATTACTTGGGCAGAATTCTAGCGTCACTTGGGCGTTGGGCAGAATTTCGGCGTAACTCGAGTGTCGGGTGGAATTCCAGCGGTGGTCGAGGAGGAGTTTCTTCCCTCATATCCTTCTTCCTTCTCTTCTTCTTCTTGCTTTTGTATCCCCCTCTCAAGAGAAATGAGGGGACTATTTATAGATTTCTGGAGTGACATGGCCCGTAAATAGGTGAGAGATCAGGGGCAAATGTGGAGTGATTAGATGGACAGACGATATTGAATCTCTTGATCATGGAATGTTTGTCAGACATTTGAAGGTTTTAGTGGTGTTGAAATTTCGTGATCTTGGCCTCGTTGAATTTGTCTCGCCGAGCCGCTCGATTCGACTATAAGCACGTCATGTTTGAAAACCGTTTGGTAATCCAAATTGTGGTTTAAACCTTCCAAAAGTGCTTCGGGTCCTTAATTTTGACTCATTTGGGCTTGAATTCAGCCAAATTTGGTGTCGTTGGGTTCTTATCTCCGAGACGCTCAATTTGATTGTAATTTGCTGAAATCGGAGTTCAGGTATCCCGTATTTAATTTTTGAAATTTCCAACTTGATTTTTGCCTCGAGATTCGTGTCCGATAAAGATAATTTTTCGATGACATATCAATTGTAAATTATATGACTTAAGCTTCATTTGGTACGTTTTTTTACTACTTTTTAAAATAATTTTTTAGTACAAATATTTAAATTTTGTACTAAAAAGCTGTTTTAAGAAGCAGTAAAAAAATCATCCTAAACTAAACCTTAGTGAGGAATATATAACTATCACAGCTGGAGATGAAAATAAGACTATTATACTATCGATGCACACAAGCTTAATGACAAAATGTCCCTTAACAATCTCTCAAAGTCCAACCTAGCATCCCCGCCATCCCCCACGATCCTCCCAATCTCAACCGCCATCTCCGTAGCCCTTCGCCGGAGCTCCTCCGCCTTCTCCCCTTCCATCACCGCCCTTACCATTCTCTCCACCATCTCCCTCTCGCACACATCCTTCATATCCAATCCCACCTTCCACACCTCTTGCACACATTCTTCATATAATTGATTCGACGAGAGCGTGGAGGGATTCGATGGGAGCTTCGAGGGAATCTGAATTGTTGAAGATTAGTCCTTTTGATCGCTTAGCGCTGGAAGCAAAGTTTGTGAATAATTGAAGCTCTTTGTCGTTGATGGCTTTAATGCTTCAAAGAGCACAAAAAAATTGGGGTTTTTTTCTTTTAAAATGAATTTGAGAATCTTCAAATCTATAAGGAAAATGGAAGAAATAATGAACTTGGGGTCTGCATCGTCTATAAATTTTTTTTTTTTTTTTCAATCGTTTCTCATACCATACAATGCAGGATAATGGTGATGGCTTTAATGCTTCAAAGAGCACCAAAAATTTGATTTTTTATTTAATGAATTTGAGAATCTTCAAACCTATAGGGAAAATGGAAGAAATAATGAACTTGTGGTCTGCATCGGCTGCAAAATTATTATTTTTTTCAATCATTTCTCATACCATACAACACACGATAATGGTGATGACTTTAATGCTTCAAAGAGCACCAAAAATTGGTTTTTTTAAATGAGTTTGAGAATCTTCAAACCTATAAGGAAAATGGAAGAAACAATGAACTTGGGTTCTGCATTGGCTGGAAGATTATTATTTTTTTCAATCATTTCTCATATCATACAACGCAGGATAATGGTGATGGCTTTAATACTTCAAAGAGAACCAAAAAATTGTATTTTTTTTAATGAATTTGAGAATCTTCAAACCTATAAAAAAAATGGAAGAAACAATGAACTTGGGGTCTGCATCGACTGCAAAATTATTATTTTTTTCAATCGTTTCTCATACCATACAACGCAGGATAATGGTGATGGCTTCAATGCTTCAAAGAGCACCAAAAAATTGGTTTTTTATTTAAATGAAATTGAGAATCTTCAAACCTTATAAGTAAAATGGAAGAAACAATGAACTTGGGGTCTGCATCGGCTGCAAAATTATTATTTTTTTCAATCGTTACTCATACCATACAACGCAGGATAATGGTGATGGCTTTAATGCTTCAAAGAGCGCAAAAAAAGGGGTTTTTTTTTTGTATGAATGAATTTGTGAATCTTCAAACCTTATTAGGAAAATGGAAGAAACAATGAATTTGGGGTTTGCTAATTTGCTGCTACCTGGAAAAGGGAGATCGCCGTCCTCGATCATCTGAGGGATTTGAAGATAAATCCAAAGGGAAGATGCACTAATAGTTCGGAATACAAGCGCAGGGATCCCTAAGGCCTGAGCTTCGTCCATCAAATAGGGCATCTATATAACAAACTTATTTTTTCTTGTAATAATTACATTGTGCTTAGGAAGTTATTTTTTGTTTTTGGAATTTGGAAAACTCCCATCATGCAATTGGGCATGCATTGTGTGGAGATTTAAATCTTTTACTTTAAAATAATATCTAATAAAATAAAAAAATTAATTAAGTCACTTATGACTTTGTTTTGTTGATTGTATTAAGTGTTTATGAATCAAATTTAATTCTATTTTGTTAAAAGATTTATGAATTTGATTATATGATTACATTAACTATAGATGTCTTTATGTTAACATGAATGATCTATGATCAAAACACTTGAGACCCATCTAATTTCTACTGGTCTCATATTTATAGAGCAAACCGTTTAAACATATTTTAGTGTTATATATATATATATATATATATATATATATATATATATATATATATATATATATATATATAAAAGAGAGTAAGAGAGTGAGAGAGAGAGAGAGAGAGAGAGAGAGAGAGAGAGAGAGAGAGAGAGAGAGAGAGAGAGAGAGAGAGAGAGATAGAGATTTTACAAGTAAACCACTCACAACATTAAAAAATGCCATAATTAATAAAAAAAATAATACAATGAAAGTTCTAAATTAACTTAATTTGACCGTCAGTTTAATTTGACCGTCAGTTTAATTTGACCGGCAGTTTAAGACAGTCGGCAAGCCGTCAGAACAATTTGCCACCGGAAAAAACCTCCGAAATTTATTTTCCAGTGCCGCTTTTACCGGCGGAATTTTAACCGCCTGAAAACCGCAGGAAAATTACAAAACCGCCAGAAAAGGCTGAATTTTTGCCAGAAAAGGCTGCTGGAAATGGGTGATTTTCCTATAGTGAACAGCTTTATTATTGCTTTCTAAAGCAGCTTTTTTGAACAAAAATTTCTAATTCAATTAATTTTTGTTTTAAAAATTACTTTAAAAAGTAGTAAAAAGCCATCCAAAATGAAGTCTAAAACTTGATTCGAGATAACTTTTTAATTGCTTATTAAAATAACTTCTTAATCTTCTTGTATTAGTGATAGTTGATAGAAATTTGAATCCAACCAGAATGATAGCTGATGTAATCCACCCACCAATTGCTATAGTAAGATATTTCTTATTATAAGAAGACAAAAGTCGACTGATCTGATAACACTTAGCAACCCTATTTACAACATTCATAAATTATGCTTTTTAAGGAATAGAGTGTCATTATATTCACATTGATTTCTTATGAAAGCAAGAAAAATTTATTGTGTTTTAGGTTTCGTTTGGCGCGGCTTACTTACTGTTTTTTAAAATAATTTTTTAATATAAAAAGAAAAAAATCATTCCAAACAAAACTTTAAAGAATGAGAAATTAGTAGAGATTAGAAGAACCTAATTTTTACACCATTATTATTAAACCTTGAATAATAATATTTTTATTTTATTTTATATTAATATTTTTTAACAAATTAGCTTACAAACATCAATTTCTGAGTCTGTTTAGGATCACTTTCTTACTATCTTATTTTTAAAATCGCAACTACAAATTTTTATTTGATTACTATTTTTTTACTATAAAAAGGACAAATTTTATAAAAAAGCAATATAATTATCAAAATTAGTAAAAGGAGCATCGATTAAAAAAAATTTAATTAGAAGCAAATACGTTATATAAAATGGCGTATTCTATAATATGCCAAATTATTTAGCGTAGTGAGAATACACTATTTAGTTTGGCTTATTTCCCTTATGTGAAGATTGTAGAGAGAGGAGGAAAGAGTGGGAGAGAGAGAGTAGATCTCAACGTATAGAGAGAGAGAGGTGAGAGAGAGAACAAAGGAGAGAAAATTTAAATAATAACTAATTATTTAAACTTATATTTAAATTACCAAAAAAAAAATTTAAAATTTCCCAAAAGAAATATATATTTAAATAATAATTTAATATTAAATTAGTATATTAACTGATTCTTAAAATTTTAAGTAGTTTAAAATATAATATTTATTATTTATTATTAAAATACATATATTCAATAATATAAACTAAAAATATATAAAACTTTACAAGTTTTAAATAAATATAATAATTTATTGAAAAAGATTTAATTAATTATTTAATTTATTTTATATTTATTTTAGAAACAAAATCAAAAACTTATAATTTATTATAAGTTAATAATTATTAATTAAAAGTTTTATATATTTTTATTTTAATTATTTTTTATAAATGTTTAGTTTTATAAAATATATTTATGAATAATTAATTAAATAAATTTTTAGTTAATTATTGAATATATGTAGTTATATATAATTTATTTAGTTATATTAAATAAATTTTTAATAAATTATTATATTTAATTAAACTTATAAATGTTTATATATTTTTAGTTTAAATTATTAAATATATGTATTTTAAAAATAAATATTAAATATTATATTTTAAAACTATGAAAAATTTTAAGAAACTGTTAATATACTAATTTAATATTTAATTATGATTTAAAATATAAGTTTAAATATTTAGTTATTATTTAATTTCTCTCTCTCACCTGTTCTCTCTCTCCCCCCTCTCTTTTTCCACTGACTTCTCCCTCTCCCTCTCTCTCTTTCTCTCTCCTTCTCTCTACACACATAAGGAAATTACACCAAACCTATAGCATATTCTCATTGCGCTAAATATTTTGGCATGTTATAGAATACATGTTTTTGTTGTTTAACGTATTTTCTCTTATTTAAAAATTATTTAATCGATTCTCGTTTTACTAATTTTGATGATTATCATGCTTTTTTTTTTATAAAATTTGTCCAAATAAATATAATAGTGCTACAAAATTTTATTTTGTTGAGGTTTTC
This sequence comes from Dendrobium nobile, assembly GCA_022539455.1. Taxonomy (NCBI): domain Eukaryota; kingdom Viridiplantae; phylum Streptophyta; class Magnoliopsida; order Asparagales; family Orchidaceae; genus Dendrobium; species Dendrobium nobile. The sequence continues at coordinate 6,480,391 of CM039728.1, read as the reverse complement.
ATCCTTGAAGAAATTTGATGCATCTGAACTTTTTTTTTTATTGTTCTTTTTTATTTTTTGAAGAAAATCATCTCTTTATCATCATCTAATAATAAATATCATTATGAAATAAATCAAACATAAAAAAGATGGGCCAATATGCTAATTTGGATTAAATTTGAAATTTTGAAATTTGTTTGGGTGATGGCCTAATGTCAAATTTGATTAATGGCTCAATTGATTATTTATAGATAAAGATATATATAAGGGTAATTACATAATATAACACTTAAATTTTGATTATTTATAAAACCAACCCTCACTATAATTTTTTGAAACCATCCAATCCCAATATTTGCACATGCCACAATCAAATCGTTGAGAATTTGACAAAAATCAACATTAAGCTGCCAAAATTATATTTTAACAATTTTTTTTTTCTAGATTTTCTTAGCAAATTTAATTATAAATTTATACATATAGCATATACAAAGTCTCAAAATAAACTTTTTTTTGGATAATTAAGGCAAACTCACTCACACACAACACATACGTAAGATTCGAACCGAAGATCTCTTAGTTTTTAGTCAAAACTCTAAACCAATAAACCCGGATGAGCTGTGTCAAAGCCTCAAACTTAATAAACTTTTTTTTTTTTAGAATTTCATGAAAATTTTGTATAATATTATATATATATATATATAATTGGCCCATTTTATAAAAAGCAAAACTTTGATTTTAAAAAATATGTTGCAAGAATAATAAATCAAATTGATATGGAGAAGAGATTGTTTGATTTAGTGACCTTATATCCATCAATTTGTTAAGTACAAAAAATGTATCAATATTTGATCTCCTCATGTATCATTTCGAAGTCTAGAGCACATATGTATAATAAGCGTAAGTTTCTCGATGTTTTAAATATTTCAGGAAGTACATAGCAAAGATCTCAATTAGAAATTTCATAGTACCAAGAACTAGAAAAGAGAATACAAGTATTTAAACTTCCCAATGCTTCGTAAGTAGTTTGAACAAATAAGTGTCGAAGAGTCCCATGAATTACAAGATGCAACTCTCCATGACCCATAACTTTAGAGGCATTCTCGTGCAAAAATATTATGTCCCAACTCATGTAGTAAATCATTGTACTATCCTAAATCTTTAAACTTGTCATAAGGCTTTTTTGGGACGGTTTTTTTTATTACTTTTTAAAGTTGCTTTCTAGTTAAAAAAAAAAAAATTATACTAGAAAGCTGCTTTAAGAAGTAGTAAGAAAGTCGTCCCAAACGAATCTTAAATCATCTTTATTCAACACATGATTTTGTGGAAATATAGAACAAAATGAAAAATAAATTTGTAGAGATCTGGCAGACCTATATAGTTCAGTCTTAAGATGAAAAAGAAATAATTCTGACCCATTGTTGTAGTACTTAATTGCTTTCTAGAACTGTCATCACCTGCCTTTCATCCGTGTTAGAATTTAGAACACCACAAATGACCTTTGCCGCCAATGGAGTTCCTGAAAGCTTATTTATTATCTCTCCAGCAATGGCTCTTAATTTTTTAAGATCATTAGGGTTCTCTACATGAGTTGAGAAGCTCCAAACACTAATCCTCCTTCAGGCCCTCTAATCTAAATATTTCTATCTTTTTAATGACCTTTGAGATTCATCCTTGATTATCCATTAGAGTTGCTTCGGCAACCTTGTTGGTTAATTCTCTCGTTTTGGTCGGACAATTGTTTGGGAATTGGTTGGGACTTCTTCTGCTTGATTATCTTGTGGTTATCCTTTGTATGATTTTGGGCAGCTGCTTCCAATGGATGATCCTTACTAGCCAACAGGGCGGCGAACTTTTCTATTTATTTTGCAGGAAGCCTCCAGTTCCTAAGTCTGGTTTTTGGTTATTTTTACTACCTACAAAATGTCTAAATTTTTGTTTATTTTTTTCCTTTTGAGGTTGCTTTGCAACCTTTAGTTTATTTTGGTGATTAAAGTTTTGTGTTATTAGTTTTGGCCTCTATGTTTATAAATCCTTTTTTTATTTAATGAAATTTATAGCTGTGGTAATGGATCAGTTTATAATTTTTTTTCCAACAACTTATCCAAAAAAAAAAATCCTTGATTGCAACACATAGTTATGGAGTTCAAGCTAGCGGAGGGCATGTCTTTGAATATTCTTTTGCTAGATGGTTGCTTGATTAGTTTTTTTTTCTTAGATACTTTAATTAAATGTGGGATTACTACTGCTACAGAAGATTATGAAATTTAAATTAGTGCTGCAATTACCTTAGTTCTCTGGTTTATATTTCTGCTAAAAAATTTGTTTTTCTTCTATTGATATGTTGTTCTATCTACAATAATGTGCTTGCTCAAATTAGGCTCCCATTGATTTTATTTTGTTATTAGTTGATGCTTTAAGACTATAAATAATAGAAATTAATCGGAATGTTATCCTGATCAAGTTCATTAATATATTTTCTTATCAAATTTGGATCAAATTTAAAGATTAGCATATTTTAATATTGTTAAAACTTATTTTTAAGTTTTCTTTTCAAATAAGTTTTCTTTTCAAAGTTCATGTCAAAAGCTAGATTTAATAAAAATAATCAATTATACATTTTATTTAAATAATATAAATATATATTATAATTACCAAACATAATTAAATTTATGAATTTTAATAAAATTGGATAATTATAGGTTAATTTTCTAGTTTTTTATAATGTTTAAATTTTTTGAATAATTAAATTATAAAATGATTTGTTATTTCCTAATTTTTATTTTCAATTGTAGTGAGACTTAATTTGGGCTAATTAAGATTTAGGATCTTAAATTAAATTGAAGAGTCTTAACGAGTGCCATTAAAGTCAAATGAATTATGACATTAAAGTAAAAAAAAATATTTACAATATGCAATTATTTACGGTCTACAAGCTTCATTAATTTTTATTAATCACAATTAAATGCACTTTAAAATTAAGTCACCATCAACCAGAAAGAGAATATTCGCATTATCTTGCAAAGCTCCAAAAGCACTTCACATGCAAAAAGGTAGCATTGTCTGTCACTTAGGTATCTTTGGGACCAATGGTTTAAAAACCGGACCGGACTGGCCGGTCCGACCGGTTCAACCATGAACCGGTCTGAAAGCCGGTTCGGTTCAACCTGAGAACCGGCTTAGCATCGAACCGGCCGGTTTTGGCATGAACCGCCGGTTTAACCGGGGAACCGGCGAACCGGTCCGGGTTTCTTAAAACCGGCCGGTTCAAATTTTTTTAATATAAATAATATTAAATAAATATTAATCTTAATCAATTATTATAAAAATTTTAATTTCATATTAAGTACTACTTTCTAAAATAATTTTTTGAAAGCAAATTTAATTATAAAATTTTGAATTAAAAATAGTTTTAGAAAGCAACAAAAAAATTATCCGAAACAAAACCTTATCATTGTAGATCCATAGGCTACTCTCCTAATTAATGAAGTTAGGGGAAAAAATTACAACCAATACTAAAATAGTCTTTTTATAGCTATAATGATTAATTTCACAAGTGAAGAATGAAATTTTATAATGGATAATTAATTTTATATCTTAAAAATTGATGGAAAATTTTATATTGTCTAAATTTTAGAAATTCTGCTTAATTTTTAAAAATTCGACCTAATTTTTAAAATCCACCCAAATTTAAAATTTTCCTCCTATGGCTGGCGAGCTGGCTCGAGCTTGTTTGCAGCGAGACGAGCTCGAGTTAGAACTCGCTTTTCATGTAACAAGCTGAGTTCGATAAAGATCAAAATCCGACTCGACTAGACTCATTTACACCCCTAATAACATGTCCGTGGATCTCATTTAGACAATTAAATTACTGAGTGGAAGACAAGAATCAATGTCCATGTGACGTACTTTTGGAGCTTTGTGAAAAAGCAAGGAAACTAATTGGCAGACAGCTGTCTTTTTGCATGTGACCATGTGGACTTTAATGCCATCAATTCATTGGTAGAGAATAAAACATTACATGGAAGGTTTGAGCTTGTGCTTATTATTTATCAAATAAAAACCAGCTTAAACTTCATCATCTCATATCTCTTCTCCAATTAATTAACGATTTTTTAATAAAATATTTTTTATTTTTTAAAAAAATTATATTTAAAAACGGATTTAAAAAGTAGTAAACTATTATCCTGCAGCTTAAGCATTGCTTCACATCATTTTTTTTACTATTTTTTTAAGTACAACTTTAGTGGGCCTTCGCTCGATCATTTGCTTAAATTTTATCATTTATGCGACGCCACATTTGACTGGATTTCCTTGGCGCTGTTGACGTCTCCGCTAGGCCGTCGGATTGCGAAGGAACGGTTGAGATGAAGTATTTAAGGATTTCCCTTATATTAACCAGCAGGATATCATGGTGAGCCGGTAGACCATCTAATCTGCATCTCTTCCATTCTCCTTTTTTCTTACTGTTCAGTTGTTCTGCTCTACATCGATCGCCATGGAGGAGAAGTTACTTGATCTTGCAGAGAAGATCGCCATCGCTGGCTGCCGTTACGTGAAAGATCAAATCGAATGGCAGAAACGCAAGGAGGAGGAGCTGGAAAGGCTGCGAGAGAAACTCCCCAAGATCCAAGCTGTCGTCCACTTTGCTTCCAGCCAAGAGCAGATCACAGAACAAAATCCGGGTCTTAACAAATGGCTATGGCAGCTACGAGATGCCATTGATGATGCAGATGACGTTTTGGATGAGGTGGAGTACATGGAACTTGAAAAACAGGTGACCAAAGACAAGAACCTGAGAAGGGTGCGTTCCATCATGAAATCCATGAAGAAAAAACTTGTCAAAATTGGCAAACGTGCTCTCAAAATTGATCCCACCTTGGAGCGACTGGAGACGGCTTTGCAGAAACTTGATAAAGTTACAACTGGTGTTGATAATTTCCTTCATCTTGTAAAAGACGCAAAGCAGGAGCATCAGAATCAGCAGCTTGAGCTGCACGGAGCACGTGAAACGGGATCCTTGCCTAAAAATGATCTCATTGGGCGGGGCAAGGATAAGGAGATTGTTATGGAGTGGCTGAGGAATCCATCAAATGAGCATCGGAGAACTGAGTTGTACAGAAACATTTCTCTTCTATCTATAGTCGGCCATGGTGGTATGGGGAAGACAACTCTGTTGCAAAATGTTTATAATGATGAAATTACAAAGGAATTTGGTTGTAAAATGTGGGTTTGTGTTTCCAACAACTTTGATGTGAAGAAAGTCATTGCAGATATGTTGGAATCTCTTAATAAGAAAGAGAGGCCACGTTTGGAGACACTTGATGCACTTCAAAAGCGTCTCGAGGAGGAGGTGAAGTCCAAAAAGTTCTTACTTGTGCTGGATGATATTTGGGAGGAGGATGAGGAGAAGGATAAAAGCAAATGGGAGGATGTGCTCGCCCCTCTAGCTTCTGGGGGCTTTGGTAGTAAGATTCTGGTAACAACTCGAACGGACTCAGTTGCACTGATGCTTGCAAAGGTTCTTAAAAAGAAGAAGGAAATAGTTAAATTAGAGGGCCTAGAGGAAGATGAGTGTTTGCAGCTCCTTAACTCTCATGCATTTGCTGGTGTAGAGAACTCCCCGAACGATCACGAAAATTTAAGAGTCATTGCTCGTGATATAGTTAAAAAGCTTTCAAGATCACCGTTGGCAGCTAAGGTCATTGGTGGTGTTCTGAATTCTCTTGACTTGGATGCAAGGCGTTGGAGGGAAGTTCTAGAAAGCAATTTACTGGATCGGAATTCTATCCATTCCATCTTGAGCCTGAGCTATATAGTTCTGCCAAATCATCTACGAAATTGTTTTGCATTTTGTTGTATCTTCCCAGAAGATCATGAGTTTGATAAAGATGATTTAGTCCGAATGTGGATTGCATTGGGTTTCATTCAGCCGTCTCAAGAAATGACTATGGACGATATCGGAGGAAGCTATTTTGATGCTTTAGTCAAAAAAGCTTTATTTGACAAGTTTGAGGTCAAAGATTACGATTTGACGGTCATATATAACTACAAGATGCATGATTTAATACATGAGTCAGCATCTAAATTTTTTTCTCAGGTATGCTGTAAACTTGTGGGTAATGAAGAGTCATCTCTCAAAATTTCTAAGACTATTCGACACTTGTCTGTTCTAAATGCAAAACCAGACATCTTAAGAGTGATTGAGAAGTTGAAACATTTGCATTCTCTTTTCTTGTTCTATGAAGATTTTAATGATCAGGATCTTTGCAGTGGACTTATTGAAGTATTAAAATCATCGAGAAGCCTACGCTTATTATACATATGTCTTGATGAAGTTGAATTGAAAATGATACTCGAGGAGATTGGAAATTTGATACATCTTCGATACTTAAAGATTGATGATAAAAATTTGACTATGCTGCCAAAATCTCTAAGTAATCTCTATCACTTGCAATATATAATCTGTGAGTGGCCAGACGAACCTGAAGGTGATGATTTTTTACCAGATGACATTAATAACCTTTCAAACTTGCGTTACGTGAAATTGCCCAAGAATTCTATTTCATGGATTTGTGAGATTGGGAAGCTAAAGTCTCTTCAAGAACTGCATAAGTTTATACTTAGAGATGTGAGTGGTTATAGAATTGGGGAGCTGAAGAATATGAATGATCTTTACAAATTAGGAATCAAATGCCTTGAAAATGTTAAGGATGGCGAGGAGGCTCGTAATGCCCAATTATGTGAAAAGAGGAGGCTCACTGATTTGTCCTTAAGTTGGAGTGATAATCACATTGATTCGACGAACAACGATTTAGATGAGAATGTGCTCGACAACCTTCAGCCACCAAAATGTCTAAGGAATATGAGCATAAAGAGATACATGGGTGCAAGGTCTGCAATATGGATGAACAATGTCAATCCGTTCTTCAATCTAGAGAAAATCAAATTGTTAGATTGCTGTGAGTGGGAAACTCTTCCACCTTTTGGGCAACTTCCCTTTCTCAAGATACTGACACTTTGTGACATGCCGAAAGTAAAATGGCTTGAAATTAAATTTAATGGGAATGATAAATACCGTGCCTTTCCATTGCTAGAGAAGTTACATCTTCAGGGATTAGAAGCATTAGAGGATTGGTTTGAGGCAGGAGTAGCTGCTGAAGATGGATGTTTGTTTCCTTGCTTAATTCGACTGGTGCTAATTGACTGCCCGAAGTTGAAAGAGTTGCCCTCTTTGCCCCCTAAGCTAAAGAAGTTGCATATAGATAACATGGGGTGGAAGACTTTGAATTTTTGTAGCAATTCAAATCCTTTTCCCCTTCAATCATTATGGGTCTGCGACTGTCCTAACATTATATCTCTTCCTCTGGCTGATGAAATTGCAAGACTTGCAGCACTAAAATCCTTGACAATTACAGAGTGCCCTAATCTGATCTCTCTGGGAAGATATCGAGAAGTGGAGACCACTAATAATTGCCAGCTCATGCTCAATCATCTCGGTATAAATGATCCATCCGTGTTGCTAATGGAGCCATTGAGATGCATCGCCTCTTTAAAAGAGCTGACTATTAGGGATAATGATGAGGTGGTTTCATTTCCAAATGAGGTGGAGCAGTGGTTTCTGACTGTTAGGTCTTCTCTTTCTGACCTGAGAATTAATAATCTCAAATCCTTACAGTCTCTCCCTTCCACCTTCGAAAGCTTATCTTCACTTCAGTATCTATATATTGGGGACGTTCCTATGCTTCGGGAATTACCGAACCTTCCTCCCTCTTTGGAACGTCTAATTATTAGAATTTGTCATCCAGAGTTAAAGGAGCGCTATGGAGAGGATGGAGGCTCCGATCGGCACAAGATTTCTCACATTCCTCATATCGATATTTGTGTTATTGATCCCATATGGTCATAGGTCCAACTACTTTATTCTATCGATATTTATACATAAAGCAAACTTCTTTCTTCTTGTCTTATTTGTTTCATATATATATATATATATATGAAATGTGAAGAATGCTATCTCAGCATGAACCAATTTGTATGTACTCTATTTTATTTATGTATCACTTCATGGTCCTTTTATATATTAGTACAAATACATGTACACATGATACACATGAATAATATATATATATATATATATATATATATATATATATAAAATAAAAAAAATCATATAAGATATGCTATATCAAATATATTAAATTATATGTCAATATTAAATATAATATTTGTATCAATATAGATGATTTATAAATTGAATTAAGATAAATTGAATTACATATATCATATAACAAAAATTGAATCATAGAATGCACACTTCGGTGCCATGTAATTAGTATTCTCCATTACTGAATGAACAATCTTTCTTCTTGTTTATCAGAAGAATATTAGTATAACAATATCAGAAGATCATTAGACTTTTGGAAAGATCATTAGATTTATCCAATTACTAAAATAATAGTATCAAAAGGAATAATTTATAGGTTGGGTATTACTTAGATACATTTAAGCAATGATTTACTTTTAGAGAAATCTTATAAAATGAAAAAATTAACTATTTTAGTGCACATGAATAAAATTTTAAAAATAGAATATTCAATGACGATTGTTCGACCCTAACGCAATCGAGATCGATAATTATTTTCCCAAATTAATTTCTCACATACAACAATATTAAGTAGCAGAAGATGATCTACCAAGATTTATTTCTTTATTATGAGAAAAAGTATACATGAAAAAATACAAATACAAATAAATAATAAGAAATAAAATGCTGACATTATATAAATATATTGAAAATAGAAATCATGTACATAAAATATAATGAAAATAAAATCAACTAAGTACATGAATCGTCGTACACAATTTGTACATTCAGGCCCAAAAACATGGTCAAAACAATATCTTTTCTTTTTATCTCTATTATGAATTCTTTCAAGGTAATCCTTGGAGAAATATGCATCCAAAAGAAGAATCAATTAGCACATTCTATCTTAAACTGCATAAAATCAATGAAAATTTTCGATAGTAAAGTGCTTATCCCACCTTGTTATCAATAACTTGAATAAGATTCATATTTCTACATCAATCTGTTTCAATCAATGGCTTACACTTGACTGCCACCTATCACCAACAAAAAACTATAAGCAAAAAAACTAAAAAAAACACACATTAATTAAAAAACCTTCAACCCTTTTCATCCGTGTTTAGGACCGACATTAGTAGTTTTAATTTTTTTTATACAATATTACTTATAGAAAATTTGTTGGATTTGTTGTGAAACATTGTGCTATAGAAAATTTTTTTTGAGAAGAAGAAAAATTTAAATCATTAAAACCAAAGATATAAACAAAAAACAAAAGATTCAAACCAAATATTAAAAAAGTTAAAGGTTACTAAAAAACCAAAGACGCAAAGTAAACGTGAGACAAATAATCTTACATTAAAATTAAAAAGAGCACTCTACCCATAAAGAAGGATATTTCAATTGCGAAGAATAGTTAATACCCAATAATATATGTAGAAAATAATAGCATAAGAGGAATAAGATACTCAATTGCAAGAGCACACATAATATAATAGCATCGAATTTAGATTTATAATACAACATAGATTTATTTTAATTATTTTTGCTCAAAACGCTAATAAATTTCATCCTAAAGAAAAAATTCATGTTTTAAAAGAACTTATAATGTAATAATAATAATAATAATTACAATAGATTTGAATGGTAATAAGAAATTTAAAATAATGCTAGAAGTGATTGATGAAAGATGTACAATAAGTTATGTATAAGCTTCAGAAAGTTCAACTACAGCTTCATCTGAATTTTTCTTGATTATAACAAGACAAATATCATAGTGATTTAATATTATACAAAAAATTGTTTGGATAATTTTGTTTTATTTATAATGTTCCATAAAAAATAAGTTATTTAATTTAATTTAAATACAAAGTCTTAATAAATTTAATTAAGTCAAATCAAATTGAACAATAATACAGAGGATCCATATCCTCTGCAACTATGGTGTGAACTATACATCTATGCTTGCCGCCCACCGAACATCTGACACTTGGGACTACTAATATTTAATACATAAATTGATTTTATAAAACCTCTCTGATTTTCTTTACATTAAATAAAAAATATATACAATCCCACCTCAACTATACACTCAAATCATCAAATTGAAAATGAAAGAATCAAATATGATCATAACTAAATTTACCCAATTCTAAAATGTCCAAAAAATACAAAAAACTTTGATTAACAATAATGTTTATTAGTATTAATTACAAACACTAACAGCATGAAACATTAACAATTGAGAACATAGTATTAGCAAAAAGTAGAAAAATAATTAAAAATTAAGGAAAAAAAGTTGAGAACAGTCGCAGCAACAATGGATGAGACTATTTGTGATCAAATGTGGGGAAAATCAGCAAAAAGAGCATAACCCATAGTAAGTTTGATGAATATTCTAAATTTATAAGTATAGGAGGAGTAAGCGACATAAATCATTTATTTATTTATAGTAATATCACAAATTATTTCTATAATGCATATATTTTCATAATAATTATGAATTTTATTTAGATTTTTTCATAGATCAGTTGATTAGATTTGATTTAAATTAGACACTATTATAAACAAAAATAAAGTTATCAAAGGTTTTTTTTTTGTTATTATAAAATCTCTTCCATTGGAAAGATTGAACAATAATCTTACGATCATCAGTCTCTAACAAATCTAGCTGTGGAAAGCTCTATTTTGTTGCAGAAAAAGAAAGTTATAATCAAATAAAAATATGATGGTCCTCGTTAAAATAAAATAGCAAGAAAACTTTGCTACACGCCCCTGATTATCTTGACACTCAATATATGCAAGAAAAAAACATCTCAATACTTGACCAATATCATAAAAATGGGTTCCTTCATCAAACCCAAACTTCAATAAAATAAGACCAAGGAATGAAGTCTAAAAAAGTAAAGATAGATGACTAAATGCAAAATTATCAATTTAAATTGCTGAAATAGAGGTGGCTAAGCTAGATATATTCAAGATTAACTTCATAGTAGTATTCTCATCTCCAAAAAATAAGAGGAGATAAGAAAATTCCACCAACAACATTAAAGAAGGGGGAGTAAAAGAAATGCAAGTTAAACTTCCAAAATTTAAAAAGAATAGAGTTACTATTCCAAAATTCACAGCATAGAAAACTCACAACATAATTTAAAAGTTATCCAAATAGTTTTTTGTATCAAATAATTAAGAACAAGATTGACACCAAGAAAGCCTCTGCACTTGAAAAGAAAATAGTGTGATAGAAAATGAATTGAAAATCTCGTCTTACATTCACAATTCAGAAAGAGTCTTTTGATCAGAATATATGAAAAACTGAATTTTTCTCATTCAAGAATTTTAACTTACTATAATCGACTCAACTAAAGCATGATGAGTATATTTCATGATTTAATTACCCAATACCTTGTAAAGACCATTTTGCTCCCAGGTTCGTCCGGATGAAATTCGATCGTCCGGGACGATCGGTACAGGTTGTGCAGGAAAACAGTTCTGGTTGCATGATTTGTCTGGACGAAATTCGGATCGTCTGGACGAAAATCGTCCAGAGGGCAAGTTGTACGGGCTGATAATTAATTTCGTCTGGACGAAAATCGTCCAGAGCACAAGTCGTCCGTGACGATAATTAATTTCGTCTGGACGAAATTCGTCCAGAGCCTAGATCATCCGGGACAAAGTTGCGATCGTCCGATACGACCAGTCTTGATATATATGGAAATGAGATATTTTTGAAAAGGAAAGGACGTCCAAGAGAGAGAAAAGCGAAGGAAAAGAGGATTTTTGAGCGACTCCGATATGTTTTCGTCCGTTGTGACAGTTAGAGAAGTTCACCGACTCGAGGTAAGGCACATTCCGCCTTTCTCAATTTTCAGAAACGAGATTTTTGACGCATTTTCTGTTCCGGATTTTATTTATGTTAGCAAATTTCTGGTATTATTTTCTTCTGACAAAGGTTTTACCGCGTAACTTTTGGTATGTCTCTGAGATGATAATTATGCACGTTTTGAGTATTTTCTGGAAGATTTGTACCGGACATTTTGGATTCTGCGGAGTTTTAATTGAACTGCAAATTATCAGGATGTTGAAAAATATTTTATCAGTACAATGAAAGTCTTATAATGTTGTTGTAAATGTTCTGTGGTAATTTGGTAAATTCTTGAATCTGTGAATTTTGTGTAAATTCCGTATAATGCCGTTATGCCGCTGAATTTTAGTACGATTTCTGAATTTCTGAAATGAGATGATTTGCATGAATTGATTATTTGTATGCTATCAGAAGGGAGTTATAAGGGGCCGAAATCATTTGTGATTCCGTTGTCTGGGTCCGAGAAGGGAGACATAAGGGGAAGTTCAGAAATCTGAAATTTTGTATATCTGTTATGTTCTGGTGCTATAAGCACAAAAGGGAGCTATAAGGGGAAGTTCTGGTGCTATATGCACAAAAAGGAAGCCATAAGGGGAAGAGGGGAAGTTCCGACATCTGGAAGGAAGTTCTGTTTTGAAATTATCTATTCTGTAAAGCTGTAATGTGATTTTATTTGATTTCTAATTTCTGTACGACTCTGATTATTCTGTATGATTATGTCTGCTCTGTGACATGAAAGCTTAATGATAATATGATTTCAGTTTCCGTATTTGATGTTTGATTTCCGATTGAGCTATTATATGTTCTGTCTGTTATACGATTTCTGTATGATTGTTTGAATTCTATACGGATACTTTTTTGATGTGATTTCTGATGTGAGTTTCTGATGATTTTGATTGGGAATTGATGTCTTGCTGAGCTGTTAGCCCATCCTTGTTTTCTGCGTGGTTTTGAGGTTCTGGGAAAGGGAAGGAGGTCTTGGACTAGACGTTCTGAGTCTGATCTGTGATTAGATACTTGATGCTTTTAATTTTTGTACAGACATGGCTTTTCTGTTCTGTTATGTTCTTTCCGTCTGAAGCCATGCACTGTATCTGTATATGATTATTTTGATGAAAGAAAAGATAGATGAATTGCACTGTATTTGGATGTTTATAGTAGCTCTGTGTTTTTCTGTCTGTGTTATACTTGGAAGAAAGTTCTAAAGCAAATTCCAAAGCCAGATCCTGGATTTGTTGGCTCTGTCGCGGCCCGATGCGAGCGGGATCCGTCCCGGTCGGGTTGGGTCGTGACATACCTTGTATAGAGCTCTATTACACTTCCATAAACCTTTTTTCACAAAAATACAACTTAATTTTCAACTAAATTTTTTTTCTTAAAACCCAAGTTTAGTTAGTCATCAACACACAACTATTTCTAAAATATAGATCAATCCAAAACTGTCTCAAGTCAACATCAAATATTAAAAGGAAACTTGTAAAGAGTTCATATATATATGCATGTGAATCCACCCTTTGATTAAATTATTTATAACACTCTTCTATTGACCATATTAAAGAGTAAATATGCGCATCTCATCTTGCTAGGGCTCCCGCCTGGCGATTACGGCGCTCCTCGGTTGGCTGGGGCATGCGCTCCTTGGTGCACAAGGGAAGTTTTTTCTTCCCTTGTTCCTTTTAATGTTTTTTTTGTTTAGTTTTGATTTCGTTTCGGCACCTCTGGTCTTTCTCACCGGAATGGTGGGGAAACAATTATGCGATCTTGATTTTTTGGATGGATAGTTCAAATCTCGGTCTTTTCTCGAGGCTCATTCTGATTGCTCCTCTGATGGTCATTTTTCTGACCTCAAACCTTCCTCGTTTCGTGGTTTGCCAGCTCTGTGAATTTTGGAGGATGAAATCAATCCCCTTTCGCTACCTTTTCAATTTTCCTTATTGGATTTTTCCCTTCTAAGAGGCATTCACTAGATTCTATTCATAGGTTTTTCTTCTCCCTGAAGCTTACGGGTGAGGTTTTTGTTGAAACTGGTTGAATAAGAGTTAGGATATTAGACTTAAGCTTATGTCCCAAAGGCTAACCAAGAGGGAGATGAATTGATTATTTAAAAAGTTACCTCTCGTTGGAATTTAAAATTCGAAACTGTTTTAACAAACTGAACAGGTTGATTTTAGAATTTTCAAAAATAATTTTTCAACCATAGAAAAATAAAAAGTTGAAAATAAAGCAGTAAAAATAAAAAAAATACATAAAGATTTATAGTGGTTTGGTTAAACACGACCTACATCCACTTCCTGAAGTCTCCCACTTTAGGTATTACACTATTACCATAAGTGTCTCTCCTTTTTCTTCCACAACAAGGTGGGGAAGCCTTCACAAAACTCTCTTCCACCATTGTTGACCTCTATGCATTATCCAAAAGACAAACAAAATTTTCATGTACCTGTTATACGATGCTGGCCGCTCATCCCGCGAATCCCGCAATAAATCCTGGAAACCTCGTATCGCTGCCAGCCCTGCCAAGATCCCGAATATCTCGCCGCTTCACGATCATTTCCCGGATATCCTGTAGCTCGCGCCTCGATCGAACGACGCCAGACTTCGTTAAATACCGACCCAAAGCCCCCTCATTCGCTGTTCTTCCACGCTCGGTTCCATTCCACGACACACAGCTTCCGATCCCCTTCCCTATTGCAGAGCTCCAGTCGCTACTTCCTCTGCTTCCACGACCGAATCCCTCTTCCTCCTCCCTCAGATCTTCCGCCTACTTCAATCCTGACACATCACCGAACTCTTGTTCGGAACTGCATCCCCTCTTCCTCCATCCGACCGTTGCTCGATCTCCTCTGCCTGTGTTGACTCCATCGAGAGAGAGAGAGAGAGAGAGAGAGAGAGAGAGAGAGAGAGAGAGAGAGAGAGAGAGAGAGAGAGGGACCGAGAACTCTTACCTTGCCTGATCTCCACAAACCACCTCCGATCCCCAGCTCCAAGCCGATCCATCTCCTCATATGCCCAATCCCCTCTCATAACAGTGCCCTCTCACTTAAAACCTAACCAACTCACCCCAACTCAGCCACTCAACCCACTCAAACCTAAAGCCTAACTCACTCAATCACTCATCCCTAACTCAACTCACTCAATCACTCATACCTAGCCCACTCACTCCAACTCAAATCAACTCAGCTCAACTCAACCCACTCTCCTCTACCCGACCCCCTTTAGGTATAGGAATGTTTTTATTATTATTATTATTATTATTATTATTATTATTATTATTATTATTATTATTATTATGTTATTTTATTTTATTTCATTTATTATTAATATTAGTTATTTTTAATTATAATTAATTTATAAGATAATTATAATTAGTTATAAATTAATTATAATTTTTATAATTAGTTTATATTAATTATAGTTAATAATAGTTAATTATTATTATTAATAATTAACTATAATTAATTATTGTTAATTATAACTAAATGTTTAAATTATAATTAATTAATTTTAATTATAATTATTTATTATAAGATAATTATAATTTGTATTGGTTCTTTTCTCGACGCTTGCAACGAACCGGCAAACCCCTGAGGCGCTTAAGTAGCGTTTAGGGTGGGAAACCGGTGCGACGCTTGCGGCGAAGGGGATAAAAAAATGTGTTCTTTATTTTTCATAAGTACCGCCGAACGCCCACGTAGTGCAGAGGGGGGAAATCTGTGTTTATTTCTAACATGTTTTCTTCTTATAATCAACAAACATAAAAACCCTTAAATGCTCACGTAGCAGGCGGGGATAAAAAAATACTCATGCGACCGCGGTGTCATTTTTGACACCTACCTGAAGCGCTCACGTAGCGTCGATGGGAAGGTTGCCTCTTGGTTTTTCCCCTAAACGAGGGAGACGCCGGGAGGATGCCGAAATTTGGATTGAAAATCCAAGGACTTGAACAAAAAAATGAGCTTGAACTCATGGACTTATTTGAACAAAATAAACTTGAATAAATAAAATTGAAAAGAACAAGGTGAATTTTGGACATTGAACTCAAACTTGTGGACATTAAACTTGAGCATGACTCATACAATTTGAACATTCAAGTGAACCCGATTTGAACTCGGGCTTGAACTCTACAAGGACCACACTCAGACTTGATTTGAGCTTTCATAGAACTTGAACTCACATGAGTTGAACAAAGAACTAGAACTTGAACTCATCTTGGATATGAAATAGAGCTTGCAATTTGATTAACAAAGACCCGGACTTCAAATGATAAATAAATCAAACAAGAAGAGTACAAATGAAATTCCAGACTTTGAACTGTCCAAATGAAACATCAATACAACTTTCTTGCATGTATCAATTGATGAAGTTAAAGGAAAATCTATACAAGGTACAAGTCATCCTCAAAAGATGGTGGAAGACTTGTAACATTTCACATGACCATCTACAATTAATGAACAATAGTTGTAGAGAATGTGATGATATGCCAAACTCTTGCAAGCATAATTCGCTCACAAGATAATCAAGATAAGTTTTCCAAGTGACAAAAAAATTGTAAGGCATATGGAATCAATTGAATGAGATCATCAAAGGTGCAAGTTCATCATGCAAACAATATTCTTCCTACAAATGATGAATGCAACAACATCTTGTAATCAATCACCACTCATTATCTAGCAAGCACATTGGTCTTAGGCAAGCAAATATTAAGTGGAAGAAACAATGACAATCAGTCGTGACATTCGTATCAATCATACGGAAGAGATTGTGATCCAATAGCATGGCATACTGAAAGAAGCCACGAAGAACATGATTGGTACTAATTAGCTCGTAGCTGATAATGGCTAGTTCATTGCTAATAAAGACTAGTATGATGATAAGTTCAATAACCTGCTCGTAGTCAATGATGATAGATGCATGTAATAAAAGTGATCATTCCCCAATGTGGATGCAACAATCTATCTGCAAATAAAGGTGAAAGATACATAGCAAATGCAAATGCCTACGATCCCTTATAGTAGATTCGCTATATGCACCATATGTCATTTATAGACAAATATGCAAGGGACTACATAAACATAAGCAAGATGCTAAAGGACTACATAAGTACAAGCTCCTATGAGTTATTGAAGGATACTCGTTGTACATATAGTACATTATCCACAAGCAAACATAAAAGAGTCCTCACTCATATAGAAGTTCATTTATGGGTGATGACGATTAATGTACAGTGGATGCTATGTTATTCATACAGTCGATGACTACTCAACATTAATAAAATATACATGCCTTCTACAAGCAAGTGTGAAGATCTGCAATCCATATAAACCCTCTACAAAAACAGATATGCATGTCACATGCCACCCCTGTGTAGATGCATAAAGACTACAGTAAATGCAGTATCCTGAAGTCAACTTCAGTCTAAGGATGAATACATCTTCCTCCAATAGTAGTGGCTGTATTGTAAAGACCAAAATCACAGCAGAATGCACAAAGAATATAAGCTCCTACGAGCTTCTACAACCGAAGGCAGGAGATTAGTTAGTGCACTATGACCCGTCTATAAAAATCAACAAATAGTGCACGACAGTCTACCTGTAAAGGCCATTTTGCTTCCAGGATCGTCTGGACGAAGTCGGATCGTTCGGGACGATCGGTGAAGGTTGTGCAGGAAAATATGTTTGGCTGAATGGTTCGTCTGGACGAAAATTTTCCAGAGCCACTTCGTCCCGGGACGAAGTTGCGATCGTCCGGGACGATCAGTCTGGATATATATAGAAATGAGATATTTTGAAGAGAGAGAAAAGCCTAGGAGAGAGAAAAACGAAGGAAAAGAGATTTTTGGGCGACTCCTGTCCGTTTTCGTCCGTTGTGACAGTTCAAGAAAGTGGTGTACGCAAGGTAAGGCACATTCCGCCTTTCTCAATTTTCAGAACGGTGAAGTTTGAACGACTTTTCTGTCCGGATTTCATTTTTGTTAGCGAATTTCGTCCGTATTTTCCGATTGGTTCAGTTTTTACCGCGTAACTTTTGATATGTTTCTGAGGTGCCGAGTGTGCACATTTTGATTATTTTATGGAGAATTTTGATCAGGTAATTTTGATTATGCGGTGTTTTCTTTCGACTGCAATTTTTGATGATGTCTAAAAATGTTGTGGCAGTAGAATAAAAGTCTTATATTATTGCTGTGAATGTTCTGTGGTAATTTGGTAAAATTCTGATTCTGTACATTTTGTGTAAATTTCGTATACTGCCGTTACACTGCTGGATTTTCGTACGATTTTTGAAATTGTCCGGATTTATTCTGAAATGAATTGATATGATTGTGTGCTATAAAAAGGGAGTTATAAGGGGTCAGGATCCTGTGAGATCCTGTCTGTGTCAGGGAAAATCTGAAATGAGCTCTGAAATCTGTTTCTGAATACAAGTTCCGGATCCGATGATAAGTTCTGTTATGGTGCTATAAGCACATTTGTTCTGGTGCCATGAGCACAAAGGGAAGCATAAGGGGCCAGAATCCGAGAGATTCTGTCAGTGTCTAGGAAGGGAGGCATAAGGGGCCTGAATCCGTTGAGATTCTGTCAGTGTCAGGGAATCTGTTCTGTCTTTTGATCTGTTCTGAAATGATATGATTTTCGATTTTTGTATGATATAATTCAATCTGATTTGTATGATTATGATTCTGATATGATCCGATGCTGATTTTCCGTACGATTATGTCTGTTCTGATATGAATGCTGATCTGATATGATTTAATCTGATTTCTGATTTTGGTACGTTCTGTCAGTTCAGATGTGATGTATTTCTGTTATGTTCTGATTTGATCTGATCTGTACGATTCTGATTCTGTTCTGATTTGATATACGATTCTGTTTTGATTTCTGTTCAGATTTCTGTCTGATGTGTTTGATGTGGACTCTGATGATTTTGATTGGAGGTTTATTGTCTTGCTGAGCTGTTGTAGGTCATCCTTGTTTTCTGCGTGGTTTTCAGGTTCTGGGAAGGGGAAGGAAGTCCAGGAATAGAAGTTCAGAGTCTGATTTCGTATAGGTATTTTTCGACTTTTGATTTTTGTACAGTCATGGCTTTTCTGTTCTGTTGTTCTTTCTGTCTGGAAGCCATGATTTGTATTTGTATATGATTGAAATTTCTGATGAATGAAAAAATAGATGATCTGTTCTGCTAAATTTGATGTTTATAGTAGCTCTGGGTCTTTTTGTGTCTATTTCTGTTTGGAAGAAAGTTCTGAAAAAAATTCCAAAGCCAGATCCTGGAATCAGTTCGATCAGTTTGAGTCTAGTCGCAACCTGATGCGAGCGGGATCCGTCCCGGTCAGGTTAGGTCGTGACAAGCTTTTGTGGTATCAGAGCAATGGTTTTGGAATTTGGAATTTGGATTGTAAGATAGAGCTATAAGAAGTGATCTGAGTCTGTCTGGGGTAGTTTTGGTCTGTTTGGATTTTTTTTATGTTGTTTTTGTGCTTAGTTTTCCGGATTTTTCGAATGGATCTGCCAGACCTTGATATGACAGACGATCAGAGTGCCAGTCAGGTAGCACCAGTGGGTAGTACAGCCCCAGTGGTTGGTGCAGATACGCTTTCCTAGTTTGCTTCTTTGGATTACGACGTTTGTAAATTAAGAAGTAAACAGATTCCGATGGTTAAAGTGCAGTGGAAGCACCAAACTGCACGAGAAGCGACTTGGGAGAAGGAGTCGGACATGAGGAAGTCATATCCGTATCTGTTTTGACTGAGATTTGATTGGACAATGTCGAGGACGACATTTTTTTGAAGTTGGGGAGATTGTAAAGGCCATTTTGCTTCCAGGATCGTCCGGACGAAGTCGGATCGTCCGGGACGATCGGTGTAGGTTGTGCAGGAAAACATGTTTGGTTGAATGGTTCATCTAGACGAAATTTGGATCTTCTGGACAAAAATTTTCCAGAGCCTAGTCGTCCAGGGACGATAAGTAATTTCGTCTGGACGAAAATTTTCCAGAGCCACTTCTTCCCGGGACAAAGTTGCGATCGTCCGGGACGATCAGTCTGGATATATATAAAAATGAGATATTTTGAAGAGAGAGAAAAGCCCAGGAGAGAGAAAAACGAAGTAAAAAGAAGGAAAAGTGATTTTTGGGCGACTCCCGTCCGTTTTCGTCTGTTGTGACAGTTCAAGAAAGTGGTGTACGCAAGGTAAGGCACATTCTGCCTTTCTCAATTTTCAGAACGGTGAAGTTTGAACGACTTTTTTGTCCGGATTTCGTTTTTGTTAGCGAATTTCATCCGTATTTTTCGATTGGTTCAGTTTTTACCGCGTAACTTTTGATATGTTTCTGAGGTACCGAGTGTGCACATTTTGATTATTTTCTGGAGAATTTTGATCGGGTAATTTTGATTCTGCGGTGTTTTCTTTCGACTGCAATTTTTGACGATGTCTAAAAATGTTGTGGCAGTAGAATAAAAGTCTTATATTAATTCTGTGAATGTTCTGTGGTAATTTGGTAAAATTTTGATTATGTACATTTTGTGTAAATTCCGTATACTGCCGTTACGCTGCCAGATTTTTGTACAATTTCTGAAATTGTCCGAATTTATTCTAAAATGAATTAATATGATTGTGTGCTATAAAAAGGGAGTTATAAGGGGTCAGGATCCTGTGAGATCCTGTATGTGTCAGGGAAAATCTGAAATGAGCTCTGAAATCTGTTTCTGAATACAAGTTCCGGATCCGATGATAAGTTCTGTTCTAGTGCTATAAGCACATCTGTTCTGGTGCCATGAGTACAAAGGGAGGCATAAGGGGCCAGAATCCGAGAGATTCTGTCAGTGTCTGGGAAGGGAGGCATAAGGGGCTAGAATCCATTGAGATTCTGTCAGTGTCAGGGAATCTGTTCTGAAATGATATGATTTTCGATTTCCGTATGATATAATTCGATCTAATTTGTATGATTATGATTCTGATACGATCCGATGCTGATTTTCTGTACGATTCTGTCTATTCTGATATGAATGCTGATCTGATATGATTTAATCTTATTTCTGATTTTGGTACGTTCTGTCAGTTCTGATGTGATGTATTTCTGTTCTGTTCTGATTTGATCTGATCTGTACGATTCTGATTCTGTTCTGATTTGATATACGATTCTGTTTTGATTTCTGTTCAGATTTCTGTCTGATGTGTTTGATGTGGACTCTGATGATTTTGATTGGAGGTTTATTGTCTTGCTGAGCTGTTGTAGGTCATCCTTGTTTTTTGCGTGGTTTTCAGGTTCTGGGAAGGGGAAGGAAGTCCAGGAATAGAAGTTCAGAGTCTGATTCCGTATAGGTATTTTTCGACTTTTGATTTTTGTACAGTCATGGCTTTTCTGTTCTGTTGTTCTTTCTGTCTGGAAGCCATGATTTGTATTTGTATATGATTGAAATTTCTGATGAATGAAAAAATAGATGATCTGTTCTGCTAAATTTGATGTTTATAGTAGCTCTGGGTCTTTTTGTGTCTATTTCTGTTTGGAAGAAAGTTCTGAAAAAAATTCCAAAGCCAGATCCTGGAATCAGTTCGATCAGTTTGAGTCTAGTCGCGACCTGATGCAAGCAGGATCCGTCCCGGTCGGGTTGGGTCGTGACACTACCTGTGCAAAGCAGCGAACAAGTTTATTCAGAAGCTGCTACGCCCAGCCACCGGATCTGCAACATTCGTACAAGCAGACAGAAGGCGTCTACAATTATTTCAAAGTACCCTGCACGTGCACTATAAATTATATACACATAGGTACACTAAAAGGGGTAAAAATAATTATAAAACCCGTATGGGCCCCAGCGAGCGTGTTATTGGTATATACGTGACGTCTAGGGATGCTGCGCGGGTTGACAAGTGAATTCAGATTCGAAACTGATCCTTCTGTACGGGTCAATAGAAGTCGACATGGTTCGAACTATTAAGCAAATATAAAGTTGTGGCAACAGGTATATTTTCTTAATTTAAAACATTCATATTAGGCCTTCAAGGCCTACAACAATACGAATTCACTAACAAGGGCAAAAAACATACGAAACCCGATCCTCAGTCAATAGCCCGACTGAGTTGACAAGGTTAAAGCTACAAATAGAAATGACCCCAAACACCCCAATGATGGCCGTGTTAATTTCTTAACTCAACCGGAGGGGTTCACAAATATTTTTCAAATGCCATCCCAAATACTCAAAATTCCACCCAAATATCCATTCAAAATCCAAAACTCCACAAAATCCAAAAAAACCACAAAAATCCAAAAAATATTCAAAATTCTAAATATATTTAAAATTGAAATAAATCCATCAACCCGCTTAAAGCAAAATTCATCCACCCTCCGCAACAGTTTGCCGGGGCGAAAAAATTAAAATTTACTTCAGCTCACATAGAGCCAAATGCCTAGTCGAAAATATCACTAGGATCCATTCTTAAATAATCTCTTGCCAGTAAGGACGTGGTACGTGTCTTCTAACCGGCAGTTTCACCGCCAAATGGCACTGCAGGTAAACGGTTATGACCCGAGGCCCTCTGAACCGAGTGGTTTTGCCGCCAAATGGCACCACAGATAGCGGTTATGGCCAGAGCCAATACGCTCCTTAATGGTGTTAAATCCTTGAGATATGAATCAATAGGATATGATTGATAGGGTACAAAGCCCTCTGTTAGCTAAGGTGGATTCAAATTTGTCCCCTTAGACAAACATTCAACCCCGGTCTACAAGGTCCCCTTGGACGAAGCAACCCATGGCTGCCGACAAGGATCCTTCTGTTAGGTTGGGTCGACTACCTCCTCTGACTAAGTAAACCAGGGACCATGATGGCCTGGGATGACGGAACCATGGGATCTTGATCGGGTTTATCATCCATTCCCCCACCATCCGCTTTAAGTGCAAGATGATGTAATTTCTATTTTAAATATGAAATCTCCAAATTTTCCAAACTTCCTAAATATTTTAACCCAAATTCTCAAATCCAACATTTTCAAATTCCCATATCCGTGCTGCTACTATATGCCAGATACACGTATTCTATACGTATCTTATTGACGACTAGCCTTGATCGAAAGTTCTCTCTCGTGATTGAGAGAGGTAATTAACTATAGGGGCTTGCGCCTATAGGAAACCAGAACTCAGATCATAAAGTCCTCAAAAAATGAGGGCGAAATCTCTGGGTAGTGTCTTGTCTACAAACCCATCTGCCTTTCAAAATTTACCTCGGAACTTAGTTTGTTAAAACTCCCTCGCCGAATAAGAAAAGCGAGCGGAGGCCGGTGCCGAATTTTCGTAGCCCACAGATTTCTGGCGACTCCGCTGGGGAATGGTTTCTCTTTCTATCTTTAGCTAGTCTTTTAAGTGATATAATATCATAAACAATAATGATAATATTGAGCTCTGTACGGTGAGCATCAGGATGTGGCATTTGATCCCTGTATCCAAAGATCCATCATTGAAAGGTCCCGATAGAGCTAAAAGCTATTTTCTTTTATGGTAGAGCAAAAAAAAGAATAATGATGATATTGAGCTCTGTACGGTGAACATCATGATATGATATTTGGTCCTTATATCCAAAGATCCATCACTGAAAGGTCTCGATAGAGTTAAAAGCTACTATCTTTTATGATGGTACATCAAAGAAAGAATAAAGATATATACGGTGAACATCAGGATGTGACATTTGGTCCTTATGTCCAAAGATTCATCACTAAAAGGTCCCGATAGAACTAAAAGCTACTATATTTTATGAAGGTAGAGCAAAGAAAGAATAAAGCTTTGTGCAGTGTACATCAGGATGTGACATTTAGTACTTATGTCCAAATATCCACCGCCGAAAGGTCCCGACATAAGTGAAAATTAATATAGAGACGCACATCTCTAGAAAAAAAATATATATTCAAAGAATGGTGTGACATCTACTGTGTAACCCTAGAGATCCACCATTAAAGAAATTCGTAAAAAAAAAACTGAAGAAGATCGCAAGACCTTCATCAGTGCCCTTCTACCAGAAGATCAAATAGAAGAAATAAAAGAACTTCTCTGTGAATTCAGGGACTGCTTTGCCTCGACATATGCTGAGATGTCTGGCTTATCCCCTGACATAGCAGTTCACAGATCAGCAATCAAACCGGATGTAGTACCCGTCAAGCAAGCTCCAAGGAGAATGAGATTGTAGATTGAAAAAACAAGTGATTGCTGAAACAAAGAAATTAATAGAGGCAGGCTTCATCCGAGAAGAAAAGTATGCTGATTGGATTGCCAATATCGTCCTAGTGAAGAAGAAGAACGGGCAAATTCATGTCTGTATTGACTTTGGGGACCTCAACAAGGCGTGCCCAAATGATGATTTCCCACTTCCTGTATCCGAACTCCTGGTGGATAATACGTCCAACTACGACATGTTCTCCGTTATGGATGGATCATCAAACTACAATCAAATCAAGATGGCGCCCGAGGATGAAAAGCATACATCGTTCAGAACGCCCATCGGAATTTTCTGCTACATAGTCATGCCCTTTGGCCTGAAGAATGCTGGTGCCACCTACTAGCGGGTGATGACTCACATATTTGATGATCTGATACATCAGAGAGTCGAGTGTTATGTAGATGACCTTGTCGTCAAAAGTCTTGGCCGAAATGATCATTTAAAAGATCTCAGAATTGTATTTGAGAGATTCAGAAAGTTTGATCTGAAGATGAATCCTCTCAAATGTGCTTTTGGGGTCTCCTTCGGCAAATTCTTGGGGTATATTGATCGTCATCGAGGAATAGAGATCGACCCCAACAAAATTAAGGAAATAACGGAGATGTCACCGCCAAGGAACCTTCGACAGCTTCGCTCGCAACAAGGACAATTATCTTTCATTCGGAGATTCATATCAAATCTATCGGGTAGATGTCAGCCCTTTTCAAAGCTAATGAAGAAAGATGTCTGTTTCAAATGGGATGCAGAATGTCAGGAGGCGTTTCATAGCATCAAGAGATACCTATTGAATCTGCCCATTCTCGCAGGGCCGATTCCGGGGAAGCCTCTTATACTGTATACAGCTGCACTAGAAGAATACCTCGGAGCACTATTGGCCCAGAATAATGAAGAAGGCAAAGAAAATGCGCTCTACTACATCAGTCGAAGGTTGATCGAAGCAGAAAGCCGTTACTCTCCTATTGAAAAGCATTGCCTAGCGCTGATTTTTGCAGTTCAGAAACTCCGCCACTATATGCTATCCCATAAAATCACACTGATATCAAAGATCGATCCGTTGAAGTTCTTGATGACAAGAGCAGCGTTGACAGGTCGTCTAGCCAGGTGGGCAGTATTGTTATTGTAGTTTGAAATCATATACATGCCACAAAAGGCGATGAAAGGATAAGCCTTGGCAGATTTTCTTGCTGCACACCCAATCCCGGCTGATTCTCCACTAAATGATGATTTGCCCGATGAGCAAATAATGCAGGTCGAGGAGAATGAAAGGCTACCATTCTGAGAAATGTACTTTAATGGGGCATCGTTGATTAGACCTGTTCGACCTCCAAATATTGCAAGAGTTCGAGCCGGCATCGGTCTCATTTTCATAGCACCTGAGGGAGGCATAATGAGATTTTCATTCAGTTTGACTGAACCTCGAACCAACAACGAAGCCGAGTATGAAGCTCTATTAGCAGGGCTGGAGATTGCGATCGATGTCAGAATCCAACATCTCCAGATCTTTGGTGATTCTCAACTTATAATAAATCAAGTACTTGGAATCTACAAGGTTGGTAAAGTCGAGTTGGCCCACTATCACCGGCGAGCCCTCGAGCTTCTGAAGCAAATACAAAATGTTGAAATAGCTCGAGTTCCTCGAGGATAGAATGCTAAAGCAGATTGTCTGGCAAAATTGGCCAAAGAAATGGCGAACATCAATGAGGAGAGGCCTATATTCATCGGGGTTTACACTCGTAGGGTCTTGGAGCCCACTCTATTACAATTTCCGAGGGCAGAAGGAATTCCAGATTCAAGTCAGCAGGATGAAACTCCAGTTGACCCACAACCTCTCCATCAGATTGCCATGGAGAATTTTCAAGAAGAGTATCATGTGGCCAAGAGACGTAAAGCTAGTCAAGCTTCAGAATCATGGTGGCATTGTTTAGATATTGAAGTCGAAAATGATTGGAGGCAGTCATTCATTGACTACTTCAAGGAAAACAAACTCCCGACAGAAAAGTCTATGGCCGCACAAATTCGAAAAAGGGCATTGCGATATGCATTTGTCAATGACATCTTGTACAGAAGAGCTTTTGATCAAATGTGGCTAAGGTGCTTGGGGACTAAGGAAGCTGATAAAGTGGTAGCAGAAGTCCACGAAGGACTTTGTGGAGCACATCAATGAGGTCCTAAGATGACTGCTAAAATCAAAAGGATGGGTTATTATTGGCCGACAATGGTCAGAGATTGTATTGACCACGCAAAGAGGTGCCACGAATGTCAAATTCACGGTGATGTTATACATCAGCCGCCAAATCCACTACACCCAACAATAGCATCTTGGCCATTTGAATGTTGGGGCACAAACATAATTGGACCAATAGATCCGCCGTCATCAGCAGGACATCGATTTATTCTGGCAGCAACAGACTACTTCTCAAAGTGGGCAGAAGCAGCTCCATTCAGAGAGGTCACATCCGAGCATGTGATCAACTTTTTCACCCACAACATTGTCTACAGATTTGATGTACCATGCCGTATAATCTTAGACAACAGTACTGCATTCAAAAGTACAAAAAATCTACAAATTTGTTGATCGACACAAAATCGATTGGCGATATTCTTCTATATACAATCCAAGAGCAAATGGCTTGGCGGAGGCCTTCAACAAGACGTTGGTGAAGTTGTTGAAGAATATTCTCACCAAGAATAAAAGAGAGTGGCATACGAAGATGACAGAAGCACTATGGGCCTATTGTACAACCTATAAAACACCAACTAAAGCCACTCCTTATTCATTGGTGTTTGGTGTTGAAGCCGTATTACCATTAGAGATCAAACTACCGTCACTTCGAGTAGCAATTCAGAATTATCTCACTCAAGAGCAAAATGCCCGCCTCAGAATGGAAGAGCTCGACGCACTTGATGAACTCAGGTTACAAGCTCAACAAAACCTGGAAATCTACCGAGAAAGAATGGCAAAGTCCTTTGATCGAATGGTGCATCCTCGATCATTTCAGGAAGGGGAATTGGTCCTGGTGCTGAGAAGATCAATCATTCCGCACCAAAAAATTGGTGACAAATTCATATCCAATTGGGAAGATTCCTTTGTCATCGAGAAGGTGTACCAAGGAGGAGCATATCAGTTGATCGATCTGAACGGTCAGAGGCCTATGCCGCCAATCAACGGTCGACATTTAAAGAAATATTACGCATGAAAATTCCATATCTGATGTATTTTGTGATTATCAAAATCTTATACGCATATTTATCAATGCATGTTTGCTTACTTTTTGAAATTCTCTTGTATAGCAAGAATGCATTTCAAAATCCCCCATCAGATTGGGGGCATTTTAAATATTTATTCGGGTCGACATTAAGCTGCATGCCGAGATCCCCGAATAAATATTTAAAATTTCAAAATACAAAGCCTATCCAAAATCTCCCTATGAGATAGGGGGCTTTTAAATATTTATTCAGGTCTACATCGCGCCGTATGCCGAGATCCCCGAATAAATATTTAAAATTATCAATATAGATATTCTTTCATGCTAAAGAATATAATAAAATCTTTTTCAAAGTGTATGTGGGTGATTTTTCTAAAAGTTCGTGACTTCATTCCTTCGAGTGTACCAATATTTCAAAAGTCAAGAAAGAGACTTTTGTGATTATGCACTTCAACAAATCAAGCCAGAGTAGCTTAAAGTCTTCCAACAGACTAAAGCTTAGGTTCGGATGGGTGTAAAAGGTCGAATCCAACAAGCCCAAATATGGCCGGATCGCTTGCAGCTCCGTCTACTCAACAAGCCATAAGAAAGGCCGTAGTAGCGGAACCCCCACTTCATCAACACGTCAGTAGGGACTGTAAGAAGAACGAAAGCCAATTTGACTCGACGAGTTCTAGTAGTTGTAGTCCAGAAGGTTCCTAATTGACCGGAGAATCAAAGTTCCAGTAGAAAGAATGAGTCACGAGCAATTACAAATGCTCGTAGAATTCAAATCTGCGACCACAATGGATGACTTCTTGCCACCGATCTTACGTAAACTTAAGGGTTTAGGTCACCGACATCTATCATCAAGCCCGCTAAAGCTAGAAGCAGAGGGAAGAATGCATACAAATTTTCTGACAAGTCAGTACAGACAAATTAGATAATCCTTCATCCAGTTCGCTACCCAGAGCACTAGGCAGAAGGAATCAAAATCTCATGAGTCAAGCTAAAGCTACGAAAAGAAGCATCCTGGATGACATCTACAAATGTTCCTAAATATTGGGGGCATTTTTAAATATTCATTTGGTCGACATCGTGCTGTATGCCGAGATCCCCAAATGAATATTTAAAATTTCAAAATATCAAATTTATTTTATTTTAAAATGTCTCTGCAAGATAGGGGGCATTTTAAATATTTATTCGGGTAGACATCGCGCTGCGTGCCGAGATCCCCGAATAAATATTTAAAATTATCAATTCAAATGTTGTTTTGTGCTAAAGAATACAAATACTTGTTTTTCAAAGTACATGCAGGTGATCTCTCAAAAGATCGAGATAACACCTTCTCCAACAAACCAAGACTCAAAGGTCAAGAAAGTGACTTTTGTGGCTACACACTCCTACAAAATTGAGCTGGAAAAGTTTGAAGTCTTCCAACAGCCTGAAGCTTAAGGTTCGAATGGGTGTAAGAGGTCAGATACAACACGCCCAAATATGGCCGGATCGCTGACAGCTTCGTCTACTCAATAAGCCATAAGAAAGGCCGTAGTAGTGGAACCCCCACTTCGTCAACCCTTCAGTAGGGACTGTAGGAAGCACGAAAGCTAATTTGACTCGACCAGTTCAAGTGATCGTAGTCTACAAAATTCTCCCCAAATGACTGGAGAATCAAAGTTTCAGTGGAAGGATGAGTCTTGAGCAACTACTGAATGTTCGTAGGCTCCAAAATCTAAAACCATGAAGGACGACTCCAAATCTATCAACTTCAGCAAAATCAGTATTGGGAAGCGCAATTCCCATAGCTCAAGTCTGAAGCCTGAATGGGTGTGAGAGGTCAGATCCAACAAGCCCAAATATGGCCGGATCGCTGGCAGCTCCGTCTACTCAACAAGCCATAAGAAAGGCCGTAGTAGAGGAATCCCCATTTCAGCAACCAGAGGACAAAGAGCTATCAAATCCCAGCTCTCCCAATCTGATGAACTCAAGTAATTCAGATTAAAAGTCTTCTGAAGTGGTTAAGGATCAAGATACTACCTACGTTCGGTACTATCAACTGAATCCAGAACCTGCAAATCCTTCAACAAACCCGTAAAGCACAAAGCGAGGATCGAAGGAATTTTTCTTCAACAAGTCCGTCAAAGCATAAAGCAAAGGACCGAAGAAAATTATCCCAAAAGTTCACAAAAAGCCATAGGCTGAACTAAGAGGATTCTGTCATCAACAAGTCCGTTATGCACAAAGCTCTGGACCGATGACTTTTTGCCGCCGATCTAATACAAACATAAGGGTTTAGGCCACTGGCATTTGCTCCTTCAACAAGCCCGTCAAAGCAGGAAGCGTAAGGCCGAAGGTACAAAAATCACCTGACAAGTCAGTAAAGATAAATCAGTTTATTCTCCATCAATGTCCACAACACAAAGCACAGGACGAAATAAATTAGTATCTCAATCATCTATTGACACATCCAAGAGATCTATAGAGGAAGAAAATCTTAGTGTGACATCCAAGCAAATTTTTGGAGATCCACTAAATGAAAATCGTAGTGTGACTTCCAAGTAAATTCTTGGAGATCCACTAAATGAAAGCCCTAGTGTGACATCTAGAACGAATATCTAGAGATCCACAGGGTCAAACAGCTTACAACAAACATGATTCGCTCTAGACGCGTACCACATTTGTTGGGGGGCATTTGTTGACCTCTATGCATTATCCAAAAGACAAACAAAATTTTCATGTACCTGTTATACGATGCTGGCCGCTCATCCCGCGAATCCCGCAAGAAAACCTGTAAACCTCGTATCGCTGCCAGCTCTGCCAAGATCCCGGATATATCGCCGCTTCACGATCATTTCCCGGATATCCTGTAGCTCGCGCCTCGATCGAACGACGCCAGACTTCATTAAATACCAAACCAAAGCCCCCTCATTTGCTGTTCTTCCACGCTCGGTTCCATTCCACGACACACAACTTCCTATCCCCTTCCCTATCGCAGAGCTCCAGTCGCTACTTCCTCTGCTTCCACGAACGAACCCCTCTTCCTCCTCCCTCAGATCTTCCGCCTACTTCAATCCCGACACATCACACCGAACTCCTGTTCGGAACTCCCTCTGCTTCCACGACCTGCATCCCCTCTTCCTCCATCCGACCCTTGCTCGATCTCCTCTGCCTGTGTCGACTCCATCGAGAGAGAGAGAGAGAGAGAGAGAGAGAGAGAGAGAGAGAGAGAGAGAGAGAGAGAGAGAGAGAGAGAGAGAGAGAGAGAGAGAGAGAGAGAGAGAGAGAGAGGGACCGAGAACTCTTACCTTGCCCGATCTCCACAAACCACCTCCGATCCCCAGCTCCAAGCCGATCCATCTCCTCATATGCCCGATCCCCTCTCATAACTGTGCCCTCTCACTTAAAACCTAACCAACTCACCCCAACTCAGCCACTCAACCCACTCAAACCTAAAGCCTAACTCACTCAATCACTCATCCCTAACTCAACTCACTCAATCACTCATACCTAGCCCACTCACTCCAACTCAAATCAACTCAGCTCAACTCAAACCACTCTCCTCTACCCGACCCCCTCTAGGTATAGGAATGTTATTATTATTATTATTATTATTATTATTATTATTATTATTATGTTATTTTATTTTATTTCATTTATTATTAATATTAGTTATTTTTAATTATAATTAATTTATAAGATAATTATAATTAGTTATAAATTAATTATAATTTTTATAATTAGTTTATATTAATTATAGTTAATAATAGTTATTTATTATTAATAATAATTAATTATAATTAATTATTGTTAATTATAACTAAATGTTTAAATTATAATTAATTAATTATAATTATAATTATTTATTATAAGATAATTATAATTTGTATTGGTTCTTTTCTCGACGCTTGCAACGAACCGGCAAACCCCCAAGGCGCTCACGTAGCGTTTAGGTTGGGAAACCGGTGCGATGCTCGCGACGATTTAAGAATCCCTCTTCAAAGCTTGCAATGAGCCGACAAACCCCCGAGGCGCTCAAGTAGCGTTTAGGGTGGGAAACCGATGCGACGCTTGCGACGAAGGGGATAAAAAATGTGTTCTTTATTTTTCATAAGTACCCCCGAACGCCCACGTGGTGCAGAGCGGGAAATATGTGTTTATTTCTAACATGTTTTCTTCTTATAATCAACAAACATAAAAACCCTTAATGCTCACGTAGCAGGCGGGGATAAAAAAATACTCATGCGACCGCGGTGTCATTTTTGACACCTACCTGAAGCGCTCACGTAGCGTCGATGGGAAGGTTGCCTCTTTGTTTTTCCCCTAAACGGGGGAGACGCCGGGAGGCTGCCGAAATTTGGATTGAAAATTCAAGGACTTGAACAAAAAAATGAGCTTGAACTCATGGACTTATTTGAACAAAATAAACTTGAATAAATAAAATTGAAATGAACAAGGTGAATTTTGGACATTGAACTCAAACTTGTGGACATTAACTTGAGCATGACTCATACAATTTGAACATTCAAGTGAACCCGATTTGAACTCGGGCTTGAACTCTACAAGGACCACACTCAGACTTGATTTGAGCTTTCATAGAACTTGAACTCACATGAGTTGAACAAAGAACTAGAACTTGAACTCATCTTGGATATGAAAAAGAGCTTGCAATTTGATTAACAAAGACCCGAACTTCAAATGATAAATAAATCAAACAAGAAGAGTACAAATGAAATTCCAGACTTTGAACTGTCCAAATGAAACATCAATACAACTTTCTTGCATGTATCAATTGATGAAGTTAAAGAAAAATCTATACAAGGTACAAGTCATCCTCAAAAGATGGTGGAAGACTTGTAACATTTCACATGACCATCTACAATTAATGAACAATAGTTGTAGAGAATGTGATGATATGCCAAACTCTTGCAAGCATAATTCGCTCACAAGATAATCAAGATAAGTTTTCCAAGTGACAAAAAAATTGTAAGGCATATGGAATCAATTGAATGAGATCTTCAAAGGTGCAAGTTCATCATGCAAACAATATTCTTCCTACAAATGATGAATGCAACAACATCTTGTAATCAATCACCACTCATTATCTAGCAAGCACATTGGTCTTACGCAAGCAAATATTAAGTGGAAGAAACAATGACAATCAGTCGTGACATTCGTATCAATCATACGGAAGAGATTGTGATCCAATAGAATGGCATATTGAAAGAAGCCATGAAGAACATGATTGGTACTAATTAGCTCGTAGCTGATAATGGCTAGTTCATTGCTAATAAAGACTAGTAGAGAACCGTCGGCTGTTCACACTCTCCAAGTGTAGGCAGAAACCTTTCGACTGTTCACACTCTATATGTGTAGGTAGAGAACCTTTTGCTGTTCACACTTTCTAAGTGTAGGCAGAGAACCTTCGGCTGTTCTCACTCTCCAAATGTAGGCAAAGAATCTTCTGCTTTTCACACTCTCCAACTGTAGGCCGAGAACCTTCGGTTGTTCACACTCCTCGAGTGTTAGCAGAGAACCATATTCTTTTGAACAAACTTCACACGAGCCATCTAAAAAAGATAAGAGAAAGAGTGAAGTAATAAAAATTACACACAGAGATCCTTACCCTTCAGTAACTTGTGAATCCTTCACGCTCCAATAGGAAAAAATCTCTCTCAAACACTCTCTCACACTTTCTCCTTCAATTTCCCTTTATCATTCAAGAAGATAAGTTGACAAAAAGATTAAATGATAGTCTTAAGTGGACCTTTTATAGAAAAAAATATGAAAAACCATCCAAAAATTTGCATTTTTAAAATTTTACCCGTCCATGATCATTTTTTGTATGTACGAACAGTTCAAAATTGTTGCGTACGAATTCATTATGAATCGGTAATGAACCCCATTTGTACCCGATCATCGTACATACAAAACATATTCATCTGATATAAAAAGTGAATTTCAAAGCACGTATGTATGAATGTATGAACGAAAACACAACAGAGCCCTTCGTCGTGGTACGAACAAAAAATATCGTCCGTATAAATAGTGTATTTGCCAAAAATAGAGCTGATCATCCTGGGACAATTGGAAAATATCATCCGTACAATCTTCACATTTCGCAAAAACATAGCTGATCCTTCAGGGAGGATTGGAAAATATCGTCTGTACGATCTTCACATTTTTCAAAAATTAAGCTAATCATCCGGGGACGATTGGAAAATATCATCCGTACGATATTCACATTTTGTGAAAATAGAGTCGATCATCCTGAGATGCTAGTATGAAAATAGAGTTGATTATAAGTGGCTCGCTAGTGGGTCTTACAACCTAACCCTATATACTAGAACGCCCGGGTGAGGGGTTTAGCTTTGTGTCATCACCTAAACACTTCCCTCAGAGATCGCACTTACGGCTTCTATTAGAAGTGGTCGGGGGTTTTAATTGGGGGTTAGGAGTTATGTAAATTTTACCCAAAACTTTCCCTTAAGATCGGGCTTACTGTTTTCCTATGAAAGTTGCCGGGTAGCGGGTCTTACAACCTAATTCTTATAAATTAGGCTGCCCGAGAATTTTGTTGATTTGAGTTTGGATTTGATTGTATGTTATTGAGTTGACACTAGTTGTTTCGTTTTGGTTGTTCTATGCTTGTAGCTTATTTCTACTACTGTAGTCCACTACCCTACCCATCTAGTACTATTGCTCCACTAGCTTTACGTACTTTATTCTATCTGCTGTAGCTTAGATTTATCAGCATTCATTCAATTTATTTTTGATGTACTGACTTTTTATTTGCTTTTTTGCAGATGTTTGTAGTTAGTAGTTGCAGCAATCAGGGCTCATAGTTATAGAGGATAAGGCCTTGAGATAGTTGCAGGAACTCGTACAAGAGGGACTTCGGAGAACCTGCAGAAGAGTTCAATTTGAGTGTGTAGAGAGTTTCAGTTTGTATTATTGGAGAGTTGTTTGCTTGGGAGGTTGATAGCTTTGGAGAGTTTGAGAGCTTGCATATGTCAAAATAGTGGAAAAATATTCTTTCTTCCTCTTCATTTTATATAAATGCATTTTATTTTATTTATTTATTTATTATTATTATTAAAGAAAGAACTCAATTTTGATTAATTAATTTAATTAAATAAAAATAAATAAATAAATAAATATATATATATATATATAATTAATTAATTAAATAACAACTATAGGATATTAAAACTGTAGGATTTTAAAATTGTTCTCAAATTTTTAAATAACTCTTGAATTTTAAAATTTTTGAATTTCAGAAGCTCTTAAACATTTGGATTAAAGGGGCAGGAGTAGAATGAGTGCTTGTTGGTTCTCCGTTCCCAGACATTTAACGATATAGGAGACTTTGAAGATCTCAATTAATAAGATATTTTGATTAATCTCAATCAATTTAAATTTTCTGTTAAATCTTAGTTAACTAAATTAGTTAATTAAAATT
Organism: Dendrobium nobile; assembly: GCA_022539455.1. NCBI lineage: Eukaryota > Viridiplantae > Streptophyta > Magnoliopsida > Asparagales > Orchidaceae > Dendrobium > Dendrobium nobile. The sequence goes on along the minus strand of CM039728.1, from coordinate 6,445,622 downwards.
CTAATGTCATTTTTAACATTTCAGTTAATTCAAATTAAATTTCCCCCGGAATTTTGAGGAAATTTTGGCAGCCTCCTGACGTCTCCTCCCCATCGAGGGAGAAATCGAGACGGCACTGCCGTAATTCTTCCTACCCGGACCTAAGGTCGACGACGTAGGGTCTTTGATTTCAAACCATCTCACCAAGATCTAAGATCGACTGCATGAGGTATTCATATTTTAAAACCATCTGCCCAGATTAAAAATCAATGGCGTAGGTCTTCAATTTCAAACCATCTCGGTCAGACCTAAGGTACGATGGCCGGGGTCTTCGATGCCTTTTGAAAGTCCATCTTCTATTTTTTTGTCCCCCTATTTTCTTATTTTTTATAATATATACAATATATTATTATTATTTATATAATAATATAATATATGATATGGTCGGTTGGGAGTTTGATGCCGGAGTTGGAAGAAGCGACGGTGCAATCTCTGCACCTCTGGCAAAGCAATGGAGCAGAACAACAATGACAAAAAGAAGAGATGAAGGGCGAGCCCTATACGCCTCTATGAAGCAACAAAGTAGGCAACAATGGAGAAGCTGAAAGAAGCGGTGTCGAGCGGCAATGGAGAGGCGAAGTCGGACGAGCGTGTGTAAGTCTCTCCTTCCGAACCTCTTTCTCATTTTATTTGATTCATTTGCTAAATGGCAGTTACCAAAATGAATCAGTGTGTCGTTTGGAGAGGTAGGGCCGGCGTGAAGGTATGTTGGTCATTCTAAAAAAGATTTTTTTTCTTTTATTCTATAAATTTCTACAGTCAATATTAGGGCGGAATTCAGGCATTACTTGGGCAGAATTCTAGCGTCACTTGGGCGTTGGGCAGAATTTCGGCGTAACTCGAGTGTCGGGTGGAATTCCAGCGGTGGTCGAGGAGGAGTTTCTTCCCTCATATCCTTCTTTTCTTCTTCTTTCATTCTTCTCTTCTTCTTCTTGCTTTTGTATCCCCCTCTCAAGAGAAATGAGGGGACTATTTATAGATTTATGGAGTGACATGGCCCGTAAATAGGTGAGAGATCGGAAGCAAATGTGGAGTGATTCGATGGAAAGACGATATTGAATCTCTTGATCATGGAATGTTTGTCAGACATTTAAAGGTTTTAGTGGTGTTGAAATTTCGTGATCTTGGCCTCGTTGGATTTGTCTCGCCGAGCCGCTCGATTCGACTATAAGCACGTCATGTTTGAAAACCGTTTGGTAATCCAAATTATGGTTTAAACCTTCCAACAGTGCTTCGGGTCCTTGATTTTGACTCATTTGGGCTTGAATTCAGCCAAATTTGGTGTCGTTGGGTTCTTATCTCCAAGACGCTCAATTTGATTGTAAGTTTGCTGAAATCGGAGTTCAGGTATCCCGTATTTAATTTTTGAAATTTCCAACTTGATTTTTGCCTCGAGATTCGTGTCCGATACAGATAATTTTTCGATGACATATCAATTGTAAATTATATGACTTAAGCTTCATTTGGTACGTTTTTTTACTACTTTTTAAAATAATTTTTTAGTACAAATATTTAAATTTTGTACTAAAAAGCTGTTTTAAGAAGCAGTAAAAAAGTCATCCCAAACTAAACCTTAGTGAGGAATATATAACTATCACAGCTGGAGATGAAAATAAGACTATTATACTATCGATGCACACAAGCTTAATGACAAAATGTCCCTTAACAATCTCTCAAAGTCCAACCTAGCATCCCCGCCATCCCCCACGATCCTCCCAATCTCAACTGCCATCTCCGTAGCCCTTCGTCGGAGCTCCTCCGCCTTCTCCCCTTCCATCACCGCCCTTACCATTCTCTCCACCTTCTCCCTCTCGCACACATCCTTCATATCCAATCCCACCTTCCACACCTCTTGCACACATTCTTCATATAATTGATTCGACGAGAGCGTGGAGGGATTCGATGGGAGCTTCGAGCGAATCTGAATTGTTGAAGATTAGTACTTTTGATCGCTTACCGCTGGAAGCAAAGTTTGTGAATAATTGAAGCTCTTTGTCGTTGATGGCTTTAATGCTTCAAAGAGCACAAAAAAATTGGGGTTTTTTTCTTTTAAAATGAATTTGAGAATCTTCAAATCTATAAGGAAAATGGAAGAAACAATGAACTTGGGGTCTGCATCGGCTATAAAATTATTATTTTTTCAATTGTTTCTCATACCATACAACGCAGGATAATGGTGATGGCTTTAATGCTTCAAAGAGCACAAAAAAATTGGTTTTTTATTTAATGAATTTGAGAATCTTCAAACCTATAAGGAAAATGGAAGAAACTATGAACTTGGGGTCTACATCGGCTGCAAAATTATTATTTTTTCAATCGTTTCTAATACCATACAACGCATAATAATGGTGATGGCTTTAATGCTTCAAAGAGCACCAAAAATTGGTTTTTTTAAATGAGTTTGAGAATCTTCAAACCTATAATGAAAGTGGAAGAAACAATGAACTTGGGGTCTGCATCGACTGCAAGATTATTATTATTTTCAATCGTTTCTAATACCATACAACACAGGATAATGGTGATGGCTTTAATGCTTCAAAGATCACCAAAAAATTGGTTTTTTTAATGAATTTGAGAATCTTCAAACCTATAAGGAAAATGGAAGAAACAATGAACTTGGGATCTGCATCGACTGCAAAATTATTATTTTTTTCAATCGTTTCTCATACCATACAACGTAGGATAATGGTGATGGCTTTAATGCTTCAAAGAGCACCAAAAAATGATTTTTTTTTATTTAAATGAATTTGAGAATCTTCAAACCTTATAATGAAAATGGAAGAAACAATGAACTTGGGGTCTGCATCGGCTGCAAAATTATTATTTTTTTCAATCGTTACTCATAAAATACAATGTAGGATAATGGTGATGGCTTTAATGCTTCAAAGAGCACCAAAAAATTGGTTTTTTTTTAATGAATTTTAGAATCTTCAAACCTTATAAGGAAAATGGAAGAAACAATGAACTTGGGGTCTACATCAACTGCAAAATTATTATTTTTTTCAATCGTTACTCATACCATACAACGTAGGATAATGGTGATAGCTTTAATGCTTCAAGAGCGCAAAAAAAGGGGTTTTTTGTATGAATGAATTTGTGAATCTTCAAAACTTATTAGGAAAATGGAAGAAGCAATGAACTTGGGGTCTGCTAATTTGCTGCTACCTGGAAAAGGGAGCTCCTCAGCCTCGATCATCTGAGGGATTTGAAGATAAATCCAAAGAGAAGATGCACTAATAGTTTGGAGTACAAGCGCAGGGATCTCCAAGGCCTGAGCTTCGTCCATGAAATAGGGCATCAGTCCACCCACGATAATACCCTCGGGATCTTTGTTCCCGCACTCTGGAAGTCACAATGCAGGGTTCTCCTCATTAATATTGCTTAAATCAGATGACTATTGATCCTTCCTTGGAGGAAAAAATTAGTGAGGATGAACGTACTATCTTTGAATATTAGAAGCTTGTTGAATCATGAGAATCAGGAAAAAGATATGATCTCAGTATAGATGAATAGGGAGGAATCAAAAGTAATATGCAGTTGTGGATACCGAAGAGATCAAACTTGATTTAAGAAATTTTATATGAAGCTCATAAATCAGGTTATCTAATCCATCTAAGAAATACGAAAAAATGCATAAAGATTTAAAATCATTATTTTGGTGGCCTGGAATGAAAAGAGATGTAGAAGAATATGTGGCAAAATATGAGAAATGTCATGCTATTAAGTAGGGGTGTTAGTTCGAGTGAGCGGGTTTGGTTCGGGTCAAACCTGACTTAACCCGGCCTTAAACGGGTCGACACTAACCCTACTTAATATTTTAAATGGGTTAGGATTTTCAACCAGACCCGACCCGTGCGGGTTACCGGGTTGACCTGACCCAACATTTGAGGGAGGGATGGTGACATTTGGCCTCCAATGGGACGACAATTTTCAACTCTTAGACGGGACACTGGCAGGCCGGTAGCTACTCTCAGGAAGAACGACAACAATGTCAACTCGCTGGCTGGAATATTTCATCATCGCGATAGCTCGTGCCTTGCAGGACGGCTCTGTGCCTCTACAGTAGCGTGTGATGATGGCAGCTCCGGCAGACAGCCACAGCTGTAGGCGGGATAGTGATGCAACGCGAGTCGTGACTAATTGAAAGCGAGATGAGACTGTAACACGCTGACACAATCGATTGACGAAATGACGGGTGACACGATCTTAGGGCTTGAACGACACGACATACGGGTCAATTCAGGTTGACCCGCAGGTTTTTGGTTCAATTTGAACCCAACTCATTTTTTAAATGGGTCAGAGATTCAAACCCGGACCCCCAACCCGTTTCACAAACGGGTTGACCCTAACCCAGATTTTTCTTGGTCGGGTCCGGGTCGGGTTTCGGGTCGTGTCAATTTTTGACACCCCGACTGTCAAGGTTGGATATAAGAAACCTAGTTGTATGTTGCAATCCTTACCAATACCAGAACAGAAGTGGGAAGATATAACAATAGATTATGTTACAGTATTTCCCATATTAGGATAAGAACATGATTGCATTTGGGCTATGATTAACATATTAACAAAATAAGCACACTATCTCCCTATCCATCAGACTAATTCAGTTGAGAAATTAGCTAAGTTGTTTTCAAAGGAAATCATCAATTTGCATGGAATTCCTAATGTTATTGTATTTGACAGATGTTGTTGTTTGACATCTAAGTTATGGTAGAGTATTCATGAAAATTTGGGCACAAAATTATAATTCAGTACCATATTTCATCTGCAGACTGTTGGTCAATCAGAAAGATTGATTCAAGTGATAGAATATCTATTGAGATAGTGTATGCTGGATTTTGGAGGTAGTTGAGAGGATCATATTCTGTTGATAGATCACCTATAATAATAGCTATCAATTAAGTATCAAGCTGACACCATATAAGATATTTTATGACAAAAATATAGAACTCCTTCGAGTTGGGGTGAAATTGGAGAAAGACAACTATTAGGTCTGCAGTTAGTTGATCAAGACACTAGAAAAGCCATATTAATTAGAGATGTTAAAAGCAACTCAAGATCGACAATAGAAATACTATGACCCTAAGTATAAAATAATAGAATTTGAAGCGGGTGAATTTTTTTTCTTAAATGTTAAACCAATAAAAGGTGTTTCTAAGTTTGGCCAAGGTGGAAAACTTAATCCTAAATATATTGGTCCATTTGAGATCATTGATAGAGTGATAAATGTTTCTTGTAAATTAACATTATATGCAAACATGTCTGATGTGTATAATACTTTTCATATATCAATGCTAAAAAAATGGGTTATAGATAAAAATCAAGGAGTCCACAAAATAAATTGAGCTACATAATGATTTGTCAAATATTGAAGAACCTGAAATAAGTATTAGAAAGTGAAATGGAAGCAAAAATGAGTGAAGGATATTACATGGGAAAAACACTACATAAAAAATTATAATTTCCGGCAAAATATCCGATGGGAATATGTTCTCCTGAAATATCGGCAAATAAATTGGCGATATTTTCTTCGGAAATATTCTGGCAGTTTTTCTGACCGATATACTGCCGGTAATTTTCCGGTGGCAAATCTGTTGGGAAGGCCTCCGGTAAATTTTTACTAACAAAATTTACCTACGAAATTTTCTTGGAAATTTTTTGGCTGAACTGCTGGCGGAATATCTGGCGGGTTACTTGAACCCGATGATTTTTTCCTGGAGATGGTTTTAAATTGAAGACCTCGCATTGTTGACCTTAGTTCCAGACGAGATGATTTTAAATTGAAGACCTCGCACCGTCGACGTTAGGTATGGGCGAGTTGGTTTTAAATTGTAGTCTTTACACCGTCAATATTAGGTTAGAGTAGGAAGAAATTACAGCAAATGTCGTCCTAGTTTCCCCAAGTGGGGAGGGGATGTTGCGAGGCTGCCGAATTTTTTTGGAAATTGATGAAATTTCTTTTTGGAGCAATTAAAGAGCAATTTAATTTTGACTTTAATCAATCAATTCATTAATTGAAATAATTAATTGATTAAGGTTAATTATGTAAACCTATGAGCTATTTAAAATATGAGAGCATTATAAATCGGTGAGTAATTAAAAAAATTAGAGATCATTGAAATTCTTATTTAATTAGTTAATTAAAATAAAAATTTAATTAATAAAATTGATTAATTAATAAAAAATGTGGAGAGAGCCACCGGCGAATTTTCTTTCAAATTGTAAGAAAAGAAAATATTGTTTTGCACTAATCATATATGTATAGTCAACTCCCAACACAGCTCTGAATTTCTCTCAAATAATGTTCAATAAAAAGCTGATCTCCAAATCCTCAAAAATAACAAAAGTTCTCCAAATCCTCAAAAACAACAAAGCTCTTCAAACCCACAAACTATAGCTCTACAACTCTCCAAACCCCTAACAAATTGTACAACCTCTCCAAACAAAAGATCTCAAACTCTCTAAATAGAACAACTCACAAACTCTCTAACTCACATATACTATGCTCTCCAAATCTTTTACAAAACTCCCCAAAACAAATTGAAACTCTTCTGAACAAAGCTCCAACTCTCTTGTACGAGCTCCTAAAAAAAGTAAATGAAATCATTTAAGCATTAAAATTAATTTAATATCAAAAATAAATGCTAAATATAAAATGCTACAGTAAACTACTAGTACAGGAATAATAAACTATTAGTACAGGAAAAATAATCTACTAAAACATGAAAAGAAACTTCTATAGTAAAGAACATTATTGTCACAACGACAACTGGTCAAACTAATAAGCACAACTGCTAGTAAACAACCAACTGAAAACTGAAATAGTCTGGTGTCAAGCAACTACTGTCTACTCAAACAATCAAATGCAAATCCCTGGGCAATCTTATTTATAATAAATTGGTTCTAAGACCCACTATCCAACAACTTTCTAAGGAAAGCCGTAAGCCTGACCTTAGGATAGATTTTTAGGTAAAATTGACCTAATCCCTTAACACCAATTAAAACACCAGCCTCTTCTAATAGATGTAAGACCCCTCAACTGGGCATCCTATGAAAGTTCGATGGGGATGATAAGCCCTATGAACTTAGTCCCAAAGCTAATTTAAAATAGAGAGGTGAATTGGAAAACTTTAAAACCAAAGATAAAGCTAAAACCAATATCACCACATAGAAAACCAACGATGCGGAAATTAAAAAGCGGAAGCAATAATAAGAAAAGAACACACCGGATTTATAGTGGTTCGGTCAAACCTTGACCTACGTCCACTCCTTGGAGGCACCCTCCAAGTATTGCACTATCACAAGTGTCTCTCCTTTAGCCCCCAAAGCTAGGCGGAGAAGCCCTTACAAAATCACTTCCACCTCTCCCGATGCGGCGGAGTTGCCGGGTACTTTGACACCAAAGAGACTTCTTCTATGGTGAACTTACCTCGAGACAAGCCTTGAATCCGATGGTACTAAGGTGCGAGTTCGCCGGAGCAATCGTGTGGAACCCCTCCACACTCTCTTGAGTCCCCCCTCACAGGATCTTCTCCCTCTCTCAAACTCCACCCTTTCCTCTCTCCCTTTCAAGCTCTCTCTTCAAGTTTCCCCCACAAGAACGAAGCTACAATGGCTGCCAAAGACACTTACAAAAAGTGTCATGCCAATGCTTAAATAGAAGCTCTCAAAACGAGCTCATTAATGCAAGTTGCCGACATTATCGTCCAGGTCGATAGGCATATCGTTCTGGCCTATTAGTACAAATTAAGCTTATTAGCCCAGGACGATTTGAGATGATCAGAAGAAAATTGGTTACATCGTCCAGGCCGATCTCACGATCGTCCTGACCGATTAGTTTAAAATCGATTTCAATCGTCCTGATCATCACCCTGGATACAAGCTGTCCGATGTAAATCGTCCAGGTCATCATCCTGGCCGATCAATAGATCGTCTCGGACGATGTGATCGTATCAATCAACCATTAATGCTTTCCAAAGATACCAGATCAATTTAGGCATGATTGAGTTAGATTGTCCTGGACGATAATAATATCGTCCTGGCCGATTTCCTAAAATAAAGAATTCCTAAACTGATTATGGCGGCTGATTCTTTCTGAATTGAGATTATCGTCCTGGACGATACAAGTATCGTCCAGGCCGATCTGTTGACGGCTACCTTAAAGAGGATGCCCTAATCAGGGTTTCTGATTTTGGACAGATCGTCCAGGCCGATAATAATATCGTCCCGGACGATGTTACCAAAATCAAAAATCATATAGGGAGCAAGAGAATTTCTACCAAGTTATATCCACACCAAAAACAACAGACTCAAGAAAGGAAAATGATTACAAACTGACACAGACCTAGTCTACCCAATCTTGAGCTGGTTCAAAATTGCAGTCTGATCATGTGGACCTGAAACGTTAGCACAAAAGGTAATCGCAGAGAAATAAGGAATGTTTGCTATCATCAAAATCATAAACCATTTATCCGCAACAATCTCCCCCTTTTTGATGATGGCAAACAATTCAATTTGAATTTTCAAAAAGAGCAATTTTCTCCTAATTTCCCCCTCACTAGAATAAATCTTAAAAAAATAGGAGAGATAAAAATATTTTTGTTGTTTTAAAATTTTTGAAAAGAAAAAAAGATACAATGTTCTCCCCCTTTGACATCATCAAAAAGAGAGGAGGCACAAACAAAAAACAAAATGAACAAAAAACATTCCCTAATCAAGTAAAAAAAATGTTCTTAAAATGAGAAAGTTACCTCTGGGTTTTAATCAAAAAACTTAGTAGAATTGGATTGACAACACATAGCCCAGTAAAAGTTAGAATATCAAGAATTGATAATCCAAACTCAAGTTCTTTAAAAAGGCTCAAAAACTTTTTAATTCAATATCTAAATCAAGGAATAAATTAAAGAAAGAAACAATAATTTTTCAAAACTCCTTTCATAAAATATATCTAATAGAAGATTAATGCACGATTTGTTGAATCATGAATTAAGATTTTCAAACTCAAGCATAAAAAAATCAAGGGTTTTCTTAAGCTTTAAGATGCATAAGAATGGTAAGCATTAAAACTTAGTGGGCTTATTTTATGCCTCTTGACAATTGGTTGGCGCACTGCGCATCTTTTGATACACTTTGTGTATTCTATATTTTTCAATTTGGCGCTTTGCGCTTCTTTTATTTTTGGCATCATTGGCCAATTATTTTGATTATGCTACCTTTCTGAAATCTTAAATACCAAAAGTAAACCCATACTATTGATAAAGCGAATTTCTTGATTAAGAAAATTTTGAATTAGATTCAACAACTTGCAAAAGATTCCTATGCGATAAATAAAATATAGGGAGATAAAAAATTTAGTTTTAAAAACCAATTTAAAAGATGAAAAAGATTTTAAATAAAAAGTAGAAAAACCTCTTTTAGGAAACAGAGATTGGAAGTCAAAAACATGAGTTTCCTTCCTTTGATTGTTTTTAGAGAAGTCAATAACAACTTACTAAAGATTTCAAGAAAAATTAGGAAGTAAATTTTTCATTTCAAGAAAAGTGGATGTGTGTGTTGATCAGAAAAAAAAAACGGAACAAAACAAGTAAAATTAAAAAATCTAAAAAAATAAAGAAAGAAAAAAATAACAAAGAAAAACTCAAATAAGGCTTTTATCCATTATCTCTTTCTTGATATGATGCTTCAGAAACCAGATCTGCCCATGAGATTTTTTGCTTTTCATTATTTCCCCAGTTTAAATTTAACTTCGCCTTACCCTTTTCTTTTGCAGGGAGAATTCTTAAATTAGGGCACTCATTTTTCATATGTCCAGGTTTCCTGCATTTAAAACAAATAACGTCAGAGGAAATGTTAACATCCTTACCAATTTTACATTTTTTCCATTTTGCTTATGCATTGGTGAGCTTTGTGATTTGCTTGACAATTTATTGCTATCGTCACCAACTACGCTTCCTCTTTCCGTATCTTCGGCTTTTAGAACGATCGTTTCACCTGCATCCAAAAGTCTTTGACCCAACCCTTGCTCGTAGGCAATGAGTGAGCCAATCAAATTATCAATAGAATAATCATTCAAATCTTTTGATTCACAAATTGCAACAACTTTAGCATCAAACTTTTCAAGTAAACAACGAAGAATTTTGTTAACTTTTTCAAAATTTGAAAAATCTTTTCCTAAAGCATTTAATGAGTTTACAATTTGAATAAACCTTGTATACATGTCTAAAATCGTTTCAAAAGCTTTCATAGAAAACATTTCAAAATCATGCATTAAAAAATTCAACTTGGATTGCTTGATTTCACTAGTGCCTTCGTATATGGTGTGCAATTTATCCCAAACTTTCTTACCGGTAATGCACGTGGATATTAACATAAAATCATCAGAATTTAAAGCAAAAAAAAAACAATTTAAAGACTTTGCATTTAATTGAGCATCCATTCTTTCATCCCTATTCCATTGATTAAAAGGAATATCAGTTTTAATTCCATTAACAATACGTGATGGTGATGAATAACCAGTTAAAATCATATGCCACATACAAAAATCAATTGATTGCAAAAAAGTAGACATGCGAATTTTCCAAAAATCAAATGTAATATTTTCAAACAATCGTGGTCTAGTGATTGAATATCCTTCCGCAAAAATACGATTAAAAATATTAGCCATGGATCGAAATTCAAAAGCTTTAAAAAACTTATTTTATGAAAACCGCTCTGATACCACTTGAAAGTTCGATGGGGATGATAAGCCCTATGAACTTAGTCTCAAAGCTAATTTAAAATAGAGAGGTGAATTGGAAAACTTTAAAACCAAAGATAAAGCTAAAACCAATATCACCACATAGAAAACCAACGATGCGGAAATTAAAATGCGTAAGCAATAATAAGAAAAGAACACACCGGATTTATAGTGGTTCGGTCAAACCTTGACCTACGTCCACTCCTTGGAGGCACCCTCCAAGTATTGCACTATCACAAGTGTCTCTCCTTTAGCCCCCAAAGCTAGGCGGAGAAGCCCTTACAAAATCACTTCCACCTCTCCCGGTGCGGCGGAGTTGCCGGGTCCTTTGACACCAAAGAGACTTCTTCTTTGGTGAACTTACCTCGAGACAAGCCTTGAATCCGATGGTACTAAGGTGCGAGTTCGCCGATGCAACCGTGTGGAACCCCCTCCACACTCCCTTGAGTCCCCCCTCACAAGATCTTCTCCCTCTCTCAAACTCCACCCTTTCCTCTCTCCCTTTCAAGCTCTCTCTTCAAGTTTCCCCCACAAGAACAAAGCTACAATGGCTGCCAAAGACACTTACAAAAAGTGTCATGTCAATGCTTAAATAGAAGCTCTCAAAACGAGCTCATTAATGCAAGTTGCCGACATTATCGTCCAGGCCGATAGGCATATCGTCCTGGCCGATTAGTACAAATTAAGCTTATTAGCCCGGGACGATTTGAGATGATCAGAAGAAAATTGGTTACATCGTCCAGGTCGATCTCACGATCGTCCTGGCCGATTAGTTTAAAACCGATTTCAATCATCCTGATCATCGCCCTGGATACAAGCTGTCCGATGTAAATCGTCCAGGTTATCGTCCTGGCCGATCAATAGATCGTCCCGGACGATGTGATCATATCAATCAACCATTAATGCTTTCCAAAGATACCAGATCAATTTAGGCATGATTGAGTTAGATCGTCCTGGACGATAATAATATCGTCCTGGCCGATTTCCTAAAATAAAGAATTCCTAAACTGATTATGGCGGCTGATTTTTTCTGAATTGAGATTATCGTCCAGGTCGATCTGTTGACGGCTGCCTTAATGAGGATGCCCTAATCAGGGTTTTTGATTTTGGACAGATCGTCTAGGCCGATAATAATATCGTCCCGGACAATGTTACCAAAATCAGAAATCATATAGGGAGCAAGAGAATTTCTACCAAGTTATATCCACACAAAAAACAACAGACTCAAGAAAGGAAAAAGATTACAAACTGACACATACCTAGTCTACCCAATCTTGAGCTGGTTCGAAATTGCAGTCTGATCGTGTGGACCTGAAACGTTAGCACAAAAGGCAATCGCAGAGAAATAAGGAATATTTGCTATCATCAAAATCATAAACCATTGATCCGCAACATCCTAGTCTATAGATTAGGTTGTATGACCACCTATCAGACAACTTCTAAGCTAAGTCATAAGACCCACATTTCATGAAAATTGCTAAATAAATTGCAATGATTATAAAACTTAAATAATTAAATTTAAACCATATTAGACATCTTAATTTAAGTGACTAAGTTATAAGACCAATTTTTCACGTAATTTCCTAAGAAAAATTATAAGACCCAACCAAATAATTAAATTTTCCGGGCAGCCTTGTTTTAGAATTAGGTTGTAAGACCCATTTTTGGGCAACTTATAAATAGAGCAGTAAGCCCCATCCTAAATAAAATACCTTGGTTCTTTTCTACGAAAGCCATAAATCTCAATCTAACTCTAAATATCTAAGCTAATTCCTAAAGAAGCCTTAAGACCCGCTTCAATCCAAACTCCAGGGTTACTTCTAAACGAATTCATAAATCCCAAACTAAATCAATTTATGGGTATTCTAATAGATGTAAACCTTAAATCCCAAATAAAAATTAAAACTAAAATTCACATTTAACCGCTTTAGTCTTCTAAGGATCCCTAAGAGGAGGTAACTCATGGCTGTTAATCATATTCCTTGGGCACTACGGTTAATGATTGTTAGTGTTGGTAGACTAAAATCTATGATATACCTGGGAAAACGGAACCATAGGATCATAACCGGGTTTACCTCTATTTTCCCCATAATTGAGACGAAATTACCTTAAAAATTATTTATTCTTAATCGAGAGTTCTCTTTTACCTGTTAAGATGGGTAATTAAGTACGAATAATTACGCTAATGGGAAGTAAGGACCCCAAATCTAATTAAACCCTGACACTACCCTCAGGAAAAATCTGGTTAATTACAATCTTACTTAAATGAAATGGAATTCAAAGGCGGCAAAGTGGGATTCATGCATCCATGCCATTTTTCTTGAGCCAACATGAAGTTCTTATTGCAAGCATGAATCTTTTTAGGAAAACTAAAAGGAAGGCCAACACTCATTTACAAGCTAATGGCTGGACACCATTAAAAATTAAAGAATCATTACCAAAATTAGAGGCAAATATACCCACCAATAATGGTTTTGAAGCATTAAAATGTGTGAAGAGAAATAATGACAAGGGTGAATTAAAGAAGTCTTTCTAGAAGATTTCATGTTAGCAGCCACAACCACCAAGGAAGGAAGAATCTGCCTCTTCCAAGATATTCAAGATACTAAAGGCTGTCAGAGATAGAAATTTGCAACAAAGGCTAAGAAAATCTGTCAATGAAATCATTTCCTCAAAAATGGCTCGACCTCAGAACAATAAAGTTTCAATAAAACTTTAGAGAGAGGAGTTTAAACATCTTCCCTACTACGGAGAGCCAAGAAAATTCTGTCCTAATATGGGTCAATACCCATATTACAGAAGAAAATAATTGGGAGAGCCTTTTTGTTAGTCTACATGCAAAACACTATAATAGAAGATATGATAAACGAAGGCTCTGACAATGGTATTATAAATTTGTACATTCAAAGGTACATTCTGATGCTGATGGTCATCGGTATTTGACTACAGGAAGACAACAAGTTTGGGTACCAAAAAAAAAAAAAAACTAAATACCCTAAAGCTCAGAAAGAAGATCATGATAAAGAAATCTATAAAGGACGACTTAAATCTCATACCCCCAATAAGAAGACTTCTGTTGATATGAGTACGCCAGAAGAGGAATGGTGTCGTGTCTATAATGAATCTCATGACTCTCCAGTTATACATTCGAAGTGGTGGTCTCATATTGGAGATGACCCCGAGTTGGATTAAAATGATAATTACTACAATGATGGAGTGAAAGGGTATATTGATCCCGTGGATGTTGAAGTTGTCCGGATGGTTGATCATGTACCTGATTGAGCTAATCAATGGTATACTCATATAAGTGCAGTGTTGAATTTGCAAAATGAAGAACAACTACGAGATGTCCAAGAACAAGTAGCAGCATTAAATAGAACTCCACAACCAGAAGAAGTTGAGGAGGAAGAAGTGAAAGAGGTTGTAAGAAGATTGTAGTTGGAAATGCAATCTATGCAATAGAAGAAAAGTCAAGAAATCTATCATTTGAATGCTCATTTTGATGAGATGAGTAATATGATGAAATAATTGTTTGGACAACTTGACATGATGGCTAAAACAAGACAACTACCAGTAGCAAATTCTCAAGGGAATGTTCAAACTACTCCTACTGCACTAGTTACTCCTGATAGAAAATTAGAGTTACAGGAGCCAGCTCTGATAGCTTTTAAAGAAGATGAAATGATTAGCAAAGATCAAATTAAAAATTTCATCTGTTAAAAGGTTAAAGCAGCTATTGCTTCTGAAGTTGTTGAAGCCTTAGTGGGAAAAGGTCATCCATATCCGGCGGAATATGACTAAGAGAAGTAACCAAAGTGGTACGTAGTGCCAAAGTTCAATATATTTGATGGCACTTCAAATTTTCATCAAAATTTGACGTAATTCAAAGTTACCTGTGAAAATACAGGCAGTAATGAAGCTCTATTACTGCTCCAATTTGTTAGTATCCATTTTTAAGAAATATGGTTAATTGCAATCTGACTTAAGAAAAATGGATTCCTACGATTGCAAAGTAGAATTTTATGCATTCGTGCTATTTTTTTTTGAGCCAACATCAGTTTGTATAATCTTTATGTTTCAAGCATGTGTTCCTTTTAGTGTTATCCTGATTATTAAATTAAGATTTTTTTAGTTTGCAGACTTTCAATTTTTAATCCTCGAAGCTTTGTTGGTTGAGCATCTAATGGTTTAAAGTTAGTGGCTTTTTGCGTAGAGATTAGTAACTATTATTAATTTTAGTATAGACACATCCTTTTTTGTTAGGGGCGTAATACGTGATATTTGTATTATAATTTTTTTATAATTATTTAGGTTGCTAGTTCTATTTTTAATATTTATTAGTATTGTGAATGTCATGAATCTTATTTATGGCTCACATTGAAATCATCATGTGGTAGAAATAATTTTATTTTATTTGTTGATATACGAGCTTTTAGCATTTAAATAGTTCATGCTGTAGAAAAGTTTAATTTGTACTCTTTAGCTTTATTTAATGCAGTACATGATGCTTTTATTGTAAATCATTTTGGTTATATAAATTTTGATATTTCATGTTGATTTATTTAACACATGTTGATTTTTTTTTAAAACATTCGCATTATATGATTGTGATGATGTTGGTAGAACCTTATTTATTTTTGGCTAGACGGGATGGATGGGTCCCCTAGAGTGATGACTCTACAATAAATCACTAGATTTTCTTAGGTTGGTGTTTACCTTTCAAGTGATAGGTATATGATAAACCGTTAATAGATATATACATATATAAATATAAGAAAATATAAGTGGACTTGAATTGGAAGCAATAAATGACTGATACATCATTTTGAGGTAAGATGATACCTGTCATGATTGCATTTATGAGCAATAAAATAATTTGCATTGATAGTAGTTTGACGCATACATTAATGACATTAGCATGTTAAATTTCTGTTGTAGGAAACATTACATGTCTCTGTGCTACTTTGTTTTTGGTGACTATACTTTTTTACTTCCACCCTTTGATTTTTCATACTGCATGCCTCATTTCCTTGCCGTTTATGCTTTGATAGATAGGAGTTTCATGTTGAGTTTTATTTATCAAAATTACCCGTTGTCTCTTTTTGCTACAAGTCATGCAGGCTTGTTTAGTTGACCATTACCTTAGGACAGAGTTATTAGCAATAATATGATTCTTTTTGGTATTAATGTTTTGTAATAGTTTATTATGCTTTTAACTATGAGGGTTGGGTAGTTCCCTTACTGTTTCTTATTCTATTTACATGACTATTTTGGCTTGTATCAGAACTATTATTATTTGGACATTATCAATTATTTGTATCTTATTAATGAATTGTCTGTTTAGTTTATTTTTCTTATTTACCCTTATGTGTGTGTGTGTGTATATATATACATATCATATTATAGAATCTTGTATATGCATGTTTCTCTTTGTGAATACAAAACAAATTTTTCCATTCCTTTATCGTGTCCCGTGTTGCCGGGATGTAATGCCTTCCGGACCCGGGGTGTGGCAGAGTGGTATCAGAGTCCGTCTGTTTTATATTTGATATTCCTCGATTCCTTAGGATGGTTTTATTGGGTTATATTATTTTAAGTTATCACTGAAAATAACTAATATATTTGACATGTAATTATCTATATATTTTATTTTTATTTATCAACTTAATAATTCAAAATGGCGCCAAGGAGAAATAATGCAAACATTGCTTTTGGAATTGATGGCACGCGAATTGCTAAGGAAGACACACATATTCATAGAGGACTCGCTCTCCTGGTCGTGAGGTGCTATTATCGCAAATCCATATATCATTGCGCTAATCACGATGATGACTGAGGTGAATGCTCAACTTACTCAAGTAGTGCTAGAATTAATCAAGCCGCTCAGCAAGTACCACAACCAACTCAATCATTACCCTCATCAGTGTCTTAAAAAGTCATAAGAGTACCTGATGCTGCCCCTGCTCAGGTCATTCCAACAATGGAGAGGTGTTAGACTGGGTGATTGATCAATTCTTAAAAACTCATCCTCCAACATTCAATGGGACAGTTGGACCGATCAAATTTGATGCATGCTTTCGTAACATGGAAATGAGAATTCGTGGCATTAAATGTCCTGAAGAGGAAAGTAAAAATGATTGTATTCCAACTGCGCGAAGGTGCTCTGGTGGGAGAGCGTTTGACACAATAGCTTTAAAGCATACGCAATAATTCCTTAAGCATAATTTGAAGGATTATTTATGGACCAATATTTTCCTGTGGCAGATCAGTCAAAGCTAATGAATGATTTGAGGAAATTCGAACAAGGGACAAATTTGGTCCGAGAGTACGAGACGTAGTTTGCCAGAATTATAAGTTTTGTACCATCCATTAGGCAACACGAATATCAGAAATCTACAACTTTCTATTCAGCCTGATAGAAGATATCATGAGGTCTTTATCTATAAAAGAATACACTGCTTTCAAGGAGCTAGTTGATCGAGCAATTCATATAGAAATATAGATAAAAGCAGGTGAAGAAAAGGATGCTAGAAAGCGAAAGGCAATAATAAATAGTGAAACACCGTGAGATTCACATAATAAGCAACATAAGAGCCATCAGGAGCATAAGTCCAAAGGCAATTCTCATGTGCATCGTGGCACATATCATTCAAGGATTTGTGACTTGTTCATTGGGAAGTGCTTCAACTACTAAAACATCGAGCATAAGGCTAAGGAATTGCCTGTTCAAAGTTTAAAATCAATCAAATTCTTCAGCGCTACTCAAGACAACTTCAAGCATTCACACCAAAATTGGTGGCGGAAATCACGAGGACATTACCACAATCATAATGGAAATGGACAAAACAAACAATATTATTCTTAGCCTCAACAATAGTCCCAGCAAGTTCCGACATCTTAGTTCTAGCAGCAGTGCCCTATTTCCCAGTACCAACAACAACAACCTTTGATTCCATATCAACAACAACAATAAACAATGCAGTATTAGGCGACTCTATTAAAATTTAATAAATTTTTTAACTAAAATTAATGAATAAAAAAGTGGAAAGCCCACATCATGCTCATGCACGTCGCCTCCTTCCCCACATCGTTGAAGCAATCGTTACCTCAATATGTGTAAAATGAACAAAGAAATGGAGGGATAGCACTTATGCTCATGCTTACTGACAATTGGAACTCCTAGGCTCTCACTTTCTCTCTACATCATGTGAATTGCGCTAGCTTCCTCAAGTCCTGCTTAATTTCATGACTCACGACAGACCTAGATCAATTTGCACACTCGCCTCTTCCCCATTTGCCTGGCTTGTGTAAATAAAGCCATATCTCAACCATTTGTTAACCTAATTAATTAATTGATTAATACAAATAATTTAAAATTAAATAAATGCTTTGAATAAAATAAAAAATAATGTGAGCATTGAACACTAAGTTGACAACGTACAACTCATGCTAAAACCTAAACTCTTAAAAAAATTAATCAAAGTATAAAACAAAAAGAAAGCTCTAAAAACCCTAAACTAAACTCCTCTAACTCCTAGTATGCTCCTGCTCGAGCAACTGCAAGCTACAGATACCTGCAAATAAGTAGACCAAAGTTAGTGCAGTGTAAACAGGAAAGGCCGAGGCTGAATTTTTGGAGCCCACAGTTGAACACATTGAATGTCGAGAATGACAATGTTGAGTGTCTCCCAATTATGCAATCATATTTGTAATTATGTTATATATCATTTTCTATAAAAATAAGTCATAATTAGGTATAACTAAGCTACATTAATTACCTCTAGTTATTTCCTTCTTGTTGCACATAATAACATAATTATACTTCCTTTTCCTGCTGAAATGTTGTACAAGTTAATTAATAGTTTTGAAATCGTAGTTTCTTTCTCAGTAGGAATCATGTCACCCTATTTTCCTTCATTTCTATCTTCGATGTTGAGCACTTTGCCTTCGACAAATAGTAACTGCACATAATCTCTTACCTTTGCTTTCAACTTGACTAAAAATAGACAGAATTGCACCCAAACTCCTTATATGTCCTTCTTTTTTGTTTGAAATCGAGTTGCAACAAACCACACTATCTGTCGAATGCACAAACTCTTACCTGATTCCCATTATCGAAACCACAAAATCACCCACAAATATCCTCCTTTATGAACCTCCTACTTATTTTCATCCTAGTCTTTCACCTCCAAACAAAACCTTTAAATACACTTCTATGCATGAGGAGTTATGTTACCCTGCCTAAGCGTCACACTCTCAATTTCATGTTCGGCTAGATCCCACCTAGGTCATGCTCGTTCGACCTAACCGCTTGTTCGCTCGCTTTGATTTCTCTCGTGTGCTGCTCTGCCCGCTCACTTGTTAAGTGTTGTACTGGACTGGTTCAGTTGAATCAATCTAGCTGACTATTGCAATCTTAATAAAATTTTGTTCTTGAAATTTAAATGAAAATAAAAGCAGTCATACCTTAGTTGCATAAGTGCGAATATTGAGCTCTTATTTTTTTATTCCTTTTTCCCATGTAGCCTCGCTTTTTGTTCCATTCTTCCATAGGATTTGTACGAATGATATGTCTATTATGTAGTTGTTTCTGTTCAAACATGCTTTCAAGTTCTTCTACATATTTCAAATCTAGCTGTAACTTAACTGAATCTAGCACAATTATTTTGAACTCGCACTACGGGAAAACACGCGATTACCGTCATAATTTCCGGCAAAAATGTATGCGTCGGTAATGACGGCGCAGGTAACGGCGGAATTGTTCGACGGAAATTTTACAGCATTTTTTCCGGCGGAACTTACGCCGGAAATTTACCGGCGTCAATTGCGCCGGACATTCTGACGGTAAAAATAACTCTGGAATTTTTCCGGCGCACGGTACCGGCGAATTTTGCGCCGGTTAACTTAAACTCAACGAAATAGTTTCGGCGCACAGTCCGCCGGAAACATTATCGGCGCAATGTCCGCCAAAAATTCCGCCGCCAGAAGCCCTAAAATTCGAACACGGAGCCCTCTGGCCGTCATTCTTTTCGTTACTCTCTCTCACCTCGCCTCCTTCGCCCGTCGGCCTCCATCGCCGTTCGTCGCTCGCCGTGGATTGATGTCGCCGACGGTCACCGGACTTCATTGCTGACGGTCACCGAACTTCGCCGAGCATCTCCCTCTCTCCTGGTCGCGCGCCGCCGAGCATCCTTCGACCGACCGAAGGTATATTTCATTTTTTTTTCCATTTTTGGTTTGATTACGTATAGGATTTGTCTTAAGTCCATATCTTTTTGCTTTAGTCATGGATGTTATCACTAGACATTTGCTAGAGGATATACCTTGGTGCATGATTTTTGTTGATGATATTCTTCTTATTGATAAGACTAGAGAGGGAGTTGAAGGTAAACTTGGATTATGTAGATCAACATTAGTCCATATCTTTTTGCTTTAGTCATGGATGTTATCACTAGACATTTGCTAGAGGATGTACCTTGGTGCATGCTTTTTGTTGATGATATTCTTCTTGTTGATAAGACTAGGGAGGGAGTTGAAGGTAAACTTGGATTATGGAGATCAACAATAGTTCAAATCTTATTAGTTTAGTCATGGATGTTATCACTAGACATTTGCTAGAGGATGTACCTTTGGTGCATGTTTTTTGTTGATGATATTCTTCTTGTTGACAAGACTAGGGAGGGAGATGAAGGTAAACTTGGATTACGGAGATCAACATTAGTCCATATCTTTTTGCTTTAGTCATGGATGTTATCACTAGACATTTGCTAGAGGATGTACATTTGGTGCATGCTTTTTGTTGATGATATTCTTCTTATTGACAAGACTAGGGAGGGAGTTGAAGGTAAACTTGGATTACGGAGATCAACATTAGTCCATATCTTTTTGCTTTAGACATGGATGTTATCACTAGACATTTGCTAGAGGTAAACTTAGATCATGCATAATACTAAGTTAAGTGTGGCAGAGATTACGGCAGATTAAGTGGATGAGTGGCTTGACCCTTAGAGATAGGATACGAAATGAGCATATACGTGATAAGGTTGGAGTAGCTTCAGTGAAAGATAAGATTAGAGAAAGTCGCCTTAGATGATTTGGTCATATGAACATTTATTAATGTCTTTTTAATTAGATATATATATATATATATATATATATATATATATATATATATATATATATATATATATATATATATATATATATATATCCATTACTTTTTTACTCTTATATATAGGTTATGGATATTAGAAATCAACGAAGTTGGATGTATAACCGATTATCTCAAGGTCGGAAAACATTAACAGATGAATTCATCAATGGGGTGAATTTTTTCATTCAGCAAGTGAAACAGCTACCGAGCTTTATATCTGAAGGAAAGTTTCGATGTCCATGTTCTAAACACAAAAATCTAGTGCACCTAAAACCAGATGACGTAACTGTTGATCTGTATCGCAGAGGATTCATGCCACAGTATTGGTATTGGACTTGTCATGGTGAGTATGAGCCACAATTTGATTATCAATACGGTCCTTCTACAAGTAGTAATGTTGCTGAGGCTGAAAACATCCGTCCAAATCTTGAGAAATTAGTTCATGATGCAACTGGAATTCATGAAGAGTTACCGAATATGGAGGCACAAAATTTTTATGATTTATTGTATGCTGCACAGCAACCAATCTGGAAATGGTGCATGACTCACTCAGAACTATCTGTTGCTGTGAAGATGTTAAGCATCAAGGCTGAATATAATGTTGCTCGTGAATGTTTTAATCAATTCATTGGGCTGCTTAAGGAAACCAATCCGACAGATAATTTAATTCCTAGAGATCTACATCGGACAAAGAAGTTAGTTTCGAAACTTGGTTTGACATGCACGAAGATAGATTGTTGTGTCAATGGATGCATGTTATACTTTAAAGAAGATATTGCAGAAATTGTATGCCGTCATTGCAATGCACCAAGATTTAAACCCAAATCTAGAAATAGAAGAAAGTAGAAGGATGTGCCTATTAGTAAAATGTTCTACTTTCCAATAATTTCAAGACTACAACGACTATATGCATCCATGAGATCTGTTGCACATATGAGATGGCATAATAATCGCATTCCACAAGAAGGTGTTATCACACATCCATCAGAAGCAGAGGTTTGGAAGCACTTTGATCGTACACATCCCACATTTGCGGCAGAACTAAGAAATATCAGATTAGGTTTATGCGCAGATGGTTTTACTCCATTCAGTCAGTCGGCTACACCGTACTCATGTTGGCCTGTGATACTCACTCCTTACAATCTTCCTCCAGAGTTATGTATGACTACTCCTTATATGTTTCTGTCACTTATAGTTCCAGGGCCACATAATCCAAAATTAAAGATTGACGTATTCTTACAACCTCTGATTGATGATTTAAGTTTATTATGAGAAGAAGGAGTAAGTACATATGATATCTCCACCAAACAGAATTTTACACTAAGAGCAGCATTACTTTGGACAATTGGTGACTTTTCTACATATGGTATGCTCTCAGGTTGGAACACTTCAGGCAAGTTAGCTTGTCCATATTGTATGGAAAATAGAAAATCATTCACTTTAAAGTATGGTAGGAAGAATAGTTGGTTCGATTGTCATCGAATGTTTTTGTCTCAAAGTCATCCTTTCAGGCGAAATAAAGAAGCGTTTACTAAAAATAAAATGGTGATGTTTTTGCCTCCTCCAAGATTCAGTAGTGAAGAAATTTTTGAAAGAGTAGAGTTCTTGCCCACCATAATGGAATCTCCAAGATTAGCTGAGTTCAGATTGCTAGAATATGGTGTCAACCATAATTGGACCAAAAAAAGTATTTTTTTGTCGTTGTCATATTGGAGAACAAACTTGATTAGACATAACTTGGATGTTATGCATATAGAGAAAAATGTTTGATAATATTTTCTATACAGTTATGGACATCAAAGAGAAATCGAAAGATAATATAAAAGCAAGGATGGACTTAAAGGAGATTTGTAGAAGGAAAGCTTTTGAATTGAAGGATGGTGGAGCGGGAAAATTTCTCAAACCAAAAGCTTCATTCACATTAACTTTAGAGCAAAAACGAGCAATTTGTGAATGGGTGAAGACTCTACGAGTACCCGATGGATATTCTTCCAATCTAAGCCGGTGTGTTGACATAAGATAAGGGAGATTATTTGGATTGAAAAGTCATGATTGTCACATCTTCATGCAATGTTTACTATCCACTGCTTTTAGTTATCTGCCAGATTAGATTTTGAAGCCCTTGGTCGAGCTAAGTGTCTTCTTCAAAGATTTATGCTCTTCTAAATTAAATGTGGAGAATTTGATTCTTATGGAGCAGCAAATTCCATTCATTTTGTGTCAACTTGAGAAAATATTTCCTCCAAGCTTTTTTGACTCTATGGAGCATCTACCTATTCATTTACCATATGAGGCTATGGTTGGTGGACCTATTCAATATAGGTGGATGTATCCTTTTGAGAGATATTTAAATAAACTTAAGAAGACCGCTAAGAACAAATTATGACCCGAATGCTCTATCTGTGAAGCATATTTAACATACGAGACTACTCAGTTTTGCTCATATTATTTTGAAACAATATCTCAATCAGGTGAAAATTCAACATCTCAAAATATTGGTAAATCCTCTAATATATCTGTATTCAGTGGAATTGGGGAACCTTTAGGCGCTAGCACCGTGCGCTATTTGACCGATAAAGAGATGACGGTTATCACATTGTACATCTTGCTTAATTGTGATGAAGTTGTGCCGTATCTCGAGTAAGTATGAGTTAAGTTTGTTATATTTTTTATTCTCTTTTAGACTTTCTTCTAAACTCAAGATATGAATTTGTAGGAGGTTCATTGATGGTCTTAGTATATCAGAAGAAGGAGAAGTCTAGAAGATAGTGGAAAAAGAATTCACTGCTTGGTTTAAAAATACGATATATTTTGAATAATTATTCTTAATTAATGAGTTAATTATTTCTGCAATTAATATTAGTAACAATGACATCTTGTACATTTAAATGTACACACTGAAGACAGTTCGCAGTATTCAAGGTTATCTGAGTTAGCTTGGGGACCAAATAGATTAGTAAAATGTTATCGAATATTTCAGGTCAATGGTTATAAATTCCAAACAAAAAATTTGTGTGAAGGTAGGAAGACAGAAAATTCAGGCGTATGTGTAAGAGGAAACACCCATACAGGCGATGATTCTGAATACTACGGTGTATTACAAGAAGTATTAGAGGTTGAATATCCCGGTCAGAGGAATACTGTGTATCTCTTCAATTGTGAATGGTTTGATCCAGTACCAAATAGAGGCACGAAAGTTTATCCAATTTACGGTATAATAGAAGTAAAGCGGGCTAGGAGATATGCAAAGTTTGATCCTTTCATCATTGCTAGTCAGGCAACTCAAGTCTATTATGCTAACTATCCAAGCGGAATATGAGGCAAACAAGATTGGATGGTAGTTATGAAGACAAAACCAAGGGGAGTAATTGAGAAAATCACCTCAATACCATCAGCACATCAAGAAGAGTTTATGTCTAATTTAAAAAATCTCCCAATCAATGTAGATGACCAAATCAAAATTAATGAGAGCGAATTGCAGTTAGAGGAGGTAGATCTAACCATAGAGGAAAGTAATGATGAATCTGATAGTAATAGAAGTGTATCATCTTATGCAAGTGAATCAACAAATGATGAGTTAACAACATAAGGTAACTTAAATTTTTTTAGCTACTGCACTGCATTTTATTTTACTTCCCTGTATTTTACTTCACTGTTTTTTTAGCTACTGCACTCCGTTATTTTTTACTTCCCAGTATTTTACTTCAGTCCATTTTTTTTAGCTACTACAATGCGTTATTTTTTTATTAAATTTTTGTTATAACTCACATTTCTAATATTTCTTTTTTATTTATGTGCAGATGGCTTCAGGTGAGGAGCCTAGTAGAGGGTTGATAAAAAATATTTTTAACAGGCGCACTAAGAAGACTATAGGTGGACCACTTAGGCCACTACGTACTGAGGGGACCACCTTGGCTCAGCCTGCTAAACAGTCGCAGCCTGCTACACACCCTCAGCCTGTTACACAGCCTTTACCCACTCCTGGAGCCAGTAGCCCACAGTTTTACTCACCGGACCCTCGATTTCCTTCACCAGATCTCGGGCAGAGTACTCCTTTCTACCCATACTACACACCCCCACCTTATGCTGGTGCCCCTCCTACTTATCCATTTCCACCATATGCTCCACCATACTATCCCCCACCACCCCATCAGCCTGCTACAGTTGGACCTTCGACAGCAGCTGCAGCAGAGCAGCAGACAGATGGTAGAATATTGATAGCACCTGAGGGTGACACGTACGTATAGTATCTTTTATTTAAACTAACGAATTGTTTTATTTTATATTTTATATTTGTTTTACATAACTTTTTTTTTTGTAGGTTCTATCCATCAAAACAACCGACACATAAAATACGGGATATCATACGGAGCAGGTTTGACGCTCCTTATGTTTCTTGGAAGAAAGTCCCGAAAGAAATCTGGGAGATGTGGTTTAGAGAGTTTGAGGTATTTCTGTGTTTTATTTTTTATGTTAAATGATTTATTCTTTCTTACTTAAGGTAATAATCTTATATATTATATATCATATGTATTTGATTGCAGAAAGAGTTTTGTTGGATGCCCCAACACAATGACAGGATTAGAAAGAATTTTGAGAAGCGTGGGTCTACTCGGATGCGCGACATGTTCACAGATATTAGAAAGAATGTGAAGCGACCATTGTGGATTGGAGAGGATAAATGGGCTGAGTTGAATGCAGCTTGGGGCAGTGAAGAGTACAGTAGGAGGAGGGATCAAAATCAACAGAACAGAGCTTCTAACGTTGGTGGGTTGGGTAGTTCACTTCATACAGGCGGCTCTGTTCCACATACTGAGCACAGGCGTCATTTGATAATGAATTTTAAATATTTTTTAAATTTATTCTTTAATTTGTATTAATAAAATTCTCTTAATTGAAACAGAAAGAGATGCCTGGTAGAGAACCAACTCCTGTGGAATTGCATAGTCGCACGCATAAGCGACACGAGGATCAACAATGGATTGATGAGAGAGCAAGAAAAGCCCATGTAAGTATATTTTTATATATGTTTGATATTTTCTAAGTTTTAGTTTAATTATATATATTTATATTCGACTTTCACAGGAGGAATATACACGGCTTCGAGAGACTCATGCCGCATCAGGTGAGGGCTCTTCTGGCGACTCTGTGGAGTATTCTAAGTATCGCATCTGGTCGCAGACCGTCGGAGGAATGAAGCATGGTAGAGTATATGGCTTAGGTGCGCAAGCTCAGACATACGAGGGGATGACCTCCTCTACTGCATTCAGCTTCGCATCCAGTTCGCATGAGTCCTTACAAGCTCAACAAATAAGTGCCTTTCAAGCTGAGCTAGAACAAGTAAGGAAATCACAAGTTGATTGGCAAGCTCAGCTGCAAGCACAGGTTCAAGCTCAGTTGCAAGCACAGGTTCAAATAAGTACGGAGCAACACAATCAGTTGTTGGATGAAATGCGCAAGATGAGGGAGCAGCTGAGTGGAAAAGACGTAGCTCCACCTGAGGAGGAGTCCATAGAGTCAGAGTAGTTTAATTTAGTTGAAATGAACTTGTATATTTATGTGAACATGTGTTATTGGACAATTACTTTTAATATGATGTTTTCAGTTGATTGTTAGTACTGAACAGTTTGTTGTAATGTTATAAACTGTTGTGAAACTGTTGTGAAATTGTTGATATGTTGAAATTTGACTATGTGAATATGTGTTAGAATTGATATTTGTATAGGTTTGCAGGTGTGGAAATTTGATTGTTGGCTGGGAAGACAATTTTTTTTGTCAATGCTACAGGTTTCCGGCGGATTTTGAGCCGGAAATCCGCCGGAAACGACTATACTACGAATTGTATCGAACGTACCGGCGACCCTGTTCCGTCGGAAACTACCGTCAGCATTCTGCCGCTAATTACCGGCGCAAATTTTGCGCCGTAAACTAAACGTGGGATTTCGACGACGCTAATTACCGGCGTTGTATGGCGCCGGAATTCGCCCATTTTTTTACGTCGGCACCAATCCGTTCATTGCGCCGGTAGTGCGTCGGAACCTGCGCCGGAAAGCTTTCCGGTGCATTATATGCGTCGGAAATAATTTATCGACGCGCCCAAAACCGGCGGAGAGAGTTCCGCCGGAACATGCGCCAGAAACTAATGTTTCCTTCGGATATTCTATGGTTTCCGGCGGATTTAGTCCGCCGATAATAACGGGTTTTCCTGTAGTGTCATAAGATACATATTTCCAAAGTATAGATTTATGAAAAATATTATGTATTCTTTGTAATTTGTTGGTAATGCCAATTTGTAAGTCACATCTCTTTCAAAAATTTTAAGTAATCCAATAAACATTAGACTCTGCTTTCCTATTTTTCTAAGACATTGTACACCTTTCATTGAATTGACTTTGAAGAGACAAATTCACCAATATCAAATTCAACTGGCTTTTGGCAAGCATCATAATATTTTCTTTGTATGTTCTGCGCCGCCTTTAATCTATCTTTGCATTATCCATTAATTCTGCACAAATTATTATTTTTTTTAACTTTTTTTTTTATTTTTTGTGTTGCACTTTATTTTTATTGCTATAGCATCTTAATTTGGGGAGATTTTTCTTAATAATGTTGATCATTATGTGAAAATTATTGAAGGTTAAGATTGTTTTGAAATTGGTTAAAGTTTGTTATAGAATTTTTGTCTCTGAAAAAGAAAAATTATTTTTGATATTTAAAAAACATGTTCTTGAGAAAGTCTTGATTCAGTACAAGAATTAAAAAGCGAATATTTTTTTTTGGTAAGTTTAAGCTTTGGCATATCTAGTCTTAAATCATTTTTTAAACGATGCACTACAAACATGATAGGAGGTTTGCTGTGAGGAATTATTCTCATTGCCCTCTTGAATTATGATGAAATATAAAATTTAAAAAAATGTGAAGTTATTTGTGTAGCTTTTTCTTTATTTATGATGATCCAAAGCTTCTACTTGTGTGAAATATATATACTAGAATTAATTCATAGAGATTGGAAACAAATTACTTCTTATTACACACTTAAGTTATTTAATAAATTAAGTTATATTCTGGTAAGATCCTCAATTCTCTCTCAAAGAAGAAAATATTATTGATATGAGAAAAATAATTTGATTGCATTTCATATCCTCATTTTCTCTTTTCAAGGAGCATTTGTAGAATATCAAACTTACTCTCTCGTTAAACACCCTTATTAATACTAATTATAAGAATAATTTAGTTGTTAACCACCGTTATCATTTGCGTATCCATATTCTCTACATATATTTTTTAGCAAACAAACTTGTGTTGCTACGATCTGCATTTTTTTACTAGTTGATCTCCAAGATCATGTTCAATGCTCTCAAGAGAAATATCTGTTAAGGATTATTGTGATAAATGATATTTGTTGCTTTGTATTATTTAATCACATAATGCAATAACCCATCATTTTTTTTTATTATAAACTTTATAGTTCTTCTACCGTGGACAGAGAATCCAAGAACATTCTTGAAAACCATTTTAGATAAATTCATTCTCTTGGACGGAAGTTCTTATGGCCGATTATTGAAGAAACTTGTAAGAGGCATGGATTTCCGAGTTCTGCCAGAATATGCAATCAATTGATCACCGAAGGTCGAATCTACATGAATTGTGTTGTGATAGTTTGTAATGATGGGTTGCCTAAAGAGATCTGCAAGAGTTTACAGTAGTGATGTAATAAGTTGACACATAGCAGTGGGTACTGAGTATGGTCGGCCTAGACTGATGGATTGATGGAGGATGTGGGGCCATGCTCTGCTTGGGTTTTGGGTCTGTGATGCACCGACACTTTTCCTCGAAGAGGCGTGAATTGTCCGACATGTTTCCGATAGGACACGCATCCGAAACTCCAACACATGTCGGACACGTCGAAAATGCGTCCAATTAAAAAAATATTAAATATAAATTGGACACGTGTGTCTGACATGCGCATCTTAAATATTTAATGAATTTTTAAATATAATTTCTTGTATTTAAAATTTTTACTTAAAATATAAAAAGCTAAATATCCTATTTTCTATCCACAACACCAAATCAATCGCCTGCACTTAATATCCCATTCATCGAATATTCTCAATCTCATTTCTCTTTGGCGGATTACAACTTTAATTTCACAACAATGCCTGATGTCATCTCAATATCGCGTCTAACGTCGTTACGACATCAACATTTTTGAACGATCTCCATATCAAAGTCTGATGTCGTATTTACATTGATGCTCGATGCTAGCAATTTTTACACCCACAACTTGACATCTCATCTTTGTCCAACGCCTTCTCAATATGGATGACCAACACCCTCTCAACATCGACAATAAATGCCCTCTTAACATTGATGCCCATTATTTACTGCATAACATCAATACCTGACTCTTGACAACATTTTCATCTCTCTCCATGATTGATAAATGACATCAATGCTCGACTCTCAGCATCCAAATATTAATCATTTTAAGCACAAATTCTAGTTAAATGACTTATGATTTTTAATTTTTTTTTTAAAAAATACTTATTCAATATTTATACACTTTTTAAAATATTAAAAATATAATACTGTGTCCAACCCGTGTCTGTGTCTTATTTTCAATAATTGACGTCTCATGTTCGTGTCATGCCACATCCGTGTCGCCGTGTCCGTGTCTGTGCATCATAGTTTTGGGCAGATTGAAGGCACTATCAATTGGAGTTGTGGAAATTTGTAGTGTTGGCAATAGATCTACTGCACGGAAGGTGCCTGGGACATGGATATGGGAGTGGAAATGATTTGAGTAGAGATTGGAGGTTTACCTTCAATAGTTGACAAAAGCATAGGCATGATCCTTGACAGAGATGTGTAATTTGCTCAAAGGAGCAGCTAACGGTGCTAAGGAAATGTGAGCTTGCGATTTCTTGAATAGGATGGCATATATGTGACTGTGGAGTCGACTTACAGCATAAATGTGACTGTGGGGTTGACGTAAGGTGAAGATACGAGTGCAGGGTTGTTGGAAGGTGGTGTGAGTGTGGATCTAGTAGTTATGGTGAAGAAGAATGGTAGATGTCGCATGATGAGTGATGCAGGATGGATTCATGGTTTGAGATGTTTGGAATTGGTGACAGTGGATGAAGACATTCTCAACTAGAGCACCTATGTTTGGATCCTTGAACTTGATTGAATATTTGGAACTGTTCAACACTCCTGAAGAAAGAAGAAAAGAGCATTGAAGCTAGGGAAAGAACTCGATTCCATTTCATATCCTCATCTTCTCTTCACAAGAGATATTTATAGAATATCCAAGCAACTAATCATCCTTATTAGATACTAATTGCAATAATGGTTTAGATATTAATAACAGTTTATATATTACTAACTAATTACAATTTTATGTTGTTGAAGAATCAGACACCATAATAAAGGGTACCTTTGGAGAATGTAGATCCAATTGAATTTGGTAATTTTAAACGATAACATACTATGGCTATATTTTACTTTTCAATGCGCTGATTTCTACTCTCATGATGTCATTTCTTATGTGCTTTATCATGTTCCAGGTCTTACCAAAGAAGTTTATAGACCACTTTAAGGGTGAACTTCTTGAAACTATTGAGCTGAAAGTCCCAAGTGGTGATAAATGGCACGTTTAATTGAAGACTGGTGATGGAGTTGTTCTTGATTTTGGTTGGACGAATTTTGTTGCAGTTTATGGTATTATAGAAAATGACACTTTGGTGTTCAAGTATGATGGCCGTTCTTCCTTTATTGTGTTGATGTTTGAGCAAAGCGGTTGTGAGAAAGCTGCTTCTCATTGTGCAATGAGAAAGGATGGTATGGAAGAATTATGTGCTATAGCTTCTGGTAAAAAGGATGGACATCCCTGCTATGAAAGCTCTCCTATAACTTCTGAGCAACCAAAACAATTAGCTATGTTTCAGAAGATCTTGAGAGCAAACAGAGATGCAAAAGAGAAGCATCTCAAGATGAGAATGAATACAACGAGTACAAAAAGAATTCTTAGACAGAAGAAGCACTTCACTGGTACAAGGGGAAGAAATCCTTAAACGGTACGTTTGGTTTTCTTTGAAATTTCCTCAGGAAAGAACACATGAATGCCATACTCATTAGCACCTTTGTTGTATCTTGAACTCCTTGGTACTTCCTTTAGTTATCATATTTTGATTATCAGTTTTTTTTTAGTTGTATTCTTCTCCGAAACTGAAGCAAAGGAAAGGGTAACTGAGCATCTTTAATCGTCAACCCCCTATTTTTGTGTCTTTTCTTCTATTTTTTTTTCTCGTGAGCATTCAGAGGAGCCTAATACTCAAATATATTATGTAGGCTTCGTTTGGGACTATTTTTTTTACTGCTTCTTAAAGCAGCTTTCAAGTACAAAAATTTTAACTTTTGTACTATAAAAGCTGTTTTAAGAAGCATTAAGAAAGTTGTCCCAAACGAAGCCTTAATTTAGCTAACTTCTATTTATTTATTTTTAAATCAATTTTGAAGGAAAATGGTTTTGGTTTTCTAGTTTTATAAACTTGATCATTTGATTATTTAGAACAAGAAAGTGAGATGGTAGAAGGGACCATGAACCTCAGCAATGAAGATTTTTTGGGTAAGCAGTGTAATCCCAAGGATTTCATGATGGGGACATCAGATCATCATGGAGAGTTTATCAGAGACGCGGCCGACGATCTACGGCCACGATCGAGTCTTTATATTTTTGAGTCGTTGATGTATTTTATTTTCATGTAGCTTGTTATTTGCTTATGTGGCATTTAGAGTCGTTGTATTTTTTTATTTAGTTGCTTATGTGTTTTCTTTCCCGTAGTACCCCTCTCATGGTAGTTATCGTATGTAAGCCCAAAGGGTGTTTGTGTCTTTTGTTTCGAGTCATGTTATAGGAGGCTATTTAAAGCCCCATTTTGTTCTATTATGGTTAATGAATGATTATGAAGAAATTAGCCTACACTTGTGCTTGAGAGTGTTTGAGAGTTCTTGGAGAGAACCTATGTTGCACCGATACGGATATGGCTACACGGATACGATACGATACGGATACAGGACACGTCAATTCTAAAAAATGCAGGATACGGGTACGGTGCGGACACGACATTATAATTTATAAATCATACATAAAAATTAAGAAAGCAATCAAAACATAATATTTGAAATTATAAAAAAAATGGCAACAACATCATTTGTAGCATTATAACTTATAATATCAAAATATAAGTAAGTATTAAATGTCTAATACAACAACAAAAGCATAAACATAAATTATATAGCACATGAAGTTTCAACTATTCAATAGAAGGAATGATATAATTATCTTCTTCATTGGTTTGTCTTTGAACTTCCATATCATCTTAAATAAATATCATAGCTTCTAATTTAGGCTCATCAAGTGAAAGATTAATAATTTTTAATATTTTCATATGATCAAGAGACTCAAATCCATCTCGAAAATGAGAAAATCTTGCTCGCAACCGCTAAATACGACACGTCTTTTTTTCGGATTTCTTTTTGTTTTTCAACGGACACGCGTATCGGATACGCATGTCCTTTTGAAATTAAATAGTATTTTAACTGGATACAGCTTTGGTGTATCCGACACGTATCGGTGGAGTATCGGGGGCGTATCCGTGTATCGGTGTATCGGATACAGCACGCCTTCATAAATAGGTGTATCGGTGCAACATAGGAGAGAACTTTGGAGAGAACCCTTGGAGAGGGAGATTGGCGCATCACCCACCAACCTTGGAGACGGCCGGGTTCGTGGTTTTCTTCTTTATCTTTGTATTTTCGTCTCTCTCGTTATCTTCCATCATTCATCTTCGTCGCATCCAAACTCCACTAAACTTTCCCCAACTTCCACCCCACACCCAGCTACACTAAAATCCCCATCACCTCGGCCACCTCCACCCGACCCCAATAGGCCGCCGGCCAAGGCCCCATCCGCCGGCCCCCATCCACCCCTTGGCCTCTTTTAATTCACTTCCTAATTTGGGAAATGATTTAATTGGGATTAATTTGAAATTCGAATTCCACCAAATTTGAATTTAAATTATTTCCTAATTTAGTTATTCTAATCTAGGAAAGTATTTGATTTAGATCCAAATTTGAATTTTAAATTTGAAGGATTTAAATTAACTATTTCCTAAAACTAAAACCTAAGTTAGGAAGCCTTTAATTGCTCTCACTAAATTACTCCTTGACCTAGCATGCCGTCAGCCCCTCTGTGGGTAAACTTGGATTTATTTCTTAAACACCACATAAACCTAATTGGAAGTAATTCAAACTGTTTCTTTCTATTTGGCCGAATTTTCTCTAACCTCCTTATTTCTTGCCTATTTCAATTCTTTTATTTTGGAAAGAATTT
Organism: Dendrobium nobile; assembly: GCA_022539455.1. NCBI lineage: Eukaryota > Viridiplantae > Streptophyta > Magnoliopsida > Asparagales > Orchidaceae > Dendrobium > Dendrobium nobile. The sequence continues at coordinate 6,412,301 of CM039728.1, read as the reverse complement.
CCCTGGCACCTATTCACTGCCGCCACCCAACCCCTTACCCGTTTCCTCTCTTCCTCCTAAATCTCTCCCCTTTCATTAAGCCTCCTCTAGGCTTCTCTCCAGACATTTTCTTCCAACTGGTTCTACTTCCTCATTAGGGAAACCTGAGATTTTCTCTCAGATTTTGGCCAGAAAACTCTGAAATTTTTTTATTTTGGAAGGACTTGGATGACTTCTACCAGCATCCTATGAAGAGAACATCTTCGTTCTTGGACCATGGATATTCGTCATGAGTAGTTGCTGTCGTGAAGGGTCGCCACGTCTCCTTGAGCAAAGGTTTGTCCTTCTTTCACTTGCATTCAAAGTCTTCTAAATCTAAGTTCTCGTTTGGTTAGATTGTATTCACGAAAGCCTACTCCGAATGCTCTTGCTAAGCTTAGTATTTCATAGGTCTTTGAGTGTACTTTCTTTGCATCCTAAATCTCGTTGTTAGACTAGGGATTAAATTGAAGGCTACTATTTTGCATTGTTTACTTGTCTTACTTATCTTGAAAATTTCAAAGCTTGGAGCATGTTAAGTAGCCTACACAAATCACATCTTTATTTGTTTTAATTGACGTTGAGAATTGCTAATAATTTTAAGCCAAAATTATTCTAATCAAAGAGTTGTGCAATGCCTAAAATGAAGCCATAAGCATGTCGCCTAAGTAGTCCTGCATCATCTGGTATCAGAGCATGGTTTGCTCTAGTTTTGCATGCTAGACATCATCCTAGGAGTTGTTTTACTAGTTTTATACGTTGTTGCATGCATGCTATCATTTAAATTAGTTTAATTACATTTTATGTTTGCTGTCCACTGTATTCCTGCATGCATTTAGAGGTGGTTAAGCTCATTTATCAATTGTTCAAGTGATGTCCTTAACCTAGCCACTTCACTAGTTGTCTAGGTTGTTTAGGCCCTCATTGTAGTTTGCTGTCCTTGAGTTTCCAGCACCTTTTAGAGTCCCCTTAGAGTGTTTTTCCCTGCTGTAGATTGCTGACCACTTCCTAGAAAACCTTTTCAGTACCCCATTGTGTTTAGGAATGGACCCGGAACAACTAGGAAGGACTTTAGACCTCTTGGTAGGCCAAATGAACACTATTAGTCAGCAATTCAAGGAAAACCAGGCGGATCTAGCTGAGCTTCGTAGGAACACCACCAAAAGATTCGATACACTTGAGCGGACTAGAGACCACCCCACTCCTTACACCCCATCTAGACCCACTTCTATGTATGGGGATGAAACCTACCCGGATGAGAGGCCACATCGGGCTAATCATCGAGCTCACTATCACGGACATGATCCACGTCATGATCCTGATTTGGATGAGAGGAATCACCGTGCCAATCATCGTGCTACCTACCACGGCCATGATCCCGATGCCCCACTTATGAAGAACATTAAGGTTGATGCTCCTACCTTTGATGGCACCCTCGATCCCCAGCTCTTCCTGGACTGGGTCAAAGGTATGGATAGTTTCTTTAAGTGGTACGACATTTCTGAGGCCAGGAAGGTTAGTTTTGCTGCCATGAAGCTTACGGGTAGGGCGAGTCAGTTTTGGGCGAACTTAGAGAGTCTCAGGGAGGATAGGAATGAGTACCCTATTGTTGACTGGCTGTCCATGAAGAGGGAACTCAAACAAAAGTACTTGCCATCATCGTACTTCCCCCGCCTATTCGACAGGTGGAATAGGTTGACCCAAGGCAACAAACCAGTGAAGGAGTACATCGCCTCGTTTGATGACTTCTTGATTAGATGCAAAGGGGAGACCTCTACCACCCCCGCGCAAATCTTATCTATGTTTCGAACCGGGTTACGTGAGGATCTACGCAATGAGTTATTTGCCCGGAACGTCACTACACTGGAGAATGCCTACACCTTAGTGCTTGATCTAGAGGAGTCTCATTCTCAACACCCGAGTCGTTCCCATGATTCTAGACCCTCATATAGATCAGCCTGTAGTTCCACCCCGCACACTCCTGCTTCACGACCCACTCCGGGGAGCACGACCCGACCACCCACGGGTCCACCTGCACCTAGATCTGATTTTAGAAGTAAACCTCCCACCCCGGATGCCCCTCGGCCCAGTCTCGAGGCCAAGTGCTTTCGATGTCAGGGGTATGGGCATATCGCTTCTCAGTGCTCTAGTCCTTATAAGGTTTCGATTGTTGAGGAGATGACTAAGGACGATCTCGAGCCCGAGGTTGATCAGATCCATCAAGTCGAGGAAGAAGGCGAATACTTCGAGGAGGAGGACGACACTACAGTCCTCAATTGCCTTCAAAAGCTGGATACCTCTCCCATCTGCGTGGTGAGATGTGCACTATCACACTCGACACCCACTGATGACTGGCGTAGGACCACGATTTTCCATACCTACACCAAAATCAAAGACAAGAACTGTAAAGTCATAGTGGATAGTGGTAGTTGCATTAATGCTGTTTCCTCCAGCATGGTATCCCAGTTAGGTCTGTCTGTCGTTCCTCACCCCAACCCGTATAAGGTATCGTGGGTCAACACCAATGCCTTGGAGGTGAAGGAACGAAGCCACGTACCCATCTCCTTTGCCACTTATAAGGAGAATGTCTGGTGCGATGTGTTGGCTATGAATGTTGGACAAATTTTACTAGGTCGCCCCTGGATCTACGATAACGATGTCCACATTTATGGGCGTTCGAACACCTACGTGTTTGAACATGCTGGCAAAAAGATTAAGCTTTTGCCATCACAGCCCCGGGTTACGGATGCCACGAAATCCAACCCAGCTAAATCTAAAAAGGGCGTGAATCTTGTCACCGCCAAGGTTCTGATTACTGAGTTTGCCCAAGGCGCCCCTCTATTTGCCTTAGTTGGCCGTGAGATTTCCACTGAATCTGACGAGCCCATTCCTAAGGAGGTACAGCCTATTTTAGGACAGTATGCTGATGTCTTTCCCGATGATCTCCCCGATCAGTTACCACCACTTAGAGACATCCAGCATGCTATAGACTTCGTCCCTGGAGCCTCCCTTCCAAACCTGCCACACTATCGCATGAAACCCACGGAACATGCTGAACTTAAAAAGCAGGTTGACGAATTACTGCAGCGAGGTTTCATTAAGGAGAGTCTTTGTCCCTGCGCGGTGCCGGCCCTTCTTACACCGAAGAAGGACGGAACTTGGAGAATATGTGTTGATAGCCGTGTTATCAACAAGATCACCGTCAAATATCGATTCCCCATTCCGAGGCTCAATGACATGCTCGATATGATGACGGGTGCAACATTGTTCTCCAAAATTGATCTTAAAAGTGGGTACCACCAAATCCGGATCCGACCCGGTGATGAGTGGAAAACTGCCTTCAAGACTAAGGATGGTCTTTATGAGTGGTTAGTCATGCCATTTGGGCTCAGTAATGCCCCTAGCACCTTTATGCGAATCATGACTCAAGTGCTGCGTCTGTTTATGGGAAAGTTTATCGTCGTCTACTTTGACGACATTCTTATTTACAGTCATTCCATTAGTCAGCAGTTGGACCACTTAAGGCAAGTTTGTGAGGTCTTAAGGAAGGAGCAATTATATGCCAATCCTAAGAAATGCACCTTCCTAGTAGATCGCGTCATCTTCCTGGGCTTCATCGTATCAGCCCAAGGGGTTTCCACAGACCCCGAGAAGGTGAGGGCCATTGTAGAGTGGCCTATCCCTCAAACTATCCAGGAAGTCCGCAGCTTCCACGGATTAGCCACCTTCTATAGGAGATTCATACGGAACTTTAGCACGATTGTTTCTCCTATCACTGATTGCCTGAAGAAGGGTGATTTCCACTGGACCCCGGCCGCCACTAGAGCTTTTGATGAGATTAAGCAGAAAATGGTGGAGGCCCCAGTGATGCGACTTCCTGATTTCTCCAAAGTCTTCAAAGTAACTTGCGATGCTTCGGGGGTCAGAATTGGAGGAGTCCTCTCCCAGGAAGGTCACCCAGTAGCTTACTTCAGTGAGAAATTGAACAATATCTGGCAGCATTATTCCACTTATGATAAAGAGTTCTATGCTGTGATCCAATCTCTTCGTTATTGGCGACATTACTTGCTCCCGCAAGAATTCGTCATCTTCTCGGATCACGAAGCTCTGCGTTATATCAACTCCCAAAAGAAATTGAATGCACACCACGGTCGATGGGTTGAGTTCCTTCAGGAGTACACATACACCCTTAGACATAAGGCGGGAGTTGAAAATAAAGTTGCCGATGCTCTCAGTCGTCGTATGATGACTACCACCGAGATGAGAGCAGAAGTCGTGGGTTTTGACTAAATAAAGAGGGATTATTTGGAATGCCCCGACTTCAAGGAGACCTACACTCTCTTGTCCACTGGCAGCACGAGCTTAGTGGATGATTTCCTACTGAAGGATGGTTATCTTTTCAAAGCCCAGAGGCTTTGCATCCCGAGCACTTTCCTTAGGGAATTTTTGGTCTGGGAACTCCACGCTGGATGCCTCGCTGGGAACTTCGGATGGGACAAGACTATCAAAGCCGTGGAGTACCGTTTCTTTTGGCCCAGCCTTAAGAGAGAGTTGGTCGGCTGGTCAGTCGATGTCACACCTGCCAACTGGCCAAGCAACGTAAGGAGAACACTGGTCTTTACACGCCCTTACCTGTTCCCAGTTGTCCTTGGCAGGACGTTAGTATGGACTTTATCTTATGCCTGCCCAAGACACTCCGTAGGCACGATGCTATTTGTGTGGTAGTTGAACGGTTTTCCAAAATGGCACATTTCATTCCATGTTCTAAAACATCCAATGCCTCCCACATCGCGAAGTTGTACTTCAATGAGGTCGTCCGTTTACATGGTTTGCCCAAAACCATTATCTCGGATAGGGATGTGAAATTCACTAGCTATTTCTGGAAAACCCTGTGGATGAAAATGGGCACCAAACTTCAATTTTCCACTGCCTTTCACCCACAGACGGATGGTCAGACCGAAGTAGTTAATAGGAGTCTGGGTAATTTATTGCGGTCCTTGGTTGGTGAGCACATTAGAGACTGGGATTCCATTCTTCCTACTGCTGAATTCGCTTATAATAATTCAATTAACCGAACCACGGGTTTAAGTCCTTCTGAAATTATATACGGGTTCAAACATAGACAGCCGTTAGATCTGATACCCATGAGTTCTAGGTATAGGATTTCTGAGTCTGCATCTGCATTTGCATCTCATTTGCATGAACTTCATAAAGACATTGCACAATAAATTGAAAAGAATAATCAGGAATACAAATTACATGCAGTTTTAAAACGTCGATTTACAACTTTTGAGGTTGGTGATTATGTTATGGTACGGATTCGACCGGAACGGTTCCCTCTGTTACGGATCTATGATTTTGATGATAGCAAACATTCCTTATTTCTCTACGATTGCCTTATGTGCTAACGTTTCAGGTCCACACGATCAGACTGCAATCTGGAACCAGCTCAAGATTGGGTAGACTAGGTCTGTGTCAGTTTGTAATCTTTTTCCTTTCTTGAGTCTGTTGCATTTGGTGTGGTATCTGATGATTTGTAACCTGGAAGATTTTCTGTTTTGCCCTAAAAGATTTTTATTTTTGGTAACATCGTCCGGGACGATATTTATATCGTCCTGGACGATCTGACAAAAGTAGAAATCCTAGTTAGGGCATTCTCATTAAAGCAGCCGTCTTTTGCAAAACACATCATCCGGGACGATTTTATATCGGCCAGGACGATCGGCTCAATTCAGCAAGAATCTGTCGCCATATCTACTTAGGAAAATCTTATTTTTGGATATCGGCCTGGACTATAAAATATCGGCCTGGTCGATCCAGGTCAATTTTCCAAAATTTCTCAGGCAGTTTTGGAAAGCAATTAATGGTGATTTCGTCCAGGCCGATCGCAAGATCGTCCGGGACGATTAGACATCGTCCAGCTTCATTTCAGGGCGATATTCAGGACGATTTTCCTCATATTTGAACTAATCGGCCAGGACGATATGCCTATCGTCCTGGACGATAATGTCGGCAACTTGCATTAATGAGCTCGTTTTTAGCTCTTCTATTTAAGCTTTGACAAGGCACTTTGTAAGTGTCTTTTGCAGCTATTGTAGCTTCATTCTTGTGGGGGAAACTTGAAGAGAGAGCTTGAAAGGGAGAGAGGAAAGGGTGGAGTTTGAGAGAGGGAGAAGATCCTGTGAGGGGGGACTCAAGGGAGTGTGGAGGGGGTTCCACACGGTTGCTCCGGCGAACTCGCACCTTAGTACCATCGGATTCAAGGCTTGTCTCGAGGTAAGTTCACCAAAGAAGAAGTCTCTTTGGTGTCAAAGGACCCGGCAACTCCGCCGCACCGGGAGAGGTGGAAGTGATTTTGTAAGGGCTTCTCCGCCTAGCTGTGGGGGCTAAAGGAGAGACACTTGTGTTAGTGCAATACTTGGAGGGTGCCTCCAAGGAGTGGACGTAGATCAAGGTTTGACCGAACTACTATAAATTCGGTGTGTTCTTTTCTTATTATCGCTTCCGCATTTATTTTTCTTCTGCACTTTTTTGTGTTGATTTGGTTTAGGTTTTTGTCTTTGTTTAAAAGATTCTTCTTTACCAAATCACCTCTCTCTTAATTAGCTTTGGGACTAAGTTCATAGGGCTTAACATTCCCCATCGAACTTTCAAGTGGTATCAGAGCGGTTTTCATAAAATAAGTTTTTAAAAAACTTTTGAATTTCGATCCATGGCTAATATTTCTAATCGTATTTTTGCGGAAGGATATTCAATCACTAGACCACCATTGTTTGAAAATAATACATTTGATTTTTGGAAAATTTGCATGTCTACTTTTTTGCAATCGATTGATTTTCGTATGTGGCATATGATTTTAACTGGTTATTCATCACCATCACGTATTGTTAATGGAATTAAAACTGATATTCCTTTTAATCAATGGAATAGGGATGAACGAATGGATGCTAAATTAAATGCAAAGTCTTTAAATTGTTTTTTCTGTGCTTTAAATTCTGATGATTTTATGTTAATATCCACGTGCACTACCGGTAAGGAAGTTTGGGATAAATTGCACACCATATACGAATGCACTAGTGAAATCAAGCAATCCAAGTTGAATTTTTTAATGCATGATTTTGAAATGTTTTCTATGAAACTTTTTGAAATGATTTTAGACATGTATACAAGGTTTATTCAAATTGTTACATCATTGCATGCCTTAGGAAAACATTTTTCAAATTTTGAAAAAGTTAACAAAATTCTTCGTTGTTTACTTGAAAAATTCGATGCTAAAGTTGTTGCTATTTGTGAATCAAAAGATTTGAATGATTATTCTATTGATAATTTGATTGGCTCACTCATTGCCTACGAGCAAGGGTTGGGTCAAAGACTTTTGGATGCAGGTGAGACGATCGTTCTAAAAGCCAAAGATAAGAAAAGAGGAAGCTTAGTTGGTGACGATAGAAATGAATTGTCAAGCAAATCACAAAGCTCACCAATGCATAAGCAAAAGTGGAAAAAAGGTAAAATTGGTAAGGATGTTAATATTTCCTCTGACGTTATTTGTTTTAAATGCAGGAAACCTGGACATATGAAAAATGAGTGCCCTAATTTAAGAATTCTCCCTGCAAAAGAAAAGGGTAAGGCAAAGTTAAATTTAAACTGGGGAAATAATGAAAAGCAAAAAATCTCATGGGCAGATCTGGTCTCTGAAGCATCGGACCAAGAGAGAGATAATGGTTAAGAGCCTTTCGTATTTTTTTTGTGTTGTGTTTTTGTGTTTTTTTTTGTTGTGTTTTTGTTTTTATGTTTTTTCATTTTTATTTTGCGTTTTTGTTTTGTTTATTCTTTGAAAATTTTTTTTTCTCGTCAAAATTTTTCTCTGATCTACACACACATTCACTTTTCTAGAAATGAAAAATTTACTTCCTAATTTTTCTTGAAATCTTTAGTAAGTTGTGATTGACTTCTCTAAAAACAATCAAAGGAAGGAAACTCATGTTTTTGACTTTCAATCTCTGTTTCCTAAAAGAGGTTTTTCTACTTTTGATTTAAAATCTTTTTCATCTTTTAAATTAGTTTTTGAAACTAAATTTTTTATCTCCCTATATTTTATTTATCGCATAGGAATCTTTTGCAAGTTGTTGAATCTAATTCAAAATTTTCTTAATCAAGAAATTCGCTTTATCAATAGTATGGGTTTACTTTTGGTATTTAAGATTTCAGAAAGGTAGCATAATAAAAAGAAAATTGGCCAATGATGTCAAAAATAAAAGAAGCGCAAAGCGCCAAAATTGAAAAATATAGAATACACAAAGTGTATCAAAAGATGCGCAGTGCGCCAACCAATTGTCAAGAGGCATAAAATGAGCCCACTAAATTTTAATGCTTACCATTCTTATACTTCTTAAAGCTTAAGAAAACCCTTGATTTTTCGATGCTTGAGTTTGAAAATCTTGATTCATGATTCAACAAATCGTGCATTAATCTTCTATTAGATATATTTTATGAAAGGAGTTTTGAAAAATTACTGTTTCTTTCTCTAATTTAATCCTTGATTTAGATATTGAATTAAAAAGTTTTTTAGCCTTTTTAAAGAACTTGAGTTTGAATTATCAATTCTTGATTTTCTAACCTTTACTGGACTATGTGTTGTCAATCCAATTCTACTAAGTTTTTTGATTAAAACCTAGAGGTAACTTTCTCATTTTAAGAACATTTGTTTTTTCACTTGATTAGGGAATGTTTTTTGTTCGTTTTGTTTTTTGTTTGTGCCTCCTCTCTTTTTGATAATGTCAAAGGGGGAGAACGTTGTATCTTTTTTCTTTTCAAAAATTAAAAATAACAAAAATATTTTCATCTCCCCTATTTTTTAAAAAGTGTTATTCTAGTAAGGGGGAGATTAGGAGAAATTATTTACTTTTATGAAAATTCAAATTGAAATGTTTTGCCATCATCAAAAAGGGGGAGATTGTTGCGGATCTATGATTTTGATGATAGCAAACATTCCTTATTTCTCTACGATTGCCTTATGTGCTAACGTTTCAGGTCCACACGATCAGACTGCAATCTGGAACCAGCTCAAGATTGGGTAGACTAGGTCTGTGTCAGTTTGTAATCTTTTTCCTTTCTTGAGTCTGTTGTATTTGGTGTGGTATCTGATGATTTGTAACCTGGAAGATTTTCTGTTGTGCCCTAAAAGATTTTTATTTTTGGTAACATCGTCCGGGACGATATTTATCGTCCTGGATGATCTGACAAAAGTAGAAATCCTAGTTAGGGCATCCTCATTAAAGCATCCATCTTTTTGCAAAACACATCGTCCGGGACGATTTTATATCGGCCAGGACGATCGGCTCAATTCAGCAAGAATCTGCCGCCATATCTACTTAGGAAAATCTTATTTTTGGATATCGTCCTGGTATATCGGCTTGGACTATAAAATATCGGCCTGGCCGATCCAGGTCAATTTTTCCAAAATTTCTCAGGCAGTTTTGGAAAGCAATTAATGGGGATTTCGTCCAGGCCGATCACAAGATTGTCCGGGACGATTAGACATCGTTCAGCTTCATCTCAGGGCGATATTCAGGACGATTTTCCTCATATTTGAACTAATCGGCCAGGACGATATGCCTATCGTCCTGGACGATAATGTCGGCAACTTGCATTAATGAGCTCGTTTTTAGCTCTTCTATTTAAGCTTTGACAAGGCACTTTGTAAGTGTCTTTGGCAGCCATTGTAGCTTCGTTCTTGTGGGAGAAACTTGAAGAGAGAGCTTGAAACGGAGAGAGGAAAGGGTGGAGTTTGAGAGAGGGAGAAGATCCTGTGAGGGGGGACTCAAGGGAGTGTGGAGGGGGTTCCACACGGTTGCTCCGGCGAACTCGCACCTTAGTACCATCGGATTCAAGGCTTGTCTCGAGGTAAGTTCACCAAAGAAGAAGTCTCTTTGGTGTCAAAGGACCCGGCAACACCGCCGCACCGGGAGAGGTGGAAGTGATTTTGTAAGGGCTTCTCCGCCTAGCTGTGGGGGCTAAAGGAGAGACACTTGTGTTAGTGTAATACTTGGAGGGTGCCTCCAAGGAGTGGACTTAGGTCAAGGTTTGACCGAACAACTATAAATCCGGTGTGTTCTTTTCTTATTATCGCTTCCGCATTTATTTTTCTTCCGCACTTTTTGTGTTGATTTGGTTTAGGTTTTTGTCTTTGTTTAAAAGATTCTTCTTTTCCAAATCACCTCTCTCTTAATTAGCTTTGGGACTAAGTTCATAGGGCTTAACATCCCCATCGAACTTTCACCCTCCAGGAACAGTTAAGAAATTACATGCAAAGAGTGCTGGACCTTTCAAGATTCTTAAGAAAATTAATGACAATGCTTATATAGTAGATCTGCCTGCAGATTTCAATATAAATCCCTCTTTTAACATAGAAGACTTAGTGGCATACGAAGGTCCTGATTTTAACGACGGGACTCCCTTGAAAATTAATTTCAGGGGTATCACCCTCTGATACGACATCAAATTCATCTTCCCCTTGAAGGGTCAAATCTGGAGAGCTGAGTTTTTGAACTTCTTGATTATCCTCAGCTGGCTCCGGGTTATTTTCAATGGAAGAGTCATTTAAAATTTCATTCTCAATACTAATCATCAAAATACAGAAGGATATTTCTTTTTATTCAATTTTTGACCATTTGCCTTTGATGGGGCAAAGTAAAAGTCAGATAACTTTAATGGGGTTAGTGGTTTTGAGCCACCTTCCACCACTTGTACAAATCTCTCATCAACAAATTTCCTCTCTACAAAAGGTTCACTCTTTTCATTTTTATTTGATACAGTAGTTCCTACAACTACTGGAGAGGAAATCGTCCCAACATCCTCCTGCGATGCCTCCAGCTCAACCTCCCAGATCGGGCCACGGGCTCTCGTCGGTAACTGTTGAGAAAGATGAAAAGATTGGTTAATCGACTTTTTAAAAGCCCGGGATAATGCTATATCCCAGCCATCTTCAATGGACGAAGAAAGATTAGAATTAATACCTGAGATAAATTTGACAGATCCTTGATCCGGATTGACTAAGTACTCCTTTGGAATTATGATATTACCTTGACGGAAATTCCAGTCGAGCCAGTCCTTAAAAGGTATGCAGTCTTCGATTGTGTGGCCCAACATACGATGGTAGGGGCAAAAGGTCGGATCATCCTTTTTATTTACCTCTTCCGGCTTCTTGGCCTCCGGCAATCGAAAATCTGGCTTCTTTAAAAGGCTCTTGAAAATTTTCTTCACCGACTCCCTTTTGAATGGATACGGACGAGCCAATCTCTCTTCAAAAGTGGGCCGGTGATATGCTCTAGTAGGTTGAGAAGTTACCTGAAACGGTTGAGGTTTCTGAGTCTGCTGAACAGTAGGATTACTTGATTGAATGTTAATTGGTTTCTTCCCCTTGTCGACTGTTGAAACCATTGCTGTTCTCTTTTCAAAGGACTTCAATGGTTTACTAACCTTCTTATCTTCAGTAGAATCCTTCAAGAATGACATTTTGGGAGCCTCTTCTTGTAGATTACTAGCTTTGTTAAGAAGCTTTTTGAAGGTTTTAATTGTAAACCCCTTTAACATAAAAGCAATAGGCCCGTGGATATTCTTTAGAAGAATTTCCACTGCATGTTGCTGTTGCAGTTGGGGTTCACATTTCATCGAGAGGTTTTTCCACCTCAAGATGTAGTCGACTAAAGACTCGCCCAGTTTTTGCTTTTCGATGACGAGATCACCAACGGTTACACGTTGTTGAGCTCCTGAGAATCTCTTTAAAAAGAGACCCTCAAGCTCTGTGAAAGTTTTTACAGAACCATTTGGTAGATCTGCGTACCACTCAAAAGCAATACCGGACAAACTACTCACAAACTGACGAAAGAGTAGAGCATCCGACCCTCCTGCATTGCAACAGCTTGCTCGGAAATGGGCCAGATGTTGTCTTGGGTTTTCTAAGCCGCTAAAAATTTTGAAAGAAGGTGGCACAAAACCCTTAGGATAAGGAACCAAATCGTATTCCTCGGGATAGGGTCTACCCTTTGGAATAGATACAGTTCCTTGTGAATGGGCTAAGGCCTCCCTTACCTGGGTTTCAATCATCTGACGGATATCTTTTTCTGGTGGAGGCACTGAAGAAGTAACTTCTGGGAGTTTGGGATTTGAATCAGCCTTCCTGCTGTGCTCGCCCATTGTATGCACTGTGGGCTGCAACTGCTCGGGTTTGAACTCCTGTGATTGCAAAAGCTGACTCTGCATCTTTTCAACTTTAATCATCATCTCCTCAACTTTTCTTTCAAGATTTTTAATATATTCATCCTTCTCTTTCAATCTGACAGAACTGTCTGAATCTGAGTCGACTGCTGCTGACTCTTCTTCCTTTCCGGAGTGATGCTTAGAAGGCTCAGCATCTTTAGCTGACGCGCAAGTTTCAACCATATGGACGTCCGCTATTGGCTCTTCTTCAACTAACAAGTCATCTTCATCCGGATTGAATTCATCAATAGCCTTCTTCTTAAGGATATCTCTAATTTCTTGTACCACTTCTTCAACTGGCCTCCCATCTATTGCTTCAGTATAAATGGGTAAATATCCATCATAACTCATCACTTGATCATATTCTTTGACATCTAACTTATCAAAAATGTTGCTAATCTTGACATCTTCTTCAGTGATTTCTTCACTGACCAGCTGATCTAACATCTCTTGATCAGGATCTTGGGTCGTCTCCTCCCCTCCGACTGTCCCGAGGTCGGTAGTCGCAAGGGTGACATCCTCAGTAGGGTGAGGGACATCCATCTTAATTGGTGATGGATGGGCTTGAACAACTGGGGCTCCAACATCAACACGAATAGAGTCCTCACTTCCCTGAACTGGGAGTCTAGGGAGTTCAACTGGTATCTTAATTTGAGGTTCCCTGAATTGAATTCCAATACATCTGCTGAACTTCCTTCTTGCACATGATTGTTCTGGCGACATGGGCCTCTTGCCCTTAACATCAACTGGTTTAAGCTCTTTAAAGACTTCTTTAGATTTCACTATCACTGGGGCCAGCTTTGACAGTTTTGAAGGTAGGGTCGGTGGTCTACCACTAAAAGAGCGACTCTGGCCAGACCCGGTTAATACTATCTCCTCCGTCTTTGCAGACGGGAGGCGAGGCACCCAATGGTATCCATCTACCAAAACTGAAGATACAGGTTGTTTAACAAATTTTTTGTTCTTCCTCACTGGTTGAGGAGTCAAGTTCTTGGCTTCAGATTTTTCTTCCTTCAGAACTTCTTTTTCAAGTTTATGTGAAATCACTCCCTTCAAGTGTTTCACATATTGCTCCTTCGTTTGCCCTATTTGAGCAGCGCAAGTATGGATGATATTTCTAAGCATTCTAGCTTTCAGAACTTGCTTCTCCTTCGGGGTTCTTTTAACAGAATAGTCTACTGGGCTAGGCGGAGTGCTAGCTATCCGAGTAACTCTCTCCTCCCCTACAGCAGCTGCGAGGGGGTGAAAATGACTCCCTTTAAGGAGTGGAGAAGAGGCAGGGATTGGCAGCTCCTCGACAGCCTCAAGATCGACTTTACCCAAGGCCTTCAGCTCGGCCACTTTCTTGGTCTTGGTGATCTTCTTTCTTAATCTCCTCAGATAGTTCTTCTTGGAATTCTTACTTCCATATAGAGTTTCAGAACTTGAAGACCCTTTCTCAAATACTATCTTGCCTGCAGTGGCAGCTTCCAGTTTTTTTGCATCTTCAAGAAATTCTTTGGGCGCATTAGCGATATCAAACGCTGACCACAGACTAGGAGGGGCATCGTTCCCGGCTCCTATGGCTAATTGAACTATAGGGGCATCTTTCTCGCCCTCGACAGCAAGGTCAACCAAAGTGTTTCCGTTCATCACCAGTCTAAGGGACTTAAACCCTATCCCAAACTGAATTGAATTTTCATAGACTAATTCTTCAATCATCAAATCGCGATCCATTGAAAACAACAGTTTGCCAGCCATTGCAGTTAAGTTGATTGTCTGAGAATTGGAAAGGAGAAGATTTGAATTAGAAACTTGAATTTAAATTTTGAAAATAAATTTATATTTTATCGTATATATCGGGTTATAAGAGCTATAACCCGGTGTAAAACGATAGAATATAGAGTTTGATTTTGACTGAGGTAGAGTTTGAATTGTCGTTGTATATATTCAACTACAGAAGGATTTTGTAGGAAAATATATAACAACGATAATCTGAAATTGATTTGGATGAATTTGAATAAAATGTTTGAATTTGGAAGTAATTGAATTTTGGAAATTCAAAAATCCGGCAGCATCTCCCCTTATTTTTGGAACTCAATGTGTTGAATTTTCATTCAACAAAAGGTTCACAAATAAATGTCGGGAAAATCACTAAGAAGGCCTAACTCTTTCAATCTTTAAAGGATGAAATGTTAATGGTGAACTTGTACCGGATAGAGTTTAAAGGTTTGTTGTATATGTTAACTACGACGATCGTCGTAGAAGAACATATAACAACGATAATTGATTTGAAATGATATAGAAAGAGGTTTGAAAACTCAAAAATCCGGCAGCATCTCCCCTTATTTTTGGGACTCAAGGTGTTGAATTTTCATTCAACAGAAGGTCCACATTAATTAGGGGAAATTTATTTGGAATTTACTTGACTCTTTCATTCTAGTCAGTGGACTAAGAATGAAATGTCATAGCTTAATTCTACCGGTATAATTGAATTTTAAAACGAATCTTAAAAGTGAATGCTACACTTGATCGTATATATATCGAATTGAGATTGCTACAATTCAGTATACAACGATACAATCATAACGATTATCTAGACGTTGGAAGGATTAAAGCTCTACTAAAAGATTGAAAATTTAGATTTTGAAAATTGAAGAAATTTTCAATAAGTTATAGAACTCAGCATGCCACTAGTAATCCGAACACGCTAGTTTCTAAAATTTATAGAAAGGTTTAGAGAGGGATAGGCTTAACTCTTTCGCTCTACCAACCAAGTTGGAGGCAAAATGTTCAAGCCTAAACTAGAGGAAGACTTCCTACACTCACCTCTCATTACACATGTTTTAAATGAGTTGACCACACTCACCCAAGAGAGAAATGGGTAGAGGGACCAACGGAGAGAAAGGTAGTTGAGACTACCGATTCAATAAAATTCAAACCGCTATTAAAGATGGAGAGAGAGACTACTCCCCAGTGGAGTCGCCATTTTTGTTTTGATTAAAAATAATATTTATTTAAGTATATATAGTTTTGAAAATACGTTAATTTTCTTTGAGAGAAATCAATTTTGAAATTTTTGTTTTGAAATCGAACGCAATATTAGGAACAACATATATCACCTCAAAAAGACGAGACTGTAGTTCATTAATAGGTTCAGATTACAAAGCTTTAAAGGATCATTAATTTTATAATCAAAATCAGGATAATAAAATGATATATCTCTCCAAGGAAAGAGGATATCATTTATTATCAATCCTTTGAATATAATGATAATGATCGTTTAATTGAAATTTTCCAAAGATAATTAATTAGAGGTTTTGAAAATTTTAATTTTGAAAATTAGATCTGGGTTTCCAAATCTCCTACGAGCGCAAGCCCTCGTAGTTAATTACATCGTAGGAAATCGAAATTTCCTACGAAAACTCTCGATTAAAATAGCGGTGTAAATTTCATTTAGATTTTCAAAGATCGATATCAAAGGAGAAAAAGTGTAGGAATTTTCAATAGGGATTGGTTCAAGTTTGAGCAGTTATTTTCAGAGTCAAAGGAAGAGGAGTAGGGAGTGTTTTTAAGATTCTGAATTACTTCAGAAAACACTCCAACTAATTCTAATTGTTAGGCTTGTATTTGATTGAAAGCGATGTTTAGTTTAAGTGATTAATTTTATTAGAAAGTTGGGATTCAATTCCCGAAAATTAAGGTCTTATGGCCCGAGCCAGCCTCAGAACCTAAGTCTAAATTGGGCACTAAAAGTTAGCACCCCGAACCTAGCTAGTGCAATGCGAATCTGGTCTTACCCCGGCCTGGATTGGGGAGCCAGCTAAACCACCTAAACGATTTTAAAATATGAGTCCGGTCAATTTATGTAGAATGGTCGGGACGTTATTTAAGAAAGGTATTTGAGAATGGGACCGACATCTAGAGCAGATCCTAAATGGTCCCTTAAACTTATGTTGGGTTTGATGTCTAAGTAATGCAATTAAATATTAGACTCTTTTAAATTTGTTGCTAATGCGATGCATGCTAATTGACTCGATTGAATGCAAAATTTGTATGTAGCAGTTTAAAAATTTTGGCTTAGAAAATAGGTTTTTCCCTAGAGATTGCATAACATCCCCTTGACAGATCGGCACCCTCATAGGCCAGGTGGTCTGCCAGAACCCGCAGGCGGGGAGATGCCTAACAAGGTTGAGAAAGTATGATATGAATGCATGAAAAACCCTCGGCGAGACCGAGCTTACTTCTTAAGACCGTTTAGAGTTTCTATCTTATCTTAAAAATTTTATTTAATTAAAGTAGAAGAATTTTTGACAGACCCCTAAGAGCCTAAATTCGAATTCCAGGCTAAATCAAACGCGGCATGCAAATAAAAAGACTAGAAAAACAGGAGTTCTAATGCGAAATCAATTAAATAAATCAATTAAATACATCAAATTGAATGTCCATATGGCAAGTGCCACTCATTATTACATCTCAAAAATTACAATAAATTAAAGTGGCCGGGCACCACTGACTACAACCCGGATTTTTAATCCTAAATCAAATGATTTTGAGACTTGGGATTCTTCTCGTTGTCCAATCCTTCATCTTCTCACGAACATCTTGATTCGTCGGTTCAAGATATCCAAATGGAAAGAAACTCCCCCTTGATCGGGGTGTTATCCTTCCTCTTTGGATATTTGCAAAGTATCATAATTTGAATTCCAAATGGAAGAAGACTCTCCCCTTTAGGGATGTCTTCACCTCTTTGGAATTCAAATTGGATATTCATATCCCAATCTCAAATCATTTTAAAGAATTACAATCATATCAAATCAAATTTACATTAATAAAAAAAAAAGTCTAAACTCGATCCTGCAAGGTTATCCTAATAATCAACAGTTGTATATATTCCCAAGCAGTTATATTATGAAAAATTGAGATGCATTTTTTAGCCATATTTGGCCATGCTCTTTTATTCAAAGGGAGTCTTAAGCGCGGCAGGTACCTGTGCAAAGCGTATATATGCATTTTTTTTTATTAACTGCCCCCTTTAATTTCAGCTCCTTGTATGAGCATGGCCACCTGCATAAGATTGCACAAGTATAATTCGCTCCTAACCTAGGGGTAAATCTAACGTACAATCAATCACAGAATGCAGAAAGTAAGTAAGTAAACACATCAATTCTACACTAGCAAACAGCATGCAGTAAAAGCTCAAAAAAAACTCGGCACACAACTGCAGAAAGTAAAACACCGGCCTATCCTAAAACTAGAGTCGGTGATCCTAGCAAACCATCTAAAGTGTGTGAGGTAGGTCGTGTGGTTTTGATGTGTCCTAATTAGGATTATTAGTTAAAGTCATCTAAGGTTCGATTGGTTGGAAGGTTTAAGGAATTTAAGTTTGAATTCAAATATTAATGGCTTGAGGTTAATTTTAAGACTTACTTAATTATTTGTTGGATATCACCTTTGTTTCGCACCGAGGCCGTGAAGTTTATTTCACCTTCCTTGGGGCTAAGTTAATAGCCTCGTAGGCCTGGGTTACCCAGCGGTATCCGGTATAATTAAATATTTTAAGTTGATTAAGGTTTAAGAATTAACGAATTTTATCAGAAATGTTTGGTTATTGATTTTTAAAATTGATTTATTTAAGTTTACCATTAATTGATTCGTGGCGTTGTGCCACCAGGCTCGAGAAACCAGCCTCCTTAGGACACTTAGCCCCGCAGCCCGGAGTAGTCCAGCTGATAAACCAAATTAATGTAATTAAATTAGAGATTTTTAAAAGGTTAGATAATTAATAATTAATCTATTTTTAAGGTTTAACACCCCTTGGAATTCATTCGTGGCGTTGTGCCACCAGGCTCGAGGAACCAGCCTCCTTAGGACACTTAGCCCCGCAGCCCGGAGTAGTCCAGCCAATAAACTTCATCTTTAGGATGGTTGTTGTGTTTTAAAAGGTTTGTTGAATGTTTTAAACATTAAGTTAAGATTTTCTGGAATTTTAGAATAATTTTGAAATTTATGAATTTTTGAATATTTTAATCACTTAATTAAGGGGTTGAAAATTGATTTTTTGATTAATTCCAAATTCTGGAATGTTTGTATTTTAATAAAATACTAGACCTTACTACGATCAGTTAGAAGGTAAGTACGTTGAAATCGGATTTTTCTACATTTTATTACAAAGGTTTGAAGTTTTGAACTAGTTTTAACTACGGTTTGACCAATTTGTTGACTTTTTGAATTTGATGTTTTTCTGGAATTTTAACATTTTTAATAAATATTAGGCATTAATGTGAATTGAATGCAAGTGAGTTTGTTCAATTTTGATTTTTCTGGAATTAGTTATGAAGCTATGAAGTTTAAGGTATTTAATGAATTATTAAAAATCCTTATTTAAAGGCCCCTTCTTGTGATTTTGCTCCAAATGAGATCCCAACTCCTTGAAATCAGCTCCAAAGGTTAGGAATGACCTAAGGAGAGATTCCCAAGTGTTTAGGCAAATTTTGGAATTTTTAATATTTTTTAATTAATTATATTAATTAAATATTGATTTTCACTTAAAATTTGATTAAGGTTTAAATTGCTGTCAAATAATTTTGGTTTTAATTGTTATTGGTTAAGGGTTTAATTATGGTCAGTTAGAGGGATTAAATATAATTTTTGGATTTAAAATGGATTTATTACATTTTCCGGAAGGTTTAATGGCTTAATTAAGGCTTAAACTTAGGAAAATTAATTAAGGGGCCTTAATGATTTCAAAAATCAGTGAAAATTTTCCTAGTGGCTGTACATATCACTAGGTTCAAGTGTTTGAAGTTTCAACTCAAGGGGAAGTCAATCCTAATTATTGAAAATATTCTAAATTTTCTACACATGTCCTTAATTATTGTCCTTAATGTCACTAGATTTAAATAGGATTGAATCAAAGTTCTTAACCCTTGAACTCAACATAAACGATATACAATCACATCAAGCAAATCCTAAATCTAGGAGAACCTAAATCTAAGTGGTGTGTGTACCTTAAGCATGCAAGAACTAACATAATCAACTTAGCTTAAATCTTGATTAGTGAATAGTTGAAACACAACTATGCACTAATCACTCCCCATGATTTCCATTCAAACAAGCTCAAACTATATTTAAAGCTTCAAGGGAGATCTCCCAAAGTTCAAAGATTTACATATATGTATAATTTCAAAATTGTTTTAAAGGATATATAACCATACATGTAAATCTATATATTTTAAATTAAAATAATTCCAAAGATTATTATAAAAATAATTTATGAAAGGTTGGGAGATCCACTGATTTTTCAAATTAATTTCAAAATAAATTTTAATTTTCAAAATATTTAATATAATATTTAATTAAATACTAATTAAATATTAAAGATAATATTTAATAATTCAAATTATTTAAAATAAATTAATATTTTAATCTTAAAATTAACCTTAAATTAAAATATTTAGGATTTCAAAAATTTTGACATATTATTTAAATATTGAAATTTAAGTTAATTAAGTGAATTTAAAGTGATTTGAAAATAATTAATATTTAAAATAACTCCCTTCTTTTTTATTACATTTAATTTAAGAATAGATATGCTTCTTAAATTTCAAAGTACATCTTAAAATATAATTTTGAACTATTAACATATATATATTTAATCAAATTTTATTAATTAAAAAAAATATATATAAAATATTTAATAACCAAAATGGTTTTTTTTAATATATATAATATTTCAAATTTAATTTAATTTTAAATTAAAGATCTCATTTTTCTGAGAAATTTGATATATTATATTAATTTTTTGGATTTATATTTAATTTATTATAATTTTTTGAAGTTCTGTTAATTAAAATATAATTAAAATAATTTATTTTATTTATAAAACAAAAAAAACGGCGCCGGCGGGATAGATGGCGCGTTTTGGTTCGGCCAGCCAAAACGCGGAGCCACGTGGCGCGATGGGGTTCGTTGGATCGAACCGCGCGGCGGCGGCTGACACGCGTCGCGCGCCGGATACCTTACGCGGTTTCACTTAACCACGTAGGCAGACAACTACGACCGTTCGATCGAGCGGCTATGTCATCCAACGGCGGTGATCAGATCCCGCCGTTCGATCTCGATTGAGCGAAATCAAACGATAGAGGGCTCATCCCGTGGTTCTGAACGTGCGGCCAGGATTGCGTTGGACGGTGAAATCACGCAATAAGTTGGCGCACGGTCGGATCGAGCCGCGGAACGGCTGAATCTGAACCGTGGATCCTTAGATCAACGGTTCCGATTCAGCCTAGCTGGGGGGTGCACGAACCGAGCCCTATAGGCGTTTTTGGGCTCGTTCTTTCGATTGGGTGCACCAAATTGTTTCAAATTTTAAACATAGGTCCCCCTAATGAACAGAAATAATGGGGAATATTTTTCAAGGAAAATAATGTATTAAATAAAATGCTAAATTAATCTAAGTGTCCTAAGCTAGGTTTAGGGATTTACATTGATTTAACGAACGGATTGAACCATTTTTGGATTCTCTGAGCTTGTAGACTGTCCACGATTAAGTTCCTAGTTGAATCCAAGCTCCGATACGCCACGAATCTCCTTGAACGAGCCTTGGACGGATTGAGTGTTGATCTCGCCGGAAGATCGCCGGAGGCGGCTTTGAACGTCGGGGTTTAAGTGGGGAAATGAGGGAGAAGCTAGAGAGAACTCAGAAAGACTGAGAGTTTGTCTGGAGGAGCCTTGGATGGGATAGAGAGTGCTAGGGCATGAATGAGCCTTCATTAGGGCATTTTGCCCTATTCAATCCCTTCCAGATTGAATGGAGGGCCGAGATTAATTGTTTGGGCTCCCAGATGGCTGCCATCTGTCCAGGGAGTTGGTGGGAGCAGGAGGAATCAAGGACAAGGGTACATCCTAGGTGGAAAGCCTATTTTGTCCTCTATTTGGACACATGGAGAGATAGGAACCTTTGGATCTAGATCCAAGGGTGATAATGAGCTTTAGGAATGTTCTAGACCCTAACTAATCTGCTGAATTAATTTGAGTTTAAGTTTAATAAATTTAATTAAAGATTTTAACCATTTGGAAGCCTCTTTGACCATTTGTTGACTGGTTTGACCAGTCAACAGCCAAGTGGACAGCTGAGGTGGCATGGGGGACCTCTTGGTTTAAATAAAATTGCTGGGATGAATTGTTGTGGAGTGAGCTAGCTTGGACCAAGCCAAATGGGGATTTAAACCCCTTAAAGAGCCTTGTTGACCATGTTGACCAGTCAACTGGTTGACCAAGGGTGAGGTGGCAGCCAAAGTGATTTAGGGAATTGATTAAGAAGAGTGGAGAGGGTTTAACAAAGACTTGGGTGGATTTTAAATTTAATTCAAAGTGGAGGGCCTTAAAGGTTGGTTTGGTCAAACTAGGTTGACTGAGTCAACCAGGTTGACCCAGGGTGTGAGTTTGGTCCAGGTAGGTTTGATACAATATTTGGAGTCTAGTAGAGGTGATTCCATTGGTTAAATGAGTCATTTTGGTCAAAATACCTGTTTTGACCCTTAAGGGCTTGTTTGGTCAACCTAGGTTGACTTGGTCAACTAGGTTGACCCAGGGTCTGGGTTTGGGTCGAACATGTTTCAAATGGCATTTCAAGACTAATGGAAGTGGTTCTATAGCCTGTAGAGGTTATTTGGGTCAAAACACATGTTTGGACCCTTAAAGGGCCATTTGGGTCAAACCTGTTGACTTGGTCAACCAGGTTGACCCAGGGGTTGGGAATAGGTTCAAAACATTGGAAATGACATTTGAAACTTGTTGGAGGTGGTTGCATTCAATTTGGAGTTCATTTGGTTTGAAATCACCATTTGAGCCCCATAGGGGTATTTTGGTCATTTTGACCCCTGGTCAACTGAGGGTCAAAATGGATCAACCAAAATGCAGTTTAATGTTCAACATATCAAGATTAAAGGTTTGGAAGTGACTAGAGGTTTTGGTGAATGCTCTAAGGTCAGAATCTTCAAAGTGAAAGGTCCAGTGGCATAGGCTGTAAATATTTGAAGGTTTTACAGCCTTTGGATTTTGATTAAGTTTCTGGGGTTAGAGACCTCAGAATGGGCTCAGATTTGGAGGGTTTCTTCAAGAGACATGTCTTATCAGTATGCAACTGACAGACTCTGAATCGGAGGTCATTTGACTGGGTTTCAAAGTGTTTGAAAATTCAACGGAAAAGGCCTTTAGGACAAAACCTTTGGGTCCTTGGATTTTGATCTGATTAACCTAAGATCTAGGTAGATCTAGGTAGATCCTATGGTTTGAATAGATCTTAAAATTTAGGAATCTAGAAGGATCCTAGAGCCCAAGAAATTCCTAGAACTTGGAGTCTAGAAGAAGTTTAGGATCTAGAGTAGCTCCTAGGGTCTAAACTCTAGAAGAACCCTAGCATAGATCCTAGGGTCAGGATTCTAGGAGGATCCTGAAATTTAACTTAATTTGAAAATTAAATTAATTTAGGATCAAGAGTAGTCCAAGTGACCTCATACAAAAATGAGGTCAACACACATATAATGAGCTTTACAAAGCCCATCAGGTCACCTAATACCTATAACTGAAATCAAAGCACGGCGATGCTATCAATATACATGTCAGTCAATCTAATCCAAATCAGTCAATGGTCAATGAGTCAATGCAATCCGGAAATCAATAGTCAATAAAACCAGTCAATGCAGCGGCAGGCAAATCAATAAATCAACTCAATCAATCAATAATCGTCAATCAAATCGATGCTGTCTAATCAATACAATCTATTCAATGAAATCAATCGAGAAAAGCAATACGATAAATCTCAATCTATTCTAACAGTGAATCCATGCAGCAGTCAATATGGTGCAGAAACAATAGTAACAGCGAAACTATAAAATC
Organism: Dendrobium nobile; assembly: GCA_022539455.1. Lineage (NCBI taxonomy): Eukaryota > Viridiplantae > Streptophyta > Magnoliopsida > Asparagales > Orchidaceae > Dendrobium > Dendrobium nobile. The sequence continues at coordinate 6,389,144 of CM039728.1, read as the reverse complement.
TATAGGCAGCAATAACAATGAATCTATAGGCAGTAGTACAATGTCCATATCCATGCTATCAATGCAATATCTATATCCATCCATGTCCATATCAATGCTCAGTAGTATCAATGCTCGGTAATCAATCGATGAAATCAATAAAATCATACGATACAGTAAATCCGATCAAATCAATAAAGCAGAAATCGATAAATTAATAAATCCGTATGTCAACACAGTAAACATGCGATTCAATACTATATACTGAACAAGTACAATCAACTGGCTATGTTGCTGTTGTAGAATCCATATTGCTGTTGTAGATATCCATATACATTGGTTCTATCAATAAGAGTCGTCACTCTTTTCGCCCGTCGGCATATCAATAAACTCCTTATGACTCCCATCCATATATCCATAATCAATGTTTAAAGGAAAGCCCGTCGGCCCACCATCCTGTACAGGTCAATATCAATCTCCAACCAATGTCCAACCAAGTTCCACTTGTGTTCTAGTATCAATAGTCAATTCAAGAATCATTTCAATAATCAATCAATAATCAATATTAAAGCAATCTAGAACAATCATATCAATAGTCATATGCATATCAATTCAATCTATCAATTTCGGGAAAATCAGAAATCATACGAAAATCGGGCAGAGTAACGGCAGTCTATCAATTTTACACAAAAATCCTGCAAAAAGATACAAATTCCAAATTCTTCCAAATTACAGTAGAATATTCACGGCATCAATACAAGACTATTATTCTATAGAATCCAACTCAAATCAAGTCCTGATATTTTTCTATTCAATTAAAATCGTGTAGAATCAATTCCGACCGGTAAAATCGTCGCAGAATATACTCAAATCGTGTACAATAGTCATATCTATAACATTCCAAAAGTTGTGCGGTGAAAGTCGTGTCAATACCAAATCAGGTCAAAAGTTCGACTACGAAAACACAAAACAGTGCACAACTCGATCAAAACACAATATCTTCGAAAACAGCAATAGGATTCGGAGTCCTTACCACTAGATCTTCTCTTTTCCCAATAGCAGCGTCGGACGAAAAGCGCTCCGCGGCCTCCAAAATCCAGCTTTTCCTCTTTTCCCTCTCTTTCTCTCTCCTCAAATCAGATATTTTTGTTTTAAATGATTTTCTCTCTCCTCAAAACGAGCTGATTTGCTTAAATCATACACAGATCGGCCCGGCCGATCGCCCTATCGTCCCGGGACGATCAGACCAATTTTGATCGTCCTGGACCGTTCCCAGGGCTATGCTCAGGACGATATTTTGAACAGTACTGATCGGCCTGGACGATCTCAATATCGTCCCGGACGATCCTGTCCAAAAATCGCTCCAGAAAGCACTCCAAAAATCAGCTGTTTTCAATGCACTGATCGGCCTGGACGATCTCAACATCGTCCTGGCCGATCCTGGGAGGAAAATCCAATTCAGAGAGGAACAGTAAGGGAACGAGATCTCACAAGATTGACCCAGATGCACTAGAGATCTACGAGAGCGCCAGAGATTCCTACTCGACGGAGTCGAGTTTTCTCCCACCCCAGGAGAATGATGAGGACATCTGATCATCAAGGAGAGTTTATCAGAGACGCGGCCGATGATCTACGGCCACGATCGAGTCTTTATATTTTTGAGTCGTTGATGTATTTTATTTTCATGTAGCTTGTTATTTGCTTATGTGGCATTTAGATTCGTTGTATTTTTTTATTTAGTTGCTTATGTGTTTTCTTTCCCGTAGTACCCCTCTCATGGGAGTTATCGTATGTAAGCCCAAAGGGCGTTTGTGTCTTTTATTTCGAGTCTTGTTGTAGGAGGCTATTTAAAGCCCCATTTTGTTCTATTATGGTTAATGAATGATTATGAAGAAATTTGCCTACACTTGTGCTTGAGAGCGTTTGAGAGTTCTTGGAGAGAACTTTGGAGAGAACCCTTGGAGAGGGAGATTGGCGCATCACCCACCAACCTTGGAGACGGCCGGGTTCGTGGTTTTCTTCTTTATCTTTGTATTTTCATCTCTCTCGTTATCTTCCATCATTCATCTTCGTCGCATCCAAACTCCACTAAACTTTCCCCAACTTCCACCCCACACCCAGCTACACTAAAATCCCCATCACCTCGGCCACCTCCACCCGACCCCAATAGGCCGCCGGCCCCCATCCACCCCTTGGCCTCTTTTAATTCACTTTCCTAATTTGGGAAATGATTTAATTGGGATTAATTTGAAATTCGAATTCAACCAAATTTGAATTTAAATTATTTCCTAATTTAGTTATTCTAATCTAGGAAAGTATTTGATTTAGATTCAAATTTGAATTTTAAATTTGAAGGATTTAAATTAACTATTTTCTAAAACTAAAACCTAAGTTAGGAAGCCTTTAATTGCTCTCACTAAATTACTCCTTGAACAAGCATGCCGTCAGCCCCTCTGTGGGTAAACTTGGATTTATTTCTTAAACACCACATAAATCTAATTGTAATTAATTCAAACTGTTTCTTTCTATTTGGCCGAATTTTCTCTAACCTCCTTATTTCTTGCCTATTTCAATTCTTTTATTTTGGAAAGAATTTCCCTGGCACCTATTCACTGCCGCCACCCAACCCCTTACCCGTTTCCTCTCTTCCTCCTAAAACCTCTCCCCTTTCATTATGCCTCCTCTAGGCTTCTCTCCAGACGTTTTCTTCCAACTGGTTCTACTTCCTCATTAGGGAAACCTGAGATTTTCTCTCAGATTTTGGCCAGAAAACTCTGAAATTTTTTTTATTTTGGAAGGACTTGGATGACTTCTACCAGCATCCTATGAAGAGAACATCTTCGTTCTTGGACCATGGATATTTGTCATGAGTAGTTGCTGTCGTGAAGGGTCGCCACGTCTCCTTGAGCAAAGGTTTGTCCTTCTTTCACTTGCATTCAAAGTCTTCTAAATCTAAGTTCTTGTTTGGTTAGATTGTATTCATGAAAGCCTACTCCGAATGCTCTTGCTAAGCTTAGTATTTCATAGGTCTTTGAGTGTACTTTCTTTGCATTCTAAATCTCGTTGTTAGACTAGGGATTAAATTGAAGGCTACTATTTTGCATTGTTTACTTGTCTTACTTATCTTGAAAATTTCAAAGCTTGGAGCATGTTAAGTAGCCTACACAAATCACATCTTTATTTGTTTTAATTGACGTTGAGAATTGCTAATAATTTTAAGCCAAAATTATTCTAATCAAAGAGTTGTGCAATGCCTAAAATGTAGCCATAAGCATGTCGCCTAAGTAGTCCTGCATCATTTCATCATTTCAAAAAAAGCTCGACTTACTAATGCTGAGAAGAATATAGTGCTCCATTTAGCTGAAATAATTCAAACAGATAGGCCTACATTTGTGTCAATCATGGTACCCAGCTGTATTAGCAAAAGATTTTATCTGGTAAGAACACATTTTATCTATGGATATTATTTAATTTCTGAGCGATTCTTCCATCAAACATCAATATTTTAGTACACTACACAGAAAAAAATATCAAATTTGCATAGCTCACAAATGAAAATTTCAAGTAAAATTCTATAGCTTTGAAAGGTGGAGAATCTCTTTAAGGCTGAGTACTGCGTACATGAGATTTGATTCAATTTAATACATTAGCTTCTCTAGTTGATATTTATAAATACCAGTTTGATAAAACAAAGGTTAAAATTCATCCTAACCACTACAAATATCCAACCAATAATCTGTGTGAAGAAATGTAATGACAGGCGAAATCAAGAAGAGTTTCGCCTGGGAGGAACACAGGTTGAACCGTGATGTAAAAAGGAAAGTGAGAAAGTGAAAATATTATTCCGAACTTTACAGTACAGTCGTATGCCTATATATAGGTAGTTTTACAAGATATGGAAGCACAACAGGCTACATAAACATAAGCTACATATAAACTATTTTCGGTGATATTTATTTCTCTAATACCCCCCAACAAACTAAAGGATCCATAGATACAGTTAGTTTGCTTCTAAGAAATTGAAAACGAGGTGTTGAGACAGATTTTGTGAAAATGTCAGCTTTTTGATCAATAGTACTGATCGGCAAAATTCTGATATTTTGTTGTTGAATGTGATCTCGAACGAAACGGTGATCAATTTCTATATGTTTCGTTCGTGCGTGAAATACTGGATTGTTGGCGAGTGCGATCGCTGATGTATTGTCACAGAAAATATCTGTAGGTTTATCTTGATGTATATCGAAATCCGAGAGAAGCCGACGAAGCCAGATGACGTCCGCAGTGAGTGCTGCAAGGGAGAGATACTCCGACTCGGTAGATGACCGAGCAACTGTGGATTGCTTCTTCACTGTCCATGAGACGAGTGTATCACCAAGAAACGAACAATAGCCGGATGTCGATTTTCTTGAAATGGGGTCACCGGCCCAATCTGCATCGGAAAAAGAAGACAGAGAGAAATTAGATTTAGAGATAGGAATTCCATAATCGATTGTACCTTTTATGTATCGTAGCAGTCTTTTCAAAAGATAAGCATGTTCTGGCATTGGTTGATGCATATGTTGAGAAATAAGATTTACACTGTACGCGATATCTGGTCTTGTGAGACACAGATATTGAAGAGAGCCAGTCAATCTTCTGTACATCTGCGGATCGGTGAGAAGTGGATCAGGAGGAAAGTCTTTCGGCATTTTAGTACAAGTTGGATTGGAAACTGAATTGCAGCGGGATAGCTGAGCAGTCTGTAAAATGGAGTTAGCATAGGACGATTGTGATAAGAAATAGATACCGTCACCCTTTTTGATATGAATTCCTAAGAAGGAATTTGCTTCACCAAGCAGTTTCATGGAGAATCTGCTATTTAATTTTTGAATCACATTGTTGAGTGCGGTGGTGTTATTGCTCGTAATAAGAATATCATCAACATATATAAGTAAATAGATTGCAATTTTATCTTTGTTGAACTTAAATAAAGAGGGATCAGATAGGCTTTGATAAAAGCCGATTGAAATAAGGAACGACGTAAAAGTATTATACCATTGCCGAGGGGCCTGTTTGAGCCCGTAGATAGCTTTGTTAAGGCGACAGACGTAGTCCAGATTTGTATTGTCTTCGAATCCACGTGGCTGGTTCATGTAAACTGTCTCCGTTATAGAGCCATGAAGAAACGCATTAGCTACATCCATTTGTTGGACTTGCCAATTATGTTGAAGTGCCACCGCAAGAAGAATTCTTATCGTGGGTAATTTCACAACCGGACTAAACGTTTCGGTGTAGTCAAGACCATACTCTTGATGATTACCTAAGGCGACAAGTCGAGCTTTGTATTTAGATACGGAACCATCTGAATTCAATTTAGTGCGATACGTCCATTTACAGCCTAAAACAGAGGAGTCAGATGGTTTGGGAACCAAGGTCCAAGTGCCTTGAATCTGTAAAGCAAGAAACTCATCCGCCATTGCGGATCTCCATTCCGGGTATTTGGTTGCTTCGGAGTAATTGGATGGAGTGAATAGTGAGACGTTTCCTGTATTGGTGTGAAGTAAGTTCAGCCGATTTACCGGTTTTAGAGAGCCGGTCTTGTAACGAGTTGTCATAGGATGCATGACAGGTTGTGTGACGGGAGGATTAGGCATTGTTAGTGAAACCTGAACTTCCTGAGTGTCAAGATTGTTGATCGAGCTATCAGCATTGATTTCTTCAATAGATGAGTTTCCAGAGAGATTGTGTCCCTGTACTATAGATGTAGGAGTAAGAAACAGAGGTGACAAGTGAGAACCACGTTCTTGATTAACATTTTGTTGTTGCTTAAAAAATGGAAAATATTGTTCATCAAATTTAACGTGTCTAGACAAAGTAATTTTGTAAGAAGCAATATCAAAACACTTATAGCCTTTGTATTTCTCTGAATATCCAAGAAAAACGCATAGATGAGACTTTGGTTGAAATTTGTTCCGGTTAGATGCAGGAATAAGAGGAAAGCAGGCACAGCCAAAGATTCTGAGATGTGCGTATTCCGGCTGTGTCTGATGAAGCAATTCATAGGGCGACTTGTTGTTCGTATTTGGAGATGGCATACGATTTATTAAATATGTGGCCGTTAAAACCGCATCAGGCCAGAAAGAATTAGGGACGGACGCGGTATAGAGTATGGTCCGGGTTGTCTCAAGGGTCCGGGTTATTTCCTACGTCATCAGATCCTTGAACAAGAAACCAGATGGGTTAAAAGTAATTGCAATGTTGTTATCTTTAGTTAATTGTAAGATGGAAAGCAAATTAAATTTAATTGAAGGAGAGTGAAGAATTTGAGATAGAATAAGCTTACGAGAGGGAGTCGGCAACAGTCCTTTACCGGAATTTGCAATGCTTACCGAACTCCCATCGCCAATGGTAACGCCATCATGCCTTGTGTACGGGTTTGTGATAGAAAGATTATTCAAAGATTTTGTAAGGTGAGACGAGGCCCCTGAATCAAGATACCAATCCGTGTACTCAGACGTATGATCAGCGAGCAAAGCTTTGTTAGACGGTTGCTGTTTGGGAACGAATTGAGCATTCATTCGATGCCAACAATCATTTGCTGTATGCCCCTTTTTGAGGCAGATTTGACATGTAATAGCCAAGAGTGTTGAGTCCTTCTGATTGGTATAGTTGCTGTATGAGCGACCACGAGTTCGTCTGCCGCGTCCACGGCTGGAGAATAAGGCTGTGTTGGATGCATCTGGAGCGGCAAGAACGGTAAGGTCATTCGCCATATGGATTTCTTCGGAAATAAGAAATGAGTAAAGCTGATCAAGGTTGAGAGGTTGTGTCATGGTTCTAATGGATGTCTTAAAAGACTGATAGTGCGGAGGAAGCCCTCGAAGAATGTAAAGAATGATATCTTCTTCTTCAATTAGTCCTCCGGCTGCCGCTATTTGATCTACAATCGTCTTCACTTCGTTGAGGTACTGAACCATAGTCAGGTTCTTGAGTGCGACGTTGTGAAGGGCATTCTTTAGTTGAATGACTCTTGATCGGTTGGTGGCTTGAAATCTTGCTTGAAGTGTTGACCAGATGGCCGACGTTGTGTCGAGATTGAGAACATATGGTAAGATAGATGCAGAGATTGTTGAGCATAAGGCGGCGGCAAGATTTTGATCGTTCAAGACCCATTGAGCGTAGGCTGGATCAGGAACGGTAGATCCATCTGCCTGGTGACGAAATCTGGTCGGAACAGGCGATGAAGGATCAAGAAGCGCTTCCAGCCCATTAGCTCTACAGATTTTGAGAATCTGAGAGCTCCAGAGAGGATAAATTTCCGGCGAGAGAGGATTCTGAACCGAGTTCTTGAGATTAGAAAGAACAAATTTAAGGGAAGAAGAAAGCACCAGAGTAATGGACGTGGATGAGCCAGATTGTTCTTCAGACATGGACGTGTTGGTAGACGCCATGAATCCTAGGGATCTTTAGGATCCTTCTGATACCATGAAGAAATGTAATGACCGGCGAAATCAAGAAGAGTTTCGCCTGGGAGGAACACAGGTTGAACCGTGATGTAAAAAGGAAAGTGAGAAAGTGAAAATATTATTCCGAACTTTACAGTACAGTCGTATGCCTATATATAGGTAGTTTTACAAGATATGGAAGCACAGCAGGCTACATAAACATAAGCTACATATAAACTATTTTCGGTGATATTTATTTCTCTAATACTGTGCAACCATTGCAATACATAAATTTTATGAAAAATGGATCTATGTATGATCTTATGTACGAATTTTTTTTTTTTGGAATTTGACGTTCATGCTGATGGCTAGTCCAATGACTCTGTCCATCAACTCACTCTTCTTTTTGAACAAGTCGTGGCTTTAGCCTTTTCAGCTGTTGATGGAGCCTTCTCTGGAAGAGTTTTCTCAATGCATCTTGTAAAACCCTGAATGCCTTGTCATCTAACTTGTTGAATTTGATTTTTTTTTGTTATCCAAGTTTTGATCTGAAAGTTTTCTCAACTGAAACTTCATACATTAAGGGATTAGTTCATCTAATCACTTTGTTGAAGATAGAGGAAGAGAGATAAACGTCCTTGCTATTACCATGAATCAAAAGAAATCATGCCACCAATTCTTACCGCTCATCAGGAAACAAGCTTTCGAATGGTTTTATTATTTTGAGTTTTTCAAGAGCTACTTGAGAACTTCTTGTTACTCCTCTTTCTTTCGTGAAATTATTAGGTGCGGGCACTAAATGTTGTCCAGAGCTCAATGAAAATGCACCACATCACCCCTATTCAGTACCGCGACTTGGTACTGGATAACGTGGCTGCACCTGATTGGCCTCTGGACGGTGTCTACACAGAATAATTTCTCCTTTCTTTCTTTGTGCTCGAGCTTCTTTACAGAGGTAACTCTTGATTTCTTCCCTATAGCAACACTCACCTGAGCCTCATCCTCTTCTCCTGCTTCGCCTGAACTCCCATATCCTTTGAATATTTTTCTTCTTTGTCTCTACAGTTAATTCAAGTAATCGAAAAGGATTTATAGAAGGAGCTTTGCATGAAAATATAAAAGGAAATAAGGAGAAAAAAAGAGCTCATATTACCTCTTGGTGAACCTTTCCAATCAACTAAAATTTCAATCACAGCTTCTGGAGATGAATCCAAACTGTTTTATTAGTTCTTCCCCTCTGATATCATTGTAAATACTTACATCTGCATTCATATTAACTTTGCGGACCATTCCCATAGCTTTTGCCATTCAATATCTTCCACGAGCAAGCGGCAGAGTTCTTCTGCAACTAAATGGCAAGGAGAGAACTTGGCCTGTTCATTGTCTTGTTCAGGGGAATTCAGTTGGGTTTTCTTCTGGATGGAAGGAATTTGCTCAATATAACCAGTTGAATGTAGGTGATGTTTGTATTTTTGAGATGTTGGAAGCTCAGGAAGGAGTATTAATGGCTGTTCACATCAATAAGATTCAGTAGATAATGCCAGCATGGTTGTGAGCTTGTTGTATTTTGTTCTTGTGAGACTTGTAAATAGATTGTGGAGTTAAAGGTGCTTTGAAAACTTTTTTGGCCCAAGTAAGGCTTCGTTTGGGACGGTTTTTTTATTGCTTCTTAAAGTAATTTCTTAGTACAAACATTTAAAATTATGTACTAAAAAGCTGTTTTAAGAAGTGGTAAGAAAACCGTCCCAAATGAAGCCTAAGAAGGCTGATTGAACCATCACTGATGATTTTAACTTTTGGGTTTGTAATCCTATTAAGTTTACTTCTATTATTCTGCTTCATTTATTGAAAAATTATATTGATATGGTCCTATAAAATCTCGGCAATTCTTATTTGAAAAGTGCTTAAAATATTTAATAATTAACAGAAATTGATTTATTATTTGTTTTGTTTTGAATGTGAAATAGTTTGCACTTTTAAAATTAAATTAATTTTTTTATTTTCAGAACAAAACAAATAAATTAAATAGACCTCTGATATCTAAAAGGTGCAATCTTTTTAAAATTACATCCCATATTTTGTCTGAAGACTTTATTTTTTATTATAAATAATTCTGAATAGTTATTATTTTAGAAATTACTTAATGTTCAGTAGTATATATAAGTTCTTAGAAAAAAAAAATGCAACTCATTTATTTGGGACATATATATAAGAGAGAGAGGGAGAGAGAGAAAGAGAGAGAGATTTTACAAGTAAACCACTCACGACATTAAAAGAATGCCATAATTAATAAAAAAATAATACAATGAAAGTTCTAAATTAACTTATGTTTACTTGGCCATTAGTTTTTGCTTGTAGTTTAATCCATCAAAGATTAAGGCTTCATTTGGAATGGCTTTTTTATGTTTACTTGGCCACCTCACATTACTTTTTGAATTTTTTTTTGGTGTACATGAGTGCCCATGTGTTTATCAACAGAGAGCATAGCATCGGAGCACTTAAGCTTTGGCATGGCAATGCTGTGTGATGCTATTGCGCTGCTGGTTTGAGTACCGCAGCATCATGATGATAGAGGCTTGAGCGTCGTAGCGCTTCAAATTGGCACTGCAGTAATGTGAGGTGAATTGAACAGTTTTCTTTTTCATTTTTTTGAAGGGTGGTGTCTCTTGGTATTATTAATCCGACTTTCTCTTGTATTTTGAATGTGTGAACGGTGTAAGAGAGAGAACTATCAAGGAGAGACCAATAGAGAATAGAGATTTGTATTTATTTCTCCCCATTTTCATAGTGGATTCAGTGGCATGGTGTGTCTCCATGGCTTTTTCTCAATTTCAAGTTTTTCCATGTTAAATCCTAGTGTAGTTTTACATTCCACTGCTTTTTTATTTCATTGTTTGTTTTGTTATGGTGTTTTACTTTCATCTCCATTAACAATTTGTAGTTTTACTGTTTTCTGAAGCATCTTTTTAGTACAATTTTTTTTTTTTGTTATGATGTTTTACTTTCATCTACATTAGTACAATTTGTAGTTTTCTACAACATGCATAAATTATGCTTTTTAAGGGATAGAGTGTCATTATATTCACATTGATTTCTTATGAAAGCAAGAAAAATTTATTGTGTTTTAGGTTTCGTTTGGTGCGGCTTACTTACTGTTTCTTAAAATAAATTTTTAGTATAAAAAAAAATATCCTCCCAAACAAAACCTTAAAGAATGGGAAATTAGTAGAGATAGAAGAACCTGATTTTTTACACCATTATTATTAAACATTAAATAATAATATTTTTATTTTATTTTATATTAATATTTTTTAACAAATTAGCTTACAAACATCAATTTCTGAGTCTGTTTAGGATCACTTTCTTACTATCTTATTTTTAAAATCGCAACTACAAATTTTTATTTAACTACTATTTTTTTACTATAAAAAAGGAGCATCGATTAAAAAAAATTAATTAGAAGCAATTACGTTATATAAAATGACATATTCTATGATACGCCAAATTATTTAGGGTAGTGAGAATGTTGAAACTATAGAGGTAACTAGCCAAGTAGTGAACTAAGAAGAGAAACAGTAAAATATTATTTCCTTGCCCTTTCAAGTGTACAGTACAAAGCTTTAAATAGACAAAGACAGACCTGGAGTAGAGTATACCAGAAGCCAGAAAATGCTGCTGACGTGTCACATAATTAGTTTTGCATTTTCTTGTTTCTTGTATCTTAACACACCCCTTCAAACTGATGATAAGGTTTTATCAATCAGTTTGTCTGTTAAATAAGAAAATCTAGAAATGGATAATGGCTTAGTAAAGACATCAGCTAGCTGATCTACAGAAGAAATATGGTGTACATGAATTGTTTTATTTCGAATACATTCACGAATAAAATGACAATCAATGTCGATGTGCTTTGTTCTGGCATGGTAGACCGGGTTGTTAGCTAACGCTATAGCTGACGTGTTGTCACAATAAAGAGTCGTCGGAGCATCTTGAGTGCAGCCAAGTTCTTGAAGGAGACGACGAAGCCACATTATTTCAGTAGTAGCCAAAGCAATAGCTCGATATTCTGCTTCAGTAGACGATCGGGCAACAGTTGTTTGTTTCTTTGCACTCCAAGAGATGAGCGTAGATCCTAAGAACATGCAGTACCCGGAGGTAGACTTTCGGTCTTCAGCATCACCCGCCCAGTCCGCATCAGCATAGGCTTGAAGTAGAAGAGATGAGGAAGAACCTATGTGTAAACCGTATGATAATGTACCATGTATATATCGTAGAATTCATTTTAATGCAGCAAAATGTGACTCGGTAGGTTGATGCATATGTTGACAAGCTTTGTTGACAGAATATGTGATGTCCGGACGAGTAAGAGTAAGATATTGAAGTGCTCCTGCAATTTGACGGTATAAAGTAGGATTAGTAAATAGTTGTGACGAAATCTGTGCTGAACCGTGAGGTTGTATAGGAGTAGAAACAGGTTTGGAATTTAGCATTCCAGCCCGATTTAGGATGATTTCAGCGTATGGGGCTTGGTGAAGTAATAAACCATCAGACGTTTGTACAGTATTAATCCCGAGAAATTGATTTAAAGCACCAAGGCTACGCATGTGAAATCTCTTATGTAGCTTGCGAAGAAGAGTAGATAGAACGTCTGTGTTATTGCCTGTAAGGATAATATCGTCAACATATACGAGAAAATACATAATATGATCATTTCGACGATATATAAGTAAGGAAGAGTCCGAATGGCTAGTGGTAAATCCTTGTTCATGCAAAAAACTAGTTAAAGTCTCAAACCACTGTCGAGGGGCTTGTTTAAGACCATAAATAGCTTTGTTTAGTTTACATATAAAAGTAGGATGAGTTTCATCAATAAAACCCGGCGGTTGTTTCATATAAATGGTATCCTTGAGATTACCATGAAGAAAAGCATTAGAAACATCTAATTGATGAATATTCCATTTTTTATGCAAAGCAAGAAGTAAAAGAACACGAACAGTAGCAATCTTAGCAACAAGGCTGTATGTGTCAGTGAAATTTCAACCATACTCTTGATTGTTACCCAACGCTACAAGTCGCGCCTTATACCGAGAGACAGTACCATCAGCATTATATTTAGTGCGAAACAACCACTTGCAACCTAAAGGATTAACCGAGGTAATTGGAGAAACAAGATCCCAAGTGCCTTGAGATTGTAATGCTTGAAATTCTTTGGACATAGCGATCCTCCAGTGCTCAGATTTGGAAGCTTGACGGTAAGAAGTAGGATCCGGTTCAGACAATTGATGTGTGAGATTGAAAACAGATTTTGGTTTAAGGTGACCAGTGCGAGATCTGGTAATCATAGGGTGAGACGGATGATTAGAAAGCAGAGAAGAAGAACAATTTTGAGGACTCATTTGCTGATCAGGAAGAGAAATATCGGGAGGAGACTCGGTTTGAAGCGTCTGAGTGGAACTGAACACAGGAGGCGAAGCCAAAGTATTTATGGAACGATTATTGGTCAGAGGAACAAGTAACAGTGGAGGAAGAATGGAATTGTCATGAGAGGAAGGAGCCACAGATGGAGACGTTTGTTTGAATGGAAAAATGTTTTCATTAAAAACAACGTGGCGAGAAATATACACACGATTAGTATTGATATCCAAACAACGATGCCCTTTTTGATGTTGAGCATACCCAATAAAAACACAAGGTATGGACAAAGGAGAAAGTTTAGAGTTAACATACGGTTTTAACCACGGGTAGCATTGACAACCAAACGAGCGAAGATGTATGTAAGAAGGATATTTATTATAGAGCTTAAAGAACGGAGTAGCTTGATGAAGATTAGCCGCAGGAAGACGATTGATGAGGTAAACCGCAGTATGAAGGGCTTCAACCCAAAGAATGGACGGAGCATTAGAATGAATAAGAAGGCTTCTAACCGTTTCAAGAAAATGACGATTTTTCCGTTCAGCTACACCGTTTTGCGACGGTGTATAAGGACAAGTATACTGATGATTGATACCAAAACGAATGCAATAATTACGAAAAGCATTATTTAAATATTCCCCTCCACCATCAGTACGAATAGTAGAAATATTTTTGTGAAACTGGCATTGTATGAATTTGTGAAAATTAAAAAATGTTTGAGCAACTTTAGATTTATGAGATAAAGGAAATATCCAACAATACTTAGTGAAATCGTCAATAAACGAAACAAAGTAACGATAACCTTGATAAGACGTAGTAGGGGCAGGACCCCAAACATCAGAATGAAGCAGCTCAAAAGAAGCAGTAGTAATAGTTTCAGAATGTAAAAACGACAAACGTTTACTTTTGGCTAAACAACAAGAATTGCAAGAATTAGACGAAAAAGAAGTACAAATTTCAGAATGTAAGCGAGCTAAATGACGAATAGTATGTAAAGCAGGATGTCCAAGTCGAACATGCCATAAATCTGGGATGGTTTGTATTGAGAGCAACCCCAGATTTGAAGATGTTGTATCAGAACGGATCTTGTAGATGCCGTTGTGACAAGGTCCTTGAAGAAGAGGCTGATTGCTCGTCGCATCCTTTATTTGGTATCCAGTGGATGAAAAAGATACAATACAGTTGTTGTCAGTAGTTAACTGATGCACAGATAGAAGGTTAAACGCAAGATTTGGAACATGAAGAAGTTTATTGAGATAGAGATTACCTGATGGGGTAGGAAGAATACCCCTACCTGTGTTGTGAACTGGTAATTGATGCCCGTTGCCAACGATAACATGAGACGAGCCAGTATATGGTTCGGTAGAACTCATCTGGGATCCATCAGCAGTGAGATGAGCAGAAGCTCCACTGTCCAACACCCATTCAGATTGTCGGGAAGGTTCAGACGAGCTGAAAAGAGCGGTATTGTTGGAATTATCGGTATACGTCGGATCTATTCGATACCAACAACGAATGGCAGAATGCCCCATTTTTGAACAGATTTGGCACGTAATGTTCCGATAGGAAGATCTATCAGGTCGTCCATTAGACTGGACGGGGCGGCGACCACGAGTTCCTCGTTGATTGTTTGATCTATACCTTCCACGACCACGAGAAGCAGTGAGAGCAATATTGTTATCGGACAGCTGAACGGCTTGAAGATCGCGAGTCGCTTCTTGTAACACGAGCTGTTCTTCACTGCACAGAAGGCTATACAAATCATCCAGAGAAATTGGTTGCAGATTCGTACGAATAGCCGTCTTGAACGCTTGATATGCAGAGGGAAGGCCATTAAGCGTGTAGAGAATGATATCCTCAGGATCAATGGTGCTGCCGCTCATTGTAATGGTATCAACTTTTGACTTCACTTCAAGAAGATACTGTGGCATAGTCTTATCACCTTTGGTAAGATGATGCAATTCATTTTTTAGTTGAAGGAGACGAGATCGAGTCGTGGACTGAAGGCGAAGCGAGAGCGTCGACCAGATTTCATGACAATGAGATAAAGAAAGAACATAAGGGAGAATATCAGGAGATATGATAGAGAAAAGGGCAGCCGCAAGATTCTGATCAAGAAGAGACCAGATTTGGTGTGGAGACGGATTTTGCTCAGAAACCAGAGACTCGAGCGAATCAGAGACTGGAGGACAGGGATTTGTGCCATCAAGAAAACCAAAAAATCCATTAGCGTGAAAAATTTTTTCAACTTGCGATTTCCAGATGGAGAAATTTTCAGTGGTTAACGGAGTAGGAACAAGATTTTTGATGTTGCTCATAAAAAATTTGAGCTGAGGAGGAATTTGGATCGGAGAACAGAGAGTTCCAAGATCGACATGAGTGGAGGAAGAGGAAGATCCAGCCATACGAACAGAAAAGAGACGGCAAGAGAGAGATCGGAAAAAAAAAATTATGCGTAAGCAAGCCGCTCTGATACCATGTTGAAACTACAGAGGTAGCTAGCCAAGTAGTGAACTAAGAAGAGAAACAGTAAAATATTATTTCCTTGCCCTTTCAAGTGTACAGTACAAAGCTTTAAATAGACAAAGACAGACCTGGAGTAGAGTATACCAGAAGCCAGAAAATGCTGCTGACGTGTCACATAATTAGTTTTGCATTTTCTTGTTTCTTGTATCTTAACAGAGAATACGCTATTTAGTTTGGCTTATTTCCCTTGTGTGTAGATTGTAGAGAAAGGAGGAGAGAGTGGGAGAGAGTAAATCTCAACGGATAAAGAGAGAGAGAGGGGAGAGAGAGAACAAAGGAGAGAACATTTAAATAATAACTAAATATTTAAGCTTATATTTTAAATAATAATTTAATATTAAATTAGTATATTAACTGATTCTTAAATTTTTAAGTTGTTTAAAAATATAATATTTAATATTTATTATTAAAATACATATATCTAATAATATAAACTAAAAATATATAAAACTTTACAAGTTTTAATTAAATATAATAATTTATTGAAAATAATTTAATTAATTATTTAATTTATTTTATATTTATTTTAGAAACAAAATCAAAAACTTATAATTTATTATAAGTTAATAATTATTAATTATAAGTTTTATATATTTTTATTTTAATAATTTTTTATAAATGTTTAGTTTTATAAAATATATTTATGAATAATTAATTAACTAAATTTTTAGTTAATTATTAAATATATGTAGTTATATATAATTTATTTAGTTATATTAAATAAATTTTTAATAAATTATTATATTTAATTAAACTTATAAAAGTTTATATATTTTTAGTTTAATTATTAAATATATGTATTTTAATAATAAATGTTAAATATTATATTCTAAAACTATGAAAAATTTTAAGAAATAGTTAATATACTAATTTAATATTTAATTATGATTTAAAATATAAGTTTAAATATTTAGTTATTATTTAAATTCTCTCTCCCATGCTCTCTCTCCCATGCTCTCTCTCCCCCCTCTCTTTTTCCACTAACATCACCCCTCTCTCTCTCTCTCCACGCATAAGGGAAATACACCAAATCTAATAGCGTATTCTCACTGTGCTAAATATTTTGGCGTATTATAGAATACGTGTTTTTGTTGTTTAACGTATTTGCTCTTATTTAAATTTTTTTTAATCGATGCTCGTTTTACTAATTTTGATAATATCATATTTTTTTTATAAAAATTTTCCAAATAAATATAATAGTGCTACAAAATTTTATTTTGTTGAGGTTTTCATCCTTGAAGAAATTTGATGCATTTGAACTTTTTTTTTTATTGTTCTTTTTTATTTTTTATCATCATCTAATAATAAATACCATTCTGAAATAAATCAAACATAAAAAAGATGGGCCAATATGCTAATTTGGATTAAATTTGAAATTTTGAAATTTGTTTGGGTGATGGCCTAATGTCAAATATAATTAATGACTAAATTGATTATTTATAGATAAAGATATATATAAGGGTAATTACATAATATAACACTTAAATTTTTATTATTTATAAAACCAACCCTCACTATAACTTTTTTGAACCATCAAATCCCAATATTTTCACAAGCCACAATAAAATCGTTGAGAGTTTGACAAAAATCAACATTAAGCTGCCAAAATTATATTTTAACAATTTATTTTTTTGAGATTTTCTTAGCAAATTTAATTATAAATTTACGCATATAGCATATACAAAGTCTCAAAATAAACTTTTTTTTTTTTGATAATTAAGGCAAACTCACTCACACACATCACATATGTAAGATTCGGCCTAAGACCTCTTAGTTGTTAGTCAAAACTCGCAACCAATAAACCCATATGAGCTGTGTCAAAGCCTCAAACTTAATAAACTTTTTTTTTTTTTTTTTTGAAACATGTCGGCCAATTAAGGCAAATGGACACACACATATGCAAGACTCAAACCCTAAACCTCTTGGTTGACAATTAAAATTCTCAACCAACAGATCAAGGTAAGCTACGTCAAAGCCTCAAACTTAACAAATTCTCATCCAACCGACCAAATTGAATTGAGTTAATAAATTAAAAAAAAAATTATAAAGATAGCATAGATTTTGGATCATCTAAAACTTCCATTTCAATCTTCTACATATGCTCCAAATTTTGCGTTCATCTTTATGATTTTCTTGAAGTGATATGAGTAATCAACACCTACTTTAAAATTAGCTGCATTTTGTCACATAAAAAGAAAATAAAATATCTCAGATGCGTCTATTTGTTAGTTCTTCAACATTTTCTAATAGAGCAACAACTCTCTTCCTAAGGAGTAATTATTAGGTCTGGACAAAAAATCAAAAATCTGAACGTATACCGAGAAATATTGAGTTCTCAATATCAAGTTTTAGGTGATGTGGCACGTGATTATTGGTCTCTGGACGCGCCTGATGACCTGACGTAATAATTTCTCCTTCCTAAGACACAGTCGTGTGATGGGGCCTCACCCAAATCCTTCTCAACGTTTATTGCACTAAAAACGACCGTATCTGAATATAAAAATAGCTATTTTGTGAAGAAGTGAATAAACAGCCAAAGAACAAGAGAAAGAAATCAGAAAAATTAGGAAAAAAAAATAGGACGCGTTAAGCTATAGAGAACTATCAACTATAATTACCTCTCCTTTACATAATTATTTCATGAAAATTTTGTATAATATTATATATATAATTGGCCCATTTTATAAAAACCAAAATATTAATTTTAAAAAATATGTTGCAAGAATAATAAATCAAATTGATAGGGAGAAGAGATTGTTTGATTTAATGACCTTATATCCATCAATTTGTTAAGTATAAAAAATGTATCAATATTTAATCTCCTCTTGTATCATTTCCAAGTCTCGAGCACATATGTATAATAAGCGTAAGCTTCTCGATGTTTTAAATATTTCAAGAACTACATTGCAAAGATCTCAATTAGAAATTTCATAGTACCAAGAACTAGAAAAGAGAATACAAGTATTTAACCTTCCTAATGCTTTTTAAGTAGTTCGAACAAATAAGTGTCGAAGAGTCCCATGAATTCCAAGATGCAACTCTTCATGACCCATAACTTTAAGGCATTTTCGTGCAAAAATATTATGTCCCAACTCATGTAGTAAATCATGCATCTTGTACTATCCTAAATCTTTAAACTTGTCAAAGAAAATTTTTTTGACTAAAATATCTAAATATCTTCCTCCTCTCCTTGAATATGAGACAGCTGAAAAAAAAACCAATGCAATCCACATTCGGACTAAGGCTTTTTTGGGACGGTTTTTTATATTACTTTTTAAAAATGCTTTCTAGTTAAAAAAAAATTGTACTAGAAAGCTGCTTTAAGAAGAAGTAAGAAAGTCGTCGCAAACGAAGTTTAAATCATCTTTATTCAACACATGATTTTGTGGAAATATAGAACAAAATGAAAAACAAATTTGTAGACATCTGGCAGACCTACATAGTTCAATCTTAAGATGAAAAAGATATAATTCTGACCCATTGTTATAGTTCAGTCTTAAGTTTTTTCTTCGGCAACCTTGTTGGTTAATTCTCTCGTTTTGGTCGGACAATTGTTTGGAAATTGGTTGTGACTTCTTCTGCTTGATTATCTTGTGGTTATCCTTTGTATGATTTTGGGCAGCTGCCTCCAATGGATTATCCTTATTAGCCAACAGGGCGGTGAACTTTTGTATTTGTTTTGCAGGAAGCCTCCTGTTCCTAAAGGCTGGTTTTTGGTTATTTTTGCTACCTACAGAATGTCTAAATTTTTGTTTATTTTGTCCTTTTGAGGTTGCTTTGCAACCTTTAGTTTATTTTGGTGATTAAAGCTTTGTGATCTTAGTCTTGGCCTATATTTATAAATCCTTTTTTTATTTAATGAAATTTATAGCGATGATAATGGATCTGTTTATAAATCTTTTTTTTTTCCTACAACTTATCCAAAAAAAAACATCCTTGATTGCAACTCATAGTAATGGAGTTCAAACTAGTGGAGGGTCTGTTCTTTTTGAATTTACAGCTGCATGTCTTTGAATATTCTTCTGCTAGATGGTTGCTTGATTAGTTTTTCTTTCTTAGATACTTTGATTAAATGTGGGATTATTACTGCTACAGAAGATTGTGAAATTGAAATTAGTGTTGCAGTTATTTTAGTTCTCTATTTTGTAATTCTGCTAAAAAATTTGTATTTCTTCTACTGATTTGTTGTTCTATCTACAAATAATGAGCTTGCTCAAACTAGGCTCCCATTGAACATATTTTATTATTAATTATTTAAATAATATAAATATATAATATAGTTACCAAACATAATTAAATTTATGAATTTTAATAAAAATGGATAATTATAAGTTAATTTTCTAGTTTTTTTTTTATAATGTTTAAATTTTGAAATTTTTTTATAATGTTTTAATTTTTTAAATAATTAAATTATAAAAGATTTATTATTTTCAATTGTAGTGAGACTTGATTGGGGAAAATTAAGATTTATGGTATTAAATTAAATGAAGAGTCTTAATCAATGTCATTAAAGTCAAATGAATTGATGACATTAAAGTAAAAATAATAATTATTATTTACAATATGCAATTATTTTCGGTCCACACGCTTCATTAATTGTTATTAATCACAATTAAATAAACTTTCAAATTAAGCCACCATCCATCAAAAAGAGAATCTTCTCACTATCTTGCAAAGCTCCAAAAGCACTTCACATGCATTAATCACAATTAAACAAACTTTCAAATTAAGCCACTATCAATCAAAAAGAGAATATTCGCACTATCTTGCAAAGCTCCAAAAGCATTGCACATGCAGAAAGGTAGCATATTTTGCCACTTAGGTTTTGTTTGGGACAGCTTTCGTAGTGCTTTTTAAAACGATTTTCTAATAGAAAATTTTTTAATTTCTACTAGAAAGTTGTTTTAGAAAGCAACAAAAAAGCTATTCTGAACAAAACCTTAGGATTGTAGGCTACTCTCCTAAATTAATGAGAGGGAAAAAATTTACAATAACCAGTAACTGATTAATTTCACAAGTGAAGAATGGAATTTTATAATGGAGAATTAATTTTATATCTTAAAAAAATTGATGTATTATATATAAATATATATTTATAATGGAGGATTAATTTTATATTTAAAAAAATTTACATATTGCAAAATATTAATTTTTTGACGAAATTTTATGAATAAGCAGAAGAATAATTGAAATTAGTAAATGTCTTAAGTGGAGTATTTGTTTCAGCTGCTTCTATTGCTTACATGTGGTTTTTGTTTTAGTCTAGTTTTAGTCATAGAATTTTTTTCTATATGGCAATTACATTGTTATTTATTGATGGTCGCATTTTAATAAGATTTGTTGTTCTCCTAATGATTTGTTGGTTTATATATAAGGTTTTCTAATGATTTTCTTAGTGATTTTGTTTTAAATAACTATTGGTTAGACTACATAAGCTAATCAGCTAATGCTCGTTGGTAGATAACTTCGAGTTCTTGAAATTTTTAACTTTCTAATTCGGCTGAAATTTTCTTACATTCTCTTATTTAAATTAAATTTTTTTCTAATTTTTTTAATTTCTAGATAAAAAATTCCATTCATAATAATCCATCATTATAACCACTATGCAACTCTCATTCAAAAAGCAAAGCAATGAGGAAGCAAAGAAGATGAAGAATGAAAGCTCATTAACTGTGTAAATGTGTATCTAAATATTAATTTGAATATTTGAATAAGAACTTAGTTTTATGATGAAAAATATTCAATCACACAACTCTCCTTGGCCTGTTGGTTGAGAGCTTAGGCTTCCAACCAAGAGGTCCAAGGTTCGAGTCTATGTGTCTGCGTTGTGTGTGTGAGTTTGCCTTTATTGGCCTAAATGTCCCAAAAAAAAAATATTCATGTGGGCTCCGAAAAATTCCAATTTTAGGATTGTGTGATCCCGGGGGAATTTTCAGAAGGCAGATTGGGTTTGTAGATAAGACACTACCCAGAGATTTCGCCCTCATTTTGTGAGGACTTTTTGATCTGAGTTCTGGTTTCCTATAGGCGCAAGCCCCTATAGTTAATTACCCCTCCTGATAATAGGAGAGAACTTTCGATTAAGGCTAGTCATTAAAGATGTCACATAGGTTATAAACCTATCGTATAATAGCAATAGTTTAGGGTTTTAACTCTTGAATTTGGATTTGAATTTTGAAATTGGAAATTTGGAAATTGGAATTTATCACCATAAACTTAAAACTGGTGGTGGGGGGAATGAAGACGAGCCCGATCAAGATCCCATGGTTCCGTCGTCCCGGGCTGTCATGATCCCTGGTCTACTTAGTCAGAGGAGGTAGTCGACCCAACCTGACAGAAGGCATCTTGTCGGCAGCCATGGGTTGCTTCGTCCAAGAATACCTTGTAGACCTGGGTTGGTATTTGTCTAAGGGGATATATCTAAATCCACCTTAGCTAACATAGGGCTTTATGCCTATCGAATATACCCTATGATCCATCGCTCAAGGGTTTGACGCCTTTAGGGAACATACGGGCTTTGGCCGTGATCGTAATATAATGGTGCCATTTTGTGGCAAACCACCCGATCAGAGGGCACGTGCCACGTCCCTGTTGGCAAGAGACTATTTGAGGATGAATCAAAGTGATACACCCAATACACATTCGCTCTTTGTGAGCTGAGGTTAATTTCAGATTTATCACCCCCGACAAGCGATTGCGGGAGGTGGATGATTTTTTTTAGTTTTAAGTTTTTAGTTGATAGATTTGATTTTAAGAATTTGGGCTCTTGTTGGATTTTAGATTTCACATTTGAGATTTGAAATTTGACCCCTCCGGTTGAGATTTTCGATCAACACGGCCATCATCGGGGTGACATTGAAGCCACTTGTATTTTTGTAGGATTTTTGGGAGGTATTTTATACTTCAAGTTATGTCGACTCCAGTCCTTTTGAGGAGGAGGATGAAACTTGAATATTAAACCCGCGCAGCATTCTCGGATCGTTGGATTTGACATTTATATTTGATGATCGGAGCACATGCGGGTTATTTCATTTGACCCTGCGCAACATTCTCGGACATTTATATTTATAACTTTAAAACATTTGTCGGAGCACATGCAGGGATATATTTAGTTTTAGAGATCATATTTAATATATAAGGGGCATTTTAGAATATTTAAATATGATCCAATTATGAGAGTGATTTTATTTAAGAAATGCCCAAATTTTCATTTAAGGGCCTACGAACGCCTTCTGTCCGCTTGCACACATGTTGCGGATCCGGTGGCGTTTAGTTGCAAATTTTATTGGATCTATTTGTGGGTTATCCATGAGTATTTGAGAGTTATCAACTTAACTTGTAGATAGGCTATCGTGTATATTATAAACCTTTTATCATTGTTTGTAAGCATTGGCATTCCTCACAACTTGTTGTCTTGGATGTATATATAATGCATTGCACACATCATATCTCTCTTAAGAGACTCATAAAAGCAATCAACTGTATGGATATTAGAAGCTTTAGCACTATTAACATTGAATAATTTGCTTCTTGGCTTATTTTCCAAAGTCATGTATTTTGTTAATATTATTGCTTTTATGATTTCCTCCTAGCAATAGGTGTAGCTAATGGAGTTGTACACTTGATTAGAAAGATGTTTAGAATAACTTTGATAGAGAAGACTTTGCTAAATATGTAAAACACCAAGTAATCCAATAATTTTAGGATCAAAGGGAATGAGAATCTTATTTAATTCAGGTTAAATAAGAAATATTACTAAGGTTTTATTCTCATGTAAAATACATGCTCAATCAATTGATTTTGAGTCCGAGCAAGTGACAAATACTCCAATAGCTTTGAGATTAATTTAAATACAAAAGGACCCATTAGCTTTGATGTTAAAGCAAGAAAATTATTATGCTCTTGTGTTTCATAATGTGTTGAGCTATTTAAGTTGAATTTTAGCAAATGTATCATAATTGTACATATTGATATCCAAATTGTGAGTTGAAATCAATGCATGAATCTTATAACTTGGAATATCCCACACAAGAGAATTGGAATTTATTTTATTTTGTCTTATTTTAAATTAATTAAAATTATATAGTTTAATTAAATTTTAATTAATTTAGTGTTCAAAGTTTGTTTCAAAATTAATTATATTGGGGTCCTTTGATTTGTTTCAAACTTTGTATAACTCCAAAGAAATTTTCTAAGTCCCAAATTTCTGAATGAATTTCGGCAGCCTCCCGGCGTCTCCTCCCCACCGAGGGAGAAATCGGGACGGCACTGCCGTAGTTTCTTCCTACCCGGACCTAAGGTCGACGGCGTAGGGGCTTCGAATTTTAAACCATCCCGGTCGGACCTAAGGTACGACGACCGGGGTCTTCAATTTTGGAACCATCCCGGCCGGATCTAAGATGCAACGGCCCGGGGTCTTCAAATTTTAAACCATCCCGGTCGGACCTAAGGTACGACGACCGGGGTCTTCGACACCTGTTGAAAATCACTTCATATTTCTCTATCTCTCATCATTTTTTTTTAATAATATATATATATATATATATATATATATATATATATATATATATATATATATATATATATATATATATATATATATATATATATATATATATATATATATATATTTATATATTATATTATATTATAATATAAAATATATATTATAATCTAATATAACATAATATAATATATATTATTATATGTATATTATAATAAATAATATTATATTATATACAATACATTATATAAATAATATTTTATATATAATATAATTAAAAAGGCAGAGAGGGAGATCGGGAGAAGCAAGCCCGATCGGGCTAGGGCACGGCGATGGCTCACGCACGGGCTCGGGATTCCTGTCGGTGACGGAGGCGGCGGAGGCGGGTTCGGCCTCGGCAGGCGGTGGCTGGCTCGGCGGCGTTTCAAGGCCGGTGATGCGGGATCAGGCCGGCGACGGTTTGCAGGCGTCGGGTGCCGATCGCGTAGAGGAAGGAGCGGCGGTCGGAGATGGAAGTGCTGGTCTGCCTCGGCGTCGGATGTTTGAGTCATCGGTGAGTGCTGAGGGACGGAGGCCGGCGTCTAGTTCGACGGAGCCGAGAGGTAAGTTCCGGATCTTCCTTGCGATTTTCTGTGCGTGTGTGCGTTAGAGAGCGAATGAGCGGGAGCATTGTTTTTTAAGTCGTGAGTATGTCGGTGGTTCAATCGTCGTGAGGTGGGACCGACAGAGGCGGTTGTGTCGTTTGGGGCTTAAGTCGGTCGGAGGAGCGGTTTGTCCGATCTGGCGTACAGCAGTTACAGTCAACAATTCAATCTCGAAGCTTCAAGGCATTTTAAAAATTAGATTTTATGTTACTATTTTTTAGTAAAATATTTTTATTTCAAAATAAAAAATTATATTTAAAGTCTGATTTAGAAAGTAGTAAACTAATGATTATTTGATAGCTTAGCCTTTATGTGATACAGCTTTCTTATAATTTTTAAAAATAATTTTTTCATTATAATAATTTTTTTCATTATAATAATAACTAGCTTAGCCTTTATGTGTCCAAACGAAATCTCAGCGGTCCGATCACTAACTACGAGGCAGCTTCGTCTTCTCTCTCAGTTAAATCTCCGTTTACTTGACTTATGCTGCACCTGACCATTTCGGCATTTCTCGCTGGAGTTCTTTCTCTTCCGAGATCTGTTTCTCCTACTGTTCAGTTGTTCTGCTCTCTCTACCTCAATCGTCGCTGCGATGGAGGGATGTTTTGCTGGCCCAATCGTGGAAAAGATCATCAACACTTGCTCTGATTACTTTAAAGATCAATACAAATGGCAGACAGGCATGAAGGAGGAGCTTGAAAGGCTGCGAGAGAACCACCCCAAAATCCAAGCTGTCGTCTTTGCTGCTAACCAAGAACAAATCAGCGATCCAGCTCTCAACAAATGGATATGGCAGCTGCAAGATGCTATAGATGAGGCAGATGATGTGCTCGATGAATTTGAGTACATGAAGCATAAAGAACAGCTCATCAAAAACACTGAAGAAACAAAGGTGCGTTCGGCCACCGTGTGCTTCCTATTTGATTCTGCTGGCGAATATATTTACTTATTTATTTATTAGATAATCTATTTCTAATTAATTTTACCAGAAAAGAAAGTTCATGAGCTTCCTATTTGAAAGTCCGAGTAAAATTCTCAAAATTGGCGAACGTGTTCTCAAAATTGATCCCACCTTGAAGCGACTGGAGGCGGCTGTGCAGAAACTTGATAAAGTTACAACAACTGGTGTTGATGCTTTCCTTCATCTTGTAAAAGACGCAAAGGAGGAGCATCAGAAGCAGCAGCTTGAGCTGCACGGAGCACGTGAAACAGGATCCTTGCCTAAAAATGATCTCATTGGGCGGGGCAAGGAGAAGGAGCTTGTTATGGAGTGGCTGAGGAATCCATCAAATGAGCATAGGGGAACTGATTTGTACAGTAACATTTCTCTTCTATCTATTGTGGGCCATGGTGGTATGGGGAAGACAACTCTCTTACAACATGTTTATAATGATGAAATTACGAAGGAATTTGGTCTTAAAATGTGGGTTTATGTTTCCAACAACTTTGATGTGAAGAAAGTCATTGCCGATATGTTGGAATCGCTTCATAAGAAAGAGAGGCCTCGTTTGGAGACACTTGATGCACTTCAAGGGCGTCTCAAGGAGGAGGTGAAGTCCAAAAAGTTCTTACTTGTGCTGGATGATATTTGGGAGGAGGATGAAAGCAAATGGGGGGATGTGCTTGCCCCTCTATCTTCTGGGGGTTTTGGTAGTAAGATTCTGGTAACAACTCGAACGGACTCAGTTGCACTGATGCTTGCAAAGGTAATTAAAAAGAAGAAGGAAATAGTTAAATTAGAGGGCCTAGAGGAAGATAAGTGTTTGGAGCTCCTTAACTCTCATGCATTTGCTGGCGTAGAGAACTCCCCTGATGATCATGAAAATTTAAGAGTCATTGCTCGAGGTATAGTTAAAAAGCTTTCAAGATCTCCGTTGGAAGCTAAGGTCATTGGCGGTGTTCTGAATGAGAACTTGGAAGTAAGGCATTGGAGGACAGTTCTAGAAAGCAATTTATTGGATCAGAATTCTATCCATTCTATCTTAAAACTTAGCTATACAGTTCTGTCAAATCATCTACGAAATTGCTTTGCATTTTGTTGTATGTTCCCAGAAGATCATGAGTTTGATAAAGATGATTTAGTCCGAATGTGGATTGCATTGGGTTTCATTCAGTCGTCTCCAGGAATGACTATGGAGGATATCGGAGGAAAGTATTTTGATGTTTTAGTCAAAAAAGCTTTATTTGACAAGTTTGAGTTCGAAAATTACGATTTCACGGCAGATATAACTACAAGATGCATGATTTAATACATGAGTCAGCATCTAGATTTTTTGCACAGGTATGCGGTAAAGTTGTGGATCATGAAGAGTCATCTCCCAAAATTTCTGAGACTATTCGACACTTGTCTGTTCTAAATGCAAAACCAGACATCTTAAGAAATATTGAGAAGTTGAAACATTTGCATTCTCTTTTCTTGTTCTATAAAGATTGTAATGATCGGGATCTTCGCAATGGACTTATCGAAGTATTGAAAACATCGAGAAGCCTACGCTTATTATACATATGTGTTGATCAAGTTGAATTGAAAATGATACTCAAGGAGATTGGAAATTTGATACATCTTCGATACTTAAAGCTTTATGATACAAATTTGACTATGCTACCAAAGTCTCTAAGTAATCTCTATCACTTGCAATACATAATCTGTGAGTGGCCAGGCAAACCTGAAGGTGATGATTTTTTACCTAGTGGTATTAATAACCTTTCAAACTTGCGTTATGTGAAATTGCCCAGGAATTCTATTTCCTGGATATGTGGGATTAGGAAGCTAAAGTATCTTCAAGAAGTGGATATGTTTGATCTTAGAGATGTGAGTGGTTATAAAATTGGGGAGAGGGAGAATATGAATGATCTTTGCAAATTAGGAATCAATTGCCTTGAAAATGTTAAGGATGGCGAGGAGGCTCGTAATGCCCAATTACGTGAAAAGAGGAGGCTCACAGATTTGACCTTATGTTGGAGTGATAATCACATTGATTCGACGAACAAAGATTTAGATGAGAACGTGCTCGACAACCTTCATCCACCAAAATGTCTAAGGAATCTGAGCATAGAGAGATACATGGGTGCAAGGTCTGCAATATGGATGAACAATGTCAATCCGTTCTTCAATCTAGAGAAAATCGAATTGTCAGATTGCAGTGAGTGGGAAACTCTTCCACCTTTTGGGCAACTTCCCTTCCTCAAGTCACTAAGACTTTTAAACATGCCGAAAGTAAAATGGCTCGAAAGTAAAATTAATGGGGATGATAAATACCGTGCCTTTCCATTACTAGAGAAGTTATATATTGAGAGATTAGAAGCACTAGAGGATTGGTTTGAGGCAGGAGTACCTGCTGAAGATGGATTTTTGTTTCCTTGCTTAATTCAACTGAACCTAGAAAACTGCCCCAAGTTGAAAGAGTTGCCCTCTTTGCCTCCTAAGCTCGAGGAGTTGTGTATGCATAACATTGGGTGGAAGACTTTGTATTTTTGTAGCAATTCAAATCCTATTCCCCTTGAAACATTAAAGGTCTTTCACTGTCCAAACATTACATCTATTCCTCTGGCTGATGAAATAGCAAGGCTTGCAGCACTAAGATACTTGAGAATTAAAAAGTGCCCTAATCTGATCTCTCTGGGAAGATATCGAGAAGTGGAGACCACTAAAAGTTGCCATCTCATGCTCAACACTCTTGATATAAGTGATCCATCCGTGTTGCTAATGGAGCCATTGAGAAGTATGTCATGTTGTGATATAAGTATCTTAGTATCCGTGTTGCTAAAGATACTCAACATTCTTAATGAGTATCTTTTTTAATAGCTTAATACATGTCATGTAGAAAGCTTCCGCCAAACCATTTCCAATTGAACAATAAATTATAATTATAATCAATCAATTTTATGTCGATTGCCAAATCTTTGGAGCTATATACTTTTAAAAACTAAATCATTTCTTAGATGACACGATATAGCACACCAAAGTCTGTAAACAATTTTTTGGGAAAGGAAATTGATAAATTACTTGATAGTAACTTCTTTGAATGGAGTGGATTCAACTCATTTGGAAAAGTAATAACTTGTTATTAAGCTGAAGCGGTATACAAAAGATGATGGTCAATTGATGGGCCAAAATATATCAGTGTCCCAACATTCAAATGGGTAGGATGCTACCATTAGATGTAATAGATTTAGAGGTTGTGTATTACATAGTCATAGACTTAACATTCATTGCACCTTTTGGTATGGTCAGCATCAATGGCCAATAGTAGCTAATTCTTTTAATTTTAACTATCCTTTTGAGATCTAAATAGGGTGCACCATAAAATCCTTCATGAACTTCAACTACGACCTTCTCCGCCCTTTTAATACCCAAATATCATAGTCAAATTTGATCGAATGATCTACGATAAAGAGTATCATTAACAATAGCATACCATAAAACTCTTTTTTCTATTTGTAAGGCATAAAATTTGTTTGTTGGTAATTTGTCTTATTTAAAGTGGTCAATGAAAGATAATCTCTAGTTGATTTGGTCATCTATCATAAAGGTCTCTTGTTATAGTTATTAAGTCATCAAAGGCATGTGTTCTCCTTGAATAGTATAAAGCTCCTCTCTTTGGTTTTGAAAAATAGCTCACGACAAACAGTGAGAAACAATTAATGTTATATAATGTTGGCTTAAATTTGATGACCATCTACCTGCAGAATTTTATATTTACTTGTTTGAGAACTCGACGAGTGTGGACACCAATCAACACAAGCTAATCATTCATATTTATCATTTCTTTGGTCAATTTAGCTAGGGTGTTTGCCTTATTATTCTGAGCTTGAAAGATTTGAGTTAAAGTGACATATTGAATTTTCTTCATAAGCTCAAAAACTGACTTATGATAAAAGGAAAACTCATGATTATTAATCTTATAAATACTTAATACATGATTTATAATAAATTGAGAATTAATGAACAAATTAAAATTTTGAATCCCTATTGAAATAGCTATCTCAAGCCTACTATTAAGACTTCAAATTGAACTTCATTATTGGTGCAAATATAAGTCAAGCTAAATGAGTATCTTATGATACCTCTGGAGAATTTCATAAATGCTTATTTTTATTTTTAAAAAAAAGTACTATATCTACAAACATATATATGCTAAAAAAGTGCCTAATAAACTGGATTAGAAATGAAATCATAGGAGAATAATTCTTTCTTAAAATTAGAAAATAGAATCGTAAGTGAAAATCATAATTGATATCTCATTTTACTCCTAAAATAAAAATAGAATCATAGAAGAAGATCGCAATCGATCTCTCGTTTTATTCATAAAAATATTTTCCTAAAATAAATTCCCTAACTTTGACTCTCAAATATTCAACAAACTCCATCGAATGTTATAAAAAAAAAAAAAAAGACCAACGCCAGTTCACAACTTAAGAAGATTTGAAGGTATGGCCGTTTTGATTAACAATGCATCAAAATATAACTCCAAGATTAGCATATTTTCTTTCCCTTGAAAGAGCGTAATCTATTCATCAGGTAGATTAACATTGAGAGGCGAGTCTGTGAGAAAAGATGCACAGCAAGAAGGTCTGCTAGAATTTACCCTTTCACCGCCTTTTAGGGAACATATGTATTGTCAAATTATAGGAGAAAGACTCGCCATCTAGCCAAGCGGCAAGTCAATGTTGGTTTGGCCTACAAGAACTTCGATGGGTCAACTTTTGAGATCAAAGTGATTTTAAAGTGTTAGAGGGGACAGAAGTATAATGTAGAAACCACCACTTGTGAGGTTTATAATGTAGAAGAGTCTAAATTTGGGGTATTATTCAAAAAAAAAAAAAAAGGGGTGTATTATATGTCAAATAAAAAATTGATGAACTAATTTCGACTCTTCTACATTACAGACCTCACAAGTGGTGGTTTCTTTAACGTGTTAGAGGGAACAGGAGTAACTATGAATTTATATTTCAATTTTGGCAAATTTACTTCATTTTTCTTAAGGAGATATATCACGTCTTTCTTGCATAAACGGGCTCAAACTCAAAATCTCATAATCTGAGTCTAAATAGCCTTCTTCATTCTTCGCTTTAGTGAAAGGCTTGCATGTATATTTGCGTTTGATAAAAAATATGGAGAAAAAAGATTCATGTAGTCGATCCCACGTAGTGAGATAAAGGCTTGATGTTGATATTGTTTGTTTTTTAGAAATATAATATTTTTTTCCTCTGAATTACTTCCCAAGTGAGGAACAACTCTCTTCTTCTTGAATGGAGCATTGGTTAGTTTAGGATGATTCCTCACTAGTTTTTTTCTTCTTGTTTGCTTTTTATCATCCCCCCTTTTAGGTTGCTTCACAGCACAGCCTTTGAGGATGATGTTGCAGCTATAGAAGATTGTGTTGACTTCAATTCCTTTGGAATGAAGTTCAGACAACTTGATAGTTTTGTGCTTCGTGTACATCAAAAGGTTGTATATCACCAACAATCCTAAACACTTCTTCATCCCTCACATACTTCAAGCACTACAACAAAGTAAATGGAACTATACCATTGTTGATAAAGCCATGGTTGGCCTAAAAGAGCTTTGAATGACGTGTTAGAATCGACCACATAGCTATCCAAAGAGAAAGAATGAATGATCCATGATCTCTTGCCTTCTTTCCTTAAAAAGGTGCACCACATCTTATCTAACCTGAGGTGTTGAACATCGAGAGATAAAAACTTCAATGATTGAGAGTTCATTAGATTCACTGAAAAGCATGGGGCAATCAGGATTCAACTTACCGTGATGCCATCACACTCAATTGTAATATATAGAGGGTGACTATACTCTATTGTCCCAAGTAAGAGATCCTCAAAGAACATATTAATTGGAGTGTTATAGGTGTTTAAAACTTCATTCATACATTGTTTAAAGAAATATACTTCATAACTCTCTGAATCTTCAGGACTTGACTTAAAATTTCTTGAAAATCCTTTGACATTGAAAGTGCTTCACAAACACTGAGTTGTGTAGGAATTTTTGCATATATGATAACATATTGTCCACTCCTCTAGTTTGAAGTACACTTCATCAAATTCTTAGAGATTATTTCTTCATATTTTACTATATCTTTCTCCATATTTTTATTTGATAGGCCTTTTTTGGTAGGGAGAGCAACACCAGCACCTCAATTGTATTTGAACGGGCACAGATAATTCAAATTATGATAAAACAATTTCTCCATAATCGACCCTCATCATTTCAAAGGATAAGTTAGTATGTCTAGAATCACTACTCAATTCCATGTGTTCCATGACTTCCATCTGTGAGGCCATTGTGGGTTCTGACTCAATCCTTCCGGGAAAGCATAAATCCTCCGAACTATAGTCCGTCTAAAACACCATTAGACGAGACTCGAATGTTGCCATATATGAATCTCCTCTTTTTGCTAAGGTAGATCCTTTGATATTACTCTTGCACATCATACTTGTTGGAGCTATTGTTCCTCTACTCCTACACTAAGTTTGAAAAAGACTTCATTAACAAACATTCGATGTCATCCAAATGACTCAACATGTTTTGATTTGGCTCTTCATTTTCTTCTCATTCTTCTTTTTCATTTACTTTGTCGATTTGGAGTCCAAATATAAAATTTAAAACTTGATAAATTATATTGCAGGTTGATTATAATCCTCGAGATTATTAATAATCTTTTGAACTATCATTTTCTTCTTCTTCTTTGATTTCTTCGATTCAGTTGGCTTTCTCTATTTGTTTGATAGGACTAAGATGGACCGCAACGAGCTAGCTTGATCGTGTAACTTTTGATTGGTAATCTAGAAGTATACATTTTTGAGCTTGGCTTTTCTTTCAACTCAAATACGGGCTCGATTAATGACTTCCACTTGTTGTCGAGAACTTCTCGAAGTTATTTTAACATTTTTACTACCTTTTCGAGACCACAGTCCCCCATTCTTCACTTTTTTTATTATTTTTTCTTTCATTTCTTACTTGATTGGTGGTATAAATAGGTCGTAACCATCTTTATTGATACTCTCTTTGGGTTAATTAGAACATTATTTAACAACACGAACTCACCCTTTCAATATTTTCTCTCTACTGTCTTTGAAACTATAATAATCTTCAATAGGATAACTAATTAGTTGGTGATGTAGGCAATAATTAGGATTAATAGTTTAACATGTCGCTTCAAACCTTTTGCATTCTAACAATTATATGTCCACCTTAAGCACATGATAGAATAACTTAGTCAAAGCTCAAGTTCAAGCCAAGAATGTCTCAAGCTTGACTTGACTCGTTTATACCTTTAGCCTAGTTTAAAAAGAGATCCTAGTTTAAAAAGAGATATGGTATGCATTGTTTCATAATATAGAACTTCTAAATTGCTAGGGAAATAAATACAACACTAGGCTTAATACAACTTTGCATATTGCATATAAGCTTGAGGACAACCTTAGTTTACCTCAAAAGATGATTCTATTTTTATAATGATTGATTATTTTTCTAAAATAATTCATTTTACTTCAAGACATAAAATTGTTGATGCAACTCGCATTATTAAATTATATTTCAACGACGTGGATAAATAGTAGGGGATACCTAAAAACTTGTGTCTAACATGGATATAAAATTCATATATTATTTTAGGAAAACTCTTTCAAAGAAAATGGAAACATAACAAAAATTTATATTTCTTATCATCCACAAAATGTTGAATAAACTAAGTAAATAAAATTTAGGTGGTCTAGTATGTCCTCTTATAAAAGGCCATGAGACTTATTGGGATTAGATATTGCAAATACCTGACTTTGCTAATAAGTAATGTGCCAATAGGTCATGTTCAGCTGCTATTCAGCCTATGCTTGATGAATTCAAATGACAAGAAGTAATCATCCCGTATAACCAAAATAAAATTCAAATGTAAGAAAAAAGCTAGCTCAAGCGCAATAGAAGAAGCTCCGCATGATATTATGAAGTCAAACAGGGAAGGAAAAATGCTTACATTCTTATACCTTTGTGTCCAAAGGCAGCAAAATTGAGCAAAGCCTATATCTTTTGTCTTCTTTCAGAACAAGCACCATATGCGTGTCACAGAAATCAACATCCTCAAGAGAAATAGCAGGTTCCTTGAGAATTACATTCTGAGTGGTGACAATGAAAAAAATAATGATTATACGTAAGAAATAAAAACCTTTCTCATTATTGAAGTCATGGATTTAGTAGGAAAATTCTATAAGAATTATCCTAAGAATCTAGCATCAAAACACTCTTGAGCATATAAGTCGTGGAAGTTATGCAAAAGAGAATGAAAAACAGCTTTTATTTAACTTGCTTAAAAATTATTTCCACTGATCATCATAAAGTATATGCATAAGTTCAAGACAACGCAACTGGCTTGAAGCACAAAATAAGCTTTATAAAAAAATAATAATTATAAAATCATCATTGTTTTCAACATTGGGAACTTGTAACATGGAGAGAAGGAATAAAATATGTTCTTGCTGAGTATCTCAAGAAGAGAGAGAACGTAGAAGACGCTTGTTCAACAGACAAAATTTCAATTAAGAACTTCAAAAATCAAACGCGGCAAGTTCAGTTTTTTTTTTTTTTTTTGGAAAAAGAATAAAAAAGCCAATATCTACATTAGAAAGTAATGCCTAGACAATCACCATTCTCCATATGCCTTGTGGAGTACAAGCCCTTGTACATTTGGATCACCTATAAATTACTTGTTACTGACGAATCAAAAGTAGACGCAACATAAACAGATAAACGGAAAGATATTGTGATGTATAAAGAAGATATATCTGATGTTAAGTTAATATCAAGCCTTCAGTGTATGTCACATTGCTTTATCTTCAGTTTTCTTCTTCTCTTGAATTCTATCCTTTGGATGTGCATTACTTACTTGGGATTTAGGTTGCATAGCAGCTAGGAGAGTGAAATTATGCAGAAAAAAAAAGCCTCAGGATGCGTGTGCCAAAGAGTAATTCATTGGGTAAATCATGGGATATGATATATGCGGATGGAGAAAGAGAATATAGATCATGTGGAGAGAACAAGCTGGTGAATAGGGAGGAATTATTGGGGAGTAAAAGGAACCTTGATTCAAATTGAACGCATAATTGGATTAATTCAATAACAAGCAATAACTATTAATACAAATAGAATTACAATTTAAAATTAAAAATAAATTAAATCTTCAATCTATAAGTCAAATAAATCATATCATCTAATTTAATTAAGATACTCCTAACAATTAAATACACTAAAGTTGAATTAAAATCCTAACATTACTTTAATATAAAGGAAAATTCAAGAGAATGTTATAAAAACTTTTGCATGCCTTGTTTTTCATCAACTCCCTTGGGACAAATAGAATTATTCTTCTAAAGAATCATATAGAAGCCTTTTCTTAGTTTTCATGATGCAGAGAATATCATGCATGTGTGTAGGGGGAGGGAAGCAGAGAGATAGAGAGGAGCAAAGAGAAAAGGAATCTTGATTCAAGATGAATGTATAATTGGATTAATTAGAAGAAGCAATAAAACCCCTATTTATAGAAATTAAATTAAATTTAAAATTCAAACCAAATTAAAACATAAATCTATACAAGTTTATAAAAAGTTCATCAAATTTATTAAAAAAAAAAAAGATAATCCTAATAATTAAATACAATAAAACAAAAATAAAATACTAAAATTAGTTTGAAAATACTAGAAAATTCTCAAAAATACAAGAAATTTTTTTATGAGTGTCTCGAATCGCATCAAATGGAAATTAAAAGCATGGAACAATCAGCATGAACAGCCTGAAGCACTAAGGCCAAAGATTTACACAAACATCTGAAAGTTGATTACCTCCCAATTCCCATAACCGGACACTTCAAGCCTAGAACAAAGCAGATAATGTGAATCAGCGGGCACAGCTCCTTTAGCAGCATTCGTAAATAGATACAAAATTTTATGATGGTGCTCAATTATGCAATTAGAAAGAGGTTCACACTCCCACACTAAAGTCATGCTGTTGAGCGGTTCAGCCGCATTTATCAAGTACACCTGAAAAAGATATTCCAAATGAAGAACAACAATGGATGAAATTGAACACAAGGTACGTAAATTTCATGATACCTTGGAAGAAGTATTTGAAAAGATATTTACAGTAATAAACTGAAAATCCTTGGTGTTTCTAATGTTAACATAAGCATTCTCATCGAACTCTTCCAGAATCAAAACATCATCTTTAGTGGACCCAAGCATACTACAGAAGATCCTAAAGATAACAAATATACAATTACAATAGAAAAAGAAATGGAAAAAAATTCAGTGGATCATAACTTTCTGGCATACTCACCGATGTGTCCTTTTTTCACTGTTTGTAACAGTGTAAAGCAGAGCATTTCCATCCATTGCCCATGACAAATTTGCGACTCGATCGGCCCATGGTTTGTCGAGTAGAGTACCACTAGCTAAATCTCTCACGGATAAAGTGAAGGAGTCCTTTTCTTTGTCATACATGGTATATGCAAGGAAACGATGATCTGGAGAAACTTCAGATAGTTCTTCATAAGAGTAACCTATAAATGGATGGGGAAAATCATGTCAGTAAATAGATTAACCATGGTGAAAAAAGTAAAAGAATACATGTTGTACTCCATAAATTAACCATAATTTTCTAAAGTACGAGCATTTAAGAATAAATTAAGTAAATATAAGCTGGTAAAATTTATGCAAACAACAAATGAAAATGACTCAAACAGCTTTCCACTGCAAATTTGTCCAAATATGGAAATAAATAGATCTTCTATAAAATAACCTAAAGAAACTCCTTGCATAATATAATCTGCATTCAATATTCCACTATCATATAGACCAGGTAACAAAAAATAGACATCCTGGAGCAATGGTTAATGACCACGAATGACTGGATTGACCATCAGTGCGTGTTTTATTCAGTATACCATGGCTTGGACACATAGGGGAGAATCACCTAAGACGCCATAATCATAAAAGTCCGCCTTAAGCAGCAATTCAATCAAAAAGAGAGAGCAGAAGTGGTTGCTTAAGTGTGGGGGAAGGGATTCGTAGAGGGGAGGGGCATTATGGGGGAAGGGATCAGTTGAGGCGCAGATTTAAGAGAAGAAGTGGCTGCATAAGTATTGATCGAAGAATGGGAAGAAGTATGCGATGGAATAAAACTAGGAGGGCAAGAGCAAGGCACAAGAGATAATGATGGAGTGATAGATGAAGCTGAGTGTACATAGGAGATAGAAAGTAGGCAAGTAGTCTTGAAAGGCAGAATGTGTTCTTGAAAGTGAGCATGGCTGGCAATTATTACTTTTCTCGTGAGAGGATTAAAACAGTGATAACCCTTAAGCAGTGGGGGACAATCTATGCTTAGTAGTAGGAGGTGAGAGAGGATAACAACAACAGCCGAAGACACAATGATAATTATATGTGAGAGCTTGACGGAATAGTAGCTGAAATGGAGGCAGGGAGTGAGTAGTTGGAGAGGGCATGAGATTTAATAAATAAATAGATGTTAAGGTAATAGATACCCAAAATTATATGGTAGATTTGCATCTAGTAAAACGGTCTTAGTAGTTTCAATTATAAGTCGATGCTTGCATTCAGCAACCCCATTCTGCTCAGGTGTATAAAGGCAGTTGAATTGATGAGTTATGTCGTGTTGGCCCGAAAAGGAAAAAAGTGAATGCTTTACTAGTGAATTCACCTCCACCATCAATTCTAAGGGTGAATATTGAATGACCAAGTTGTTTTTAGATTGAATATTTATATTGATAAATATTAACAAACGATTCAAATTTATGCATCATAAGAATAACCAACAATTAAGGTTTAGGATATGTATGCAGGGGTTGTTACTTGTGTTAAACACAAGGTGGTTTAACAAAGTATTTTCTTATTTCAATTGGATTACAACAAGGATCAGCTTTAAGCCCATATCTTTTTTGCCTTAATCATGGATGTTCTTATTAAACATTTGCAAGAGGATGTACACTGGTGTATATTTTTTGTTGATGACATTCTTCATGTAGATAAGACTATAGAGGGAGTTGAAGAAAAACTTAAATTATGGAGGTCAAACTTAGAGTCAAAATGTTTTCGTTTTGAGTAGATCTATAACTAAATACATAATGTAATTTTAGTAGTAATACATATAATGGGAGGATTGTGACTTGAAGTGATCAAGTCATTAATAAGAGTGTATGATTTAAATATCTCGGGTCTATTGTTCAAAGTGATGGTGAAATAGATGGCGATATGATTAGTATAATTCAAGTTAAAGAATGGTTGAAATGGAGGAAAGCATCAGCTTTGTTGTTTGACAAAAAAGTACCCTTCAAACTTAAAACATAAGGGAAAATTATATAAGATGGTGGCGAGGCATATAATGCTTTATGGCGCAAAATGTTGGCCATTAAAAGAGAAGCATAAAATAAAGTTGTTGCAGAGATGAGGACGCTTAGGTGGATGAGTGGCACTCTTAAAGATGGAATGTGAAATGAGTATATACGTGAAAAGGTTGGAATAGCTCTAGTGGCAAATAAGATTAGAGAGAGTCACCTTAAATTGTTTGGACACATAAATCATTGGCTTTCCGATGACCCAGTTAGTAGAGTAGATATATTAGATTTGGCCTATGTTAAGAAATGTTAAGGTAGATCTAAAAATATTTGGTTAAAAATATTAGAAATAATTTTTTTATTAAATTTAAATGAGAATTTAACTCTTAATAGGATATAATGAAGAAAAAAGATTCATATAGCCGACCACACGTAGTGGGATAAAAGATTGATGTTGTTGTTATTATTGTAAGAAATAACCAACAATAGTAATGGAAGACATTCACAAAAATAGCATAATAACAAAACCAATGAAACAATGAGACATGGGAATTGGAAGAAGGAGATTTGTAATTTAGATCACTTCAAAATCAACAGTCTTCTGAAAATTTTCGTATTCACTTAAGGGAATATAAGGATGAGCAACTCGAATAAGGAAGACCAACCTCCACGATAGCCTGATCTACTACGGTTAAAGTAGAATAATGGAGCACGACCATAAGAACATCCTCGAGTGGTGTTGAGGGCAGCTTGAGATTCAGTGGATTCAGCAATCTACACTTCACGTATATCATTAATTGCGAGATTGACTTCTTTGTTGCATAGGAGAGAATAAAGATCATCCAGACTAAGAGGTTGCAAATTTGTGTAAATAGACATGTTGAATGCATGACATGATGTTGGTAGACTGTTTATGGTATATAAGATGATGTCCTTAGGATCAAGGGTATTGGAAACAAACTAAAATTGCATCCACTTGGGCCTTAATTGTAGACATAGATTGAGTCATAGCTTGATCTTTCATAGTTAAGTAATGCAGTTCACTTTTGAGTTTTGAGTTGTAAAATGCAAGATCGATTTGAAGATTGCAGCCTTTATCAAGCATTTGCATGACTTCATTGTAGGTGTCAATATTCAAAACATAAGGTAATAAAGGAGCTGAAATGACTGAATAGAGAGTTGATGTCAGATTTTGGTTGATCAATAACCACTGATTATAGTTAGGATTAGGAGCCAGAATGCTATCTGCGCCAAGTAAATATTTGGGAGGTTGAGTAACGGTTCCAGATAGGAACCGTTGAATCTATTTGCAATAAAAACTTCATGAATCTGAGATCGCCAAACAAGGTGGTTACTTGAGGGTACTTTATCATGCTCTTCACATTGTTCATAAGAAACTTTTACCAAGCCGGAATGTGAAGCTCAGCCAGTTGAGTGCTAAGACTGAATTTCCCTGGTAGACCACAGTGAATCAGCAATGTCGGAAATGTTCATTTGTGTCGTATCAAGAAGATGAGGTTGTTAAGCTGATAAGCTGTGTTACCATATAAACTTTGTTGAAGAACAACTGTTACAGAAACTAGATAACTAGCAAAAATAGAGAAATAACTACGGGAATTTTTACTCATAATGTAAATTTGTATTTTACAACACAAACTTACAGTATGAGTAGAAATTACTAGAAATGACCTTTCTTTATTAGATTTAGATGAGAATTTGACTCTTAACAGGACACAATGGAGAAAAAAAATTCATGTAGTCGACCCCTTATAGTAGGATAAAGGTTTATTGTTGTTGTTGTACTGTAAATTTGTATTTTCTTACTCTTGAAAACAGTGCAGTGTTGAATCTATTATCAAAAGCTATACATCTAACGGTAGAAAATAAAAGCTGTTAGTTATACTTGAATGGTAGAGATGATATTACTGTAAAGTGATTTGTTGGCTGTGGCAAAGGCAGTGCATCAGAAAAGAGGAGGAACCATAAGGAAGAATATAACAGTTGCAGCATGAGTTTAATTTGCCTTAGTATGTCCAATCTGAGGTCTTGGCTTCGCGGCCACAAAGGATCCATTACATTAACTAGTAGTGCATTACACAGAGTAAAATATTTGAAATCATAATATCATATTGAATCAAGCTTGATAGGTATCAGTCAGATTCTTGAAAATTTACTAAAATGCTATCGTCAAAAAGCATGAATGCTTGCTCAGCCACAGACTTATTATTCACTTCTCATTTCGTACTAAAGACAAACAATGCGCACCAAGGGGCTGTTGGATATTGGATTGGATTTAAATTTAGTGATATTTGGTAAATTCTGTAAATCTGGATTTAATAAATCATGAGGCTATTAAATCTTGAAAACTATTTGGCATAACAAATTTTAAATCTTGAAAAACTGTTTGGCAACATATTCCAGGATTTAAAACAGTTAGAGATTTAAATATGAATGAATAATATTGAATTACATCAATACGTTGGTTATAAATTTAAAATAAATCTATGCCACATAATAAATTCAACATGACATCATACAATAGAAATTAATATAAGCAAAAAGAGTACATGACACTATGATAGACTAATATTTATTTAGATATCGATAGACTACTACATGATAGTACACTTCAACATGATAGAGAATTTGATAGATCTTGCATTGGAAATTAACTTGCTCATAACGATCGATTTCTTTGACAACTTATATGAAATCCATAAATCAAGAGATTACTATAAAATGTATTCAAAGTTGAAATATTGTAAATGCATAGATAAATGCTTACATGAGTATTCCACAAATCTGTTGTGAAGTCATGTCTTATCACTTCTCCTCCCTGAATTATTTCTCCTATTGTCATATGCAAGTTAGGATCTTTATCAAACATTTCAACTTCGTCACGTTCATTATCATGCTCCATTTTCATCTTTGACATATTGAAATACATATCATGTCCATGATATTGACCTATAAAGTTGCGTAAAATTGCGCATGCAAAAACCAAATCAGCTTGAATACCCAAAGGAAATTGTCTCATGTGCGTCAACACTTTAAAAAATTCCTTACAAATTCCAAAAAGTCCTCTCTAGCACATTGCGCAATTGGACATGTTTGTGATTAAATAACTCTAGCTAAAATGCATATCTTCTAGATATACTTCTGCGATAGTAAGCCACGTGATATCAATATCCTCGAAATGGTGCAATCAACTTATCAGTATTTGCATAACAAAAATCAACCAAGTAATAATGATTGCGGGCCACTCCAAACTGACCTTGCTCCACAACTCATCTAAGCACACGCATATCCGCAATAGAACCTTCACACCCATAGGCTACATACACAAACTGTCGATCAAATGATACTGCAGCCATTATATTATATGAAGGAAAGCACTTACGGTTATGATAACGATTTTGTAAGTTGTTATTGACTACCGCAGACATGTGAGCCGTCAATTGCACCAACTATGTTCATGAACTAATGGTAAAAATGTGCATTCGAACATACATATGGATTACATTATGCATCTGCATGGGGTAAATTAAAGAATTCTTCTGCAAAGAATATAATAACATGTAGAACGGTAGAACCATATTTGAAATACCTGCTAATTATTTCCAACGAATTCTGGAATAACTCGCATAATTTGTCGTAACTATGAGCATGCGTTACCGCAAAAATATACCTAGTTGCTCAGCTGCGAGCATATTTTTTGTATCATGCAAATGTCCACGGATTACTAATAGGTCTCTTAGGCGCCTACGAAGGCATCAGAATATAACTTGAAGCATTGGTATGATCTTCCTAGATGGTCAGCAAGCACATTAGATACAAATCGATGTCCGGTGTATGTTCTATCAAACATTGGCCGCCTTATTGGTAGTTCATCATATGAGAAATAATTTTTTTTTTAGAATAGATGAAGTTATTTCAGCAACGGCATCATGAACTTGTAGTTGTAAGTCTACCATTATTACTTAGTTGATTCTGGTTATACAAACACTGATAAGATGATTGCACCATTTTGATAATATTGATATAATATGGTTGACTATCGCAGAAGTACATCTAGAAGATATGCAGTTCAGCAAGAGTTATTTAATCACCAACATGCCCAATTGCGCAATGTGGTAGAGAAGACTTTTGGAATTTGTAAGGAATGTTTCTAAGTGCTAACGCACATGAGACAGTTTTCTCTGAGTATTCATGTTGATTTGGTTATTGCATGCACAATTTTACACAACTTTATAGGTTAATATCATGGACATGATATGTATTTCAATATGTCGCAGACGGAAATGGAGCGTGATAATGAACGTGACGAAGCTGAAATGTATGATGATGATCCTAACTTGCATAAGACAATAGGAGAAATAATACAGGAAAAAACGATAAGGTATGGCATCACAACATATTTTTGGAATGCCGGGTAAGCATTTATCTATGCATTTATAATATTTCAACTTTGAATACATTTTGTAGTAATCTATTGATTTTTGGATTTCAGATAAGTTGTCAAAAAAATCGATCATTATGAGAAATTTACTCTCCAATGCAATATTTATGAACTTCTCTATCATGTTGAAGTGTATTATCATGTAATAGTGTACTATCATGTAGTAGTTTATCGATGTCTAAATAAATATTAGTCTATTATGGTGTCATATACTCTTTCTGCTTCTACTAGTTTCTATTATATGATGTCATGTTGAATTTATTGTGAGGCATAGAGTTATCTTAAATTTATAATCAATGTATTGATGTAATTCAATATTATTCATTCATATTTAAATTTTAATTATTTTAAATCCTGGAATATGTTGTCAAACAGTTTCAGGATTTAACATCCTCAAGTTTTACTAAATCTGGATTAACAGAATTTACTAAATCCCACTAAAGTTAAATCCAATCCAATACCAAAATAGTCCTGAACAATGGGATTTGGATTTATCCGGATTCACACACATTTATGCCTTAAACCAGTAAATCCTTTGGCTGGATTTAGGTTAAATCCTGCTTAAATCTGATGCCAAATCAGATACCAAACAGACCTAAAAGTATGACAAGTTCGTATTCAAAGAAACATTTTATGCTGGTTTACCTCCAAATCGCTCAGATTCAGCGTTATAATCGAGCAGCTTCTGCTCAATTCTCTTGCCGGCAGTTAAGTCGAAACCGACAGAGGGCGCATTGTAGGAAATGAACTCCTCCTGCAAGCTAGCTTTATGTCGGCAGAGCACCGGAAATGGCTTCCCCTCCTCCACGCGGCGGTAGTAAAGCCACGGACCCCAGCGAACGGGCGGTGAGCAGAGATCAGAGGACATGCGAGGAGCCATCTCGATCTGGAGCTTGCGCTGAAGGCGGTCGGCGTCGGCAGCGATCATCACCGCCTCGGCGTACTTCTCCTCTTGCTCCATGTACACGTCCATGTGGCGCATCGAGACACTGTCGGAGAGATTCGACATCCAGCTGTAAGGGTCGTGCCAGGTGAAGCCGTGCATGGTGAAGGGTACCGGTTTCTGCGGCGGCCGTGGAGGGGCCGGCGGCGGAGACGGTGGTCCAGAGTGAGGATTTACCAAGGTAGCGCCTGCCACCGCTCGCCGGTGGGCGAATCTGCGGCCGGAAGGACCCCTCGCGGTAAGAAATGCATGCAGAAGAAGCATGGCGAGGTTGGAAGGACCGAAGTGTTAGGGGTTCTAGGGAACGTTTTTGGTGCCATGGGTTTTCTGAATTTTCAAAAGCTCTTTTATTTTATGGGCCTGTAGAATTATGCGGCTGCAGTATTGTAAATCTGGTAAATTCATTTAAATTTTATTGTGCCTTTTGAGATTTTTTTTTAATAATTTTTTGATACAAAAGTTAAAAAATTTTTAAATAGATAATTGTGTGCTAAAAATTTATTTTTGAAAACAATAAAAAAATTGACCCAAACGAAATCTAAATCTAGTGAAACTTAAATTTATATTGTATTAAATATTAATATTTTATAGTTCAAATTGATAAATATGTATGTTA
This sequence comes from Dendrobium nobile, assembly GCA_022539455.1. Taxonomy (NCBI): domain Eukaryota; kingdom Viridiplantae; phylum Streptophyta; class Magnoliopsida; order Asparagales; family Orchidaceae; genus Dendrobium; species Dendrobium nobile. The sequence continues at coordinate 6,345,280 of CM039728.1, read as the reverse complement.
TTTAATTTTTTTAAATAAATATATGTTTGAATGTTCACTTCATATCAAATTACAAATAATAAGGTACAATCCACACTATTTTTTGAAGTTGAAGCATATAGAATAGAATCAAATGTGTTTCTATCATTGATAGGTCTTGACTTAAATATAGATAATTTGTGATTTTAATATAGTATGAAGATAGTGTGATAATTATTTAACTATGAATCAATGATTATTTGATGAAGCTCGATCATTTTATGAACATTACTCGATCTTTTTTATCATGGTTCTTAGATCATGCAAATATTATATGGAGATAGATCAATTACGACTCGATTATTGTTTGTTTAATGTTTGATCATTGTTCAAAAATTGTTTGATCATAGTTGAATTTTGGATTATAACTAAGATTGAGGCATTAAAGGGTACAAATTATGATATTACAGAGGGTTTATCTCTTAACGAAACAACAACAATAATATGTTGTGCAAATTACATTAAGTAAAACACAACAGTAATAACACAGTTTCGTAAACATAGAACAAATTATAAGAAAATAATATAATTGATGTAATGTAGAAAGAATAATGTGAGAAATCATCACAACTTCCATAACAAAGAGAGTTGTGATGATAAAGTAGGTTATAATTAGAGTTGCAAATGAGTCATACCAAGATGCGCAGGTGCTTGTTTATATTTGAGCACTTTTATTATCAACTTGTTCAAGCTTAATTCAAACTCGATTTGAGCTTTTCTGTTTATTTTCAAGTTTGATTCTTCTAAAATGATTGATGTTCATATTTGGTTTGTGTTCAATTTATATTCAGTTTGTTTCAAGGTTCATTTTAGAAATTTGAAGTAAATTCATGAAACCGTTAACAATATCTACAACTTATACCGAGTTATGTTAATCTGAGTAATAAGTAAACACAAAGAATGACTATTTATATCAAAATATTAATTAAATATATGGCTTTGCATTAATGTGGAATCAAGTTGTGTATAAATGGTCTCTAAAGAATTGTAAATGATTATGTGTAAATTTTAGAAGATTTTTCCTTAAGATCAAGCATATTGTGTTTAATATTGCATACACTCCACAATAACTATTATTAAGATATAGGGCAATTATTAAATTGTATGTGCGATGACTACTTAACAAAGTTATGTTTTCTTGAAATTTTACAAGGATAAACTTACTATAGCACTTAGAACATCATATGTGATAGCAGGAGAATATTTTATCTTTTATCAAAACCCTTATCTACTAAAGCAACTTAAAAAGTAATTCTTAGATGGATTCATCATTTCATGTAGGGTCTATAGTGAGGTGTAAAAAGGGTTATAGACATACAACATCATGAATATCATTAAACGTGAAATCTCACATATAAACTAATAACTTTTTTTTACTTTGTTAGAAATATAAAAGTTACATCAACACATGACATACAAAACTGATCCTCTCTAATGGCATACGTGAGTGCCAAATTAGCCACTTAAAGAAGTCCTTACTCATGAACTTTTAAAACATAATTATATCATTATCATATAATTTTGGGTACTATCAAATTTGCTCTTTTATTAAAAGATCAATATGTTGTAAAAAATTAAAATTAGTATAAGTATTGATCAAATTTTAGAACTATACTTTCAAAAAATAAAAGATTTATTACATTGCTACCCAACCATATAGTTGGAACATTCAACTGTTTTAACAACATTACGGTTCTGCTGCTCACCTTATTTTTTTCTCCCTTAGGTTGTCAATCTGTCTTGATATCTAAGATTTGCAAGAGGGCAATTGCTCATTTTCAATAGGGGAAGAGGATAAATGACACATTGATCCATTAGCATATATATTTTTCTTTATGAATTTATGAAATTCCCAATCAGATACTTCTCACTTTTTTGTGATGTTATTTTTAAACTTTATATAATATACGTCACTCATTCCTATAATTATAACAAATGGATTATATATATAATGAAAAGGGGTTGATCCCTTAACTCATTGCCCTTCTTAGTTGTATATATAATATAAATTTGTTAATCTTTTAACTCTTCTCTACCATTATATGAAAATATAATGTTAAGAGGTTAATCCTCTAAATCCACCATCTTATTTCTATATATAAGAGCAAGGGGCTTGCCACCTAACTCATGCAACTCCTCCTCAAAACACTTGTTCCACATCCTTCTCACGATACACCTCATCCCTAACCTCAACAAGGTCAAAAGTAAAGTTAATGGCGTAACAACCCTTATTACTTTTTTCCTTAGTCTAGGTCAATCTACCCATTCAAACTCAACCTAATAAATTCCCATCACCCCAATCCTATTTATTGGGATCATATCCAAACCCTTAGGACATCAATTTATTAAAAGATATTGAGAGAGAGTAGTGTGCACAAGCCCAAGAAAACAAACAAGTGTGTTAGTTCTTAGTGCAAGAAAGATAGCCCCCAATCTTGTAGCTGATGATTTTGGCTAGATCGTTTGATCAGATATTAAGGGAAGTGCAAAGGAATGAACTATATGATTTTCTTTTCCTCTTATTGTTCTCCTTTTTCTCCTCATATTATCATCCCCTCCATCTTAATATACTTAAGTAATATAAATGCTAACCCTAAAATTTTTATCATTTATTATTATTTATTCTAAGTAAATATAAATTCATTTTATTCAATAATTAATTGAGAGTTCATGGAATTCTATAAAAAATTAAACTTGAATCAACGTTAATGTTTGAGTGATATTGTTTAATATATTTAACCATGGGGTTTGGGATTTTAAACCCAATATTGTTATAATTGTAATGTATGCATTTGATTAAAATGAGCAGTCTTCATTGCATTTGCAAAGTGTGCACATATTCTTTTTTATTTACTTATGTGCTTGTGAAATGGTGGCATGCTTTTTGGACTAGTTTTACATTTATCGACGTAATTACATGCTTCTCACTATAGTTACATGTTTTTTAAATAGTTATAAACTTTTCAAGGCATCAATGCACTTTGGAGCATCAACATGTTTTTCAAAGCAACAACCCACTTTTTGAGATATTGCACTTGAATTTGAAAGTTGTGCTAAGGCGCTTGTATATGGTTAAAAATACTTGATCTTATTATTTGCTAGAATATTTAGTTATTAGGATGCGTTTAATATTTCATTTTAAGATTTTAAGAATGCATTATGTCTGCTTGTATGCATTCGTTGCATATTCGATGGCGTAGAGGTTGAAAGTGTCGTGGCACTACTAAGAGGGGGTTGAATAGGTGATATATATATATATATATATATATATATATATATAACTTTATATGAACAATACAAGACAACGTGCAGCAAGATTTTTTTTAAAACAATAATATAACTTTAGAGCAAAAAGTGCTAAAAATATTTCTTTTCTTTTTATTTTGAAAGAAATAAAATTACATGAGAGATTAATTTTGATTAATAAAAAGCTTATGAAAATGTTGTTTTGGATAAATATTTCTTGAATGTAATCTCAATAGTTTAATAACACAATTCTAGATAATTAAATTTGAAAGAAACGAAGTATTAAAAAGTTAAAATAAAATCAAAACTTAGATTTTTTCAGTGATTCGGTCAATCTTAGCTTACGTCAACTCCCCAAAAGTCCTATTCTTTAAAAATTCTACTAGTAAATGCTCCTTCTACACTCAACAAGGCGAAGGAGCCCTTCTCCATTTCTAGGTGGAGAATGACATTCTCTTCCTCCCAAAAAGCCTAAACATGTAATGTCACACCACATAATTTAATTTGAAAATAATTGTATTTTTTATCTTTTAATAATAATAATCACAGCTATTTAATTTCTTTAATTAATAAAATATCAATAGAAATAAATATATTGATCAAAATATTAATATACATATATATTCATTACTCAAAGATCCTATACATTTGACAGGAGTTATACAAATACAACATAATGCTTGCCATTCTTGTGCTCAAAATAATAACTAAAAAATAAAATGACAGTGAAACTTGAAGGATCATATATATGATTAGCCTTACACTCTCAAATTTCTTCCATGATATGAAATCATTAAACAACCTGTATTAAGCTTGTAAAGCCCAACAGGTCAGTAGAAGCCTACTATCAAACTCAAAGCATGAAAAAATAAATAATATGCATGAAATCTTCAATTCATAACGGTAGCAATCAATATGATCATACCTATTATCATCCAATCTCCTACAATATTAGAGTGTAGAGTACGTAGCCAGATTTGGAGTTCAACATAATTGGATGAAAAAGGTATCTTTTAGACATTACCCTACTAGAGCACTTGAGTACTAATTTAATAAGGCATAATCTAGATTTTATGCATATTGATAAAAATGTATTCGATAACATTTTCAACACAGTGATGGATGTAAAAGACAAAACAAAAGATAATTTGAAGGCAAAAATAGATCTTAGATAGTATTGCATGAGATTTTTTTTTTTAACTAAGACTGAGTGCTAATGAAAAAATATTGAGGCCTAAAGTTTCTTTTTCATTCACATTAGAATAAAGAAGAGTAATGTGTCAGTGTGTCCATTATCCCCATCTTATATGCACTTTCATGTGCAAGTTATTTATAAGTTCACTGCTTATAATAGATATGAAAGTTACTCAGAGAATAATTGCTAATGAATTCCCAATATGATTCATAACATATGTGCGCCCATATAATCTTATGATATATATATCAATTTTCCACAATTTTTTTTTTATTATTTTAGGTTCATAGTCCTTTCAATATAATGAGAGTTAATGGGTTGCATGAACTTACATGGGGATCGATGATAATTATCAAAATGTGGTTGATTTTTCTTGTCAATAGTTTTAGATTTCACGTCAAGTCATAGAGTGAGGGAAGAAAAACTAAAAAATATGGTGTATGTGTTAGAGAGAGTACTCATGTTGAAAGTGAAGTGACTAATATGATATTTTAAAGAAGATTATTCAATTATAATAAACAGGTAAATAAGAAAATCACATATTTGTATTCAATTATGAGTGATATAAACTAGTTCAAAATAAAGGCACAAGGGTGCATCCTTTATATGATATAACAAAAGCCACGCATATTAGGAGATATGCTAAATTTGATCATTTATCATAGTACACCATGCAAGTCAAGTTTATTATGCCAGACAATATCCCACTGGATTTAGAGATAAACATGATTGGTTAGTTGTAATAAAGCCCAAACCTCAAGGTTCTATACAACAGCATAATGTGATACAAAGTGCATATCAAGAGGATGAAATGGGTAACATCACTTTGCTTGTTGAGGGGCTTCTAGTTTCTTTTATTTTTGGTCCTTACACTTTTTGTTGCTCTCATGTATGGATTGACATAGATAGAAAAGTTATCCCCTATTTTTCTTGTTTTTTTTTTAATCTTGGAAAGACAAATGAGAGTTTTCATACCAACATGTGCTTCCTTGTACTTTTTTATGCTCTAAAATTAATGCAAAATGTAACTTCCAAAGAAAAGAAGAGAAAAAAAAGAATACAATAGGAGTGGTGCGAGTCTATTCGCCACCATGGAGCATCCAATATAGACATTATTTTCCATTGTAAGCACTAACCCCCTACACCTTCTTAAGTAATCTAAGAAAAAAAAAATAATACAAGCAACAAAGCCCGTCGACTTTGCATTGAAGCCCTTATGTTGGCCCTCACTGAGCTGATTAAGGTCCTCATAATATTATATTGATACCTCCTTATGGAGATCACCTATTTCAGTTTGATGACCTTTTTCTTTAGGTCAAAGGTTCCCTTATTCAGCTTGATGACCTCCACCAATATCGCCACTCGTCCACAACTGGGCTCAACGATGAGCTGGAGGTGCACTATCTTTCACATGTCCTCAAGCATTAATTTGAGCTCTTCCATTAAGATCAAACCTGGAAGAGGAAGGACGTCACCGAGGTGGACATATGAGAGCAATGTCATAAACCCTTCTACGACATTAGTGCCCCGCTCATTCCTTCATCGTTGCCTTGGCCGACACCTCAGTTTCCATGTCATAGGCTCAACAACTCTAGCTTGTTCACTAGTAACTACCTGCTCACCATCGCCAATGTACTCAGCTACTCCTGCGAGCTCCATGTCCTAGGGCTCTTTAACAGTTGATGCCCCAATACTTAACATTGAAATTTCATTTGGAGACAAATCATATTAGCTCAAGTAAACACATTAGAGTTGATCTCACAGAATAATTCACCCTCAATACTGGAAAGTCACCCATCGCTCTAGAGCCTTCATTTGTTGCTCGCTCGAAGGATGTTGCAACAACTTGTCATTCTTTCACTTATCTACTCTCATAAGTGTTGTGGTCACAGGGGCGCCGACACCCTCTTTAATGGCGGCGACCTTCTCCACACTTCTCATTGCTGGTCCCCTTAGTAGGACTTGCTTCTTTATTTGTAACGATAAACACTCCTCTTTCTTACGCACTATCATTGTGATCCCCATAAGAGGATTCACACTCCTAGTAGTGACTGACTCGATACCTCTAATCATAACAATTTTCTTATCGATCATGACAATGGTCGCCCCAATTTTTGTCCTAGTTTTCTTCATAGGTGGGGTGGCGACAAGCATTATTTTCCTTCAAGTAAGAAAAGATATTGTTCTCAATTCAGCAACCAACAAAAACTCATATATATTCCAAGTTTATGTTATATGGTTTTCTTTCCAAATTAATTCATACAAAAATAAATTATTAATTTATATAATTACAATAAGCTTCATAATTCTTAAATTTATTTAAATATAAATATAAATAATTTATATTATTGTCATCTTAAAATAAATTATAATTTAAAGTTTATTATAATTTCATTTTAATTTTCATTCTATTATAGAAAAAATTATTCTCTGAGTAAAGATAAATTAGAGCATGTCACATCAACAATAAAGTGCCCCTAAGGGGCTGTTTGGCAACAAGTGAGATTTAACTTTAGTGGGATTTAGTAAATCCTGTAAATCCGGATTTAGTAAATCCGAAATGTGTTAAATCCTGAAAACTGTTTGGTATGTCAAATGTTAAATCTTGTTAAATCCTTAGAAACTGTTTGGTAACATATTTCAGAATTTATGACACTTAGGGATTTAAATGTGAAGAATATACTTATAAATTAAAAAATAAATTTATAATCAAAAATAAAAATTAATGTGTTATAAATTTAATAACATATTAAGTATCAATTACTCATTATTTATTATTTACACTATTAATTAAATATTTAATAATACATACATATTAAGTTATATTAATTAAGCTAATTCTATTAATATTTAATTACTAATTGTACAATTAAGTTAAATTAGATAATAAATTTATGCACTAATTATACAATTAATTATTTAATTATTTTAGTTATTTATTAGTATTTTAAAATATATTAATTAAGTTAATCAATAATAACTAAAGAGGCGTCTAGGTTTGCCTTTCATCTTCTCTTTTAGTCGTTGCTGTTAGGCTTCGTTGCTTCCCAGGAGGTGTAGAGATTGCATGCGTCGCTTCTTCGTTTCCTTCGTGGCTGTTCAACTTCTCTCCTTCGACGTCTTTCCCTTCCTGTCGGATCGGAAATTTCGACATTTTGATCGGAAGCAAGAACGGGACCTCGCTGGCTGTGAAGGTAACTTTTTCCCTTTCGCTCGCTTCTTCGGCTAATAGATTTTGCTAAAGTCCGTTATTTTCTTTGACATTATTGCAGTATATCGTTCTCTTCCCCATCAATGAAATGCAAGTTGAATGGACCTAAACCTTTTATTCTTTTTGCAGTGTCTCCATGACCACCATTTTTCGAAGGCTTTGAAGATAATATCACCTGGTAATACAGAAAACTCACTTGTTATATATATACGTTTGAGGTATTTATCTTCTTTTAAAGTTTCAATGTTCTTGAGTTGCACACAGGGAAAAAAATTGAATAAATGAGCTTCTCCTATACCTGATTTCTATTCCATTTTACATTTTTCTTTCTCTTTAGCTGTTGCTTCTGAAAATAACTGCTATTTTTAATTTTTTTTTTAAAAAGGTGCACCCAATTAATTTAGAATAAAGGTTGTTTCAATAGTTTGGAGATTCTATGTTCTAACCCCTGGTCTATGGTTATTTGGCATTTTTTCCCTACATTTTTCCATATCAACCAGGTTTTTGTTATGGGAGAGGAATGTAGGCATTGCAAGAAATGGATGGAGCACTGTAGGAAGTTTGAGGAACACTTCTACTGGGACCATGTTGATGTGAAGAAGATGCACTTCTCCAAGTTCATGACTGGAGATTTCTCCAGCTGCATGGTACTTATAATACTATTTTATGTTTGCTAAAAACTGATAGATTAATCCCCCTTGAACTTTTCAAACATTGCGCTGACATATTAATGTTTGAAATTCTATCTGCATATGAATTTTAAGTGATTTCACACTTTGATTAAAGTATATATGCATATATTATAAATTCTAGCAGATCGAAAAAGCGAAAACAAGTAGTTTGATTTCCTTTTTATGAAGAAAAAGAAAAAATCTCATCATCAATATTGTAATTATGAATTTTTGATATGTGGAAACTGGTGTTTGGAAAGTTGCAAACAATGAAGAAATGTAGAACTTAGAAGTGGATGCGAATAATAGCTGTATGTTTGAATTAAACAAGGAGTAGTTTGATGCATGCTTTTTTGCTTATTGCTATTAAAGTTGAGTTGAGGGCTTATCATGGAAATCAAGTTAAGCAAGGTGAGACCGTAGCTTCTTGTACGCCTCCCTAGTGCGTGCCATTGCAAAAGTATTACCTTGGTTAATGCCTTAATAAGATCTAGGCTATAATGCAAATTTGTGTGATGTGGAAAGAGCATCAAGAGTTGGAAAAATATGAAAGTGTATCAGAAAATAAGTTAGATCTAATTTAGGTTATATATTAATACTCTTAAGTAATAAGTGAACAAGTTTGAGGAAACAAATGAAGGGATAGAGGGCCATTGATCCAATGCTCCATGAGAGAACCTGGATGATAATTAAGATAGAATAAAAGTGGTCAAGATTATTATATCTTTAGGCTATGCATGCTACTAACTTAAATGTTTTCCATTTAACTTATTTTAAGCATATGTTTTGGGTATTTTGTTTAAGATAATATTTTTAGTAAGATTTTGAAACTTGGAAAGCAATGTAACGTGAAAGCTTTTTTTTTTTTTGCTAACATACTTCAATGTGATGATTTTTATTTTATATATTCCTTAAAAGTATTACTAATTGGAATGTGTTTATTTAATATAATAACTATTTATTTTACACTGCCTTATTTTGTTCGAGTGAGGGCTAGTGCCAATGGTGTTTGGAAGGTATTAATTTAAGTTGAACAGCCTCTTTGTTTCCTCTAGTTTGCAAATGTTATAGTTTAACTAGGCGAAACAAGAATTTAGCTAATGCAATTATAAAATCTATAGAAGTCACACAAGAATAGGTAGAATAGAAACTAGTATATGTGATCCAATATTATTAGATTTGAAAATAATATTGAATGGAGATGTGATTGGTAGTAATAAATTGTGCAATTAAAAGATAAACCAAAGCAATTCGTAGTGGTGCGAGTAGATAATTTCGGTTAATGAAAAAAATCATACAAACAGTAATGACAAGAATTCTATGCAGTTTGGATTGTGTGGTATAGTGAGGTAGGCAAGCAAGTTGAGTGCAGTCAAAATGAATATCTAAGATATGCATGTAGAACTAATAAATGGTGAAATTACCATTTGAAAAATCATGGTTGAGTGCAGTCAAAATGAATACCTAAGCATTCTCATATCTGTAACACTTAATTTAGTATTATGCTTCTCTTTTAATGACCAACATTCGGCACCATAAAGCATTGCAAGTCTCACCACCATCTTATAGAATTTTCCCTTAAGTTTGAGGGGGACTTTCCTATCGCACAATAAGCCCGATGCATTCCTCCACTTCGACCATCCAACTTGAATTCTGCTGATAATATCCCCATCAATTTCACCATCACTTTGAACAATAGATCCAAGATATCTAAAACGTGTACTCTTATTAATGACTTGATCGTCCAAAGTCACAATCTCATCACTTGGTCTATTGCTACTAAAATTACACTCCATATATTCAGTTTTAGATCTACTCAAGTGAAAACCTTTAGACTCTAAAGTTGACCTCCATAATTCGAGTTTACCTTCAACTCCCTCTCTAGTCTTATCAACAAGAAGAATATCATCAACAAAAATTATAATACTTATTCAATTTTTATACATTATTTTTAAAATATTAAAAATTATAATAATATGTCCAACCCGTGTTCGTGTCCTATATTGTCTATAATTGACGTGTCTCGTGTCCTTGTTGTGTCATATCCGTGTTGCCGTGTCTGTGTCCGTGCATCATAGTTTTGGGTAGATTGAAGGAACTATCAATAGGATTTGTGAAAATTTGTAGTGTTGGCAATAGATCTACTACACGGAAGGTGCCTAGGACATGGATATGGGAGCGGAAATGATTTGAGTAGAGATTGGAGGTTGACCTTCAATAGTTGACAGAAGCAAAAGCATAATCCTGGACAGAGATGTGTAATTTGCACAAAGGAGCAGCTAACGGTGCTAAAGAAATGTGAGACTTGCGATTTCTTGAATAGAATGGCATAGATGTGACTGTGTAGTCAACTTACGGCATAAATGTGACTGTGGGGTTGACATAAGGTGAAGATGCGAGTGTGGGGTTGTTGGAAGGTGGTGTGAGTGTGGATCTAGTAGTTATGGTGATTGGTGAAGAAGAATGGCCGATGTTGCATGATGAGTGATGCAGGGTGGAGTCATGGTTTGAGATGTTTGGAATTGGTGACGGTGGCTGAAGAGAATCTCAACTAGAGCACCAATGTTTGGATCCTTGATCTTGATTGAATATTTGGAGCTGTTCAAAATTCTTGAAGAAAGAAGCAAAGAGAATTGATGCTAGGGAAAGAACTTGATTCCATTTCATATTCTCATCTTCTCTTTTTTTTTTTTTTTGAAGGAATTCTCATCTTCTCTTCACAAGAGATATTTATAGAATATCCTTGTAACTAACCATCCTTATTAGATACTAATTGCAATAACGGTTTAGATATTAATAATAGTTTATATATTGCTATCTAATTACAATTTTATGTTGTTGGTTCACACACTATCATCATTGTGTCCAAATTTAGATATATAATAATGCAAGTATAGTTCTCATATTTCAGTTGATACTCAAACTATATGCTGTAACATTTCTTTTAACTGAAGAATCAGACACCATAATAAAGGGTAGCTTTGGAGAATGTAGATCCAATTGAATTTTGTAATTTTGAACGATAACATAGTATGGCTATATTTTACTTTTCGCTGATTTCTACTCTCATGATGTCATTTCTTGTGTTGCTCCAGGTCTTACCAAAGAAGTTTATAGACCCAGCTCTCATGATGTCATTTCTTGTGTTGCTCCAGGTCTTACCAAAGAAGTTTATAGACCACTTTAAGGGTGAACTTCTTGAAACTATTGAGCTGAAGGTCCCAAGTGGTGATAAATGGCACGTTGAATTGAAGAAGACTGGTGATGGAGTTGTTCTTGATTGTGGTTGGACGAATTTTGTTGCAGCTTATGGTATTCTAGAAAATGACACTTTGGTGTTCAAGTATGATGGCCGTTCTTCCTTTATTGTGTTGATTTTTTAGCAAAGTGGCTGTGAGAAAGATGCTTCTCATTGTGCAATGAGAAAGGATGGTATGGAAGAATTATGTGCAATAGCTTATGGTAAAAAGGACAGACATCCCTGCTATGAAAGCTCTCCCAGAACTTCTGAGCAACCAAAACAATTAGCTATGTTTCAAAAGATCTTGAGAGTAAACAGAGATGCGAAAGAGAAGCATTTCAAGAGGAGAATGAATACAACGAGTACAAAAAGAATTCTTAGACAGAAGAACTTCACTGGTACAAGGGGAAAGAAATCCTTAAACGGTACGTTTGATTTTCTTTGAAATTTCCTCAGGAAAGAACACGTGAATGCCATACTCATTAGCACCTTTGTTGTATCTTGAACTCCTTGGTACTTCCTCTAGCTATCATGTTTTGATTATCAGCTTTTTTTTAGTTGTATTCTTCTCCAAAAGTGAAGCAAAGGAAAGGGTAACTGAGCATATTTAATCGTCAACCCCCTAATTTGGTGTCTTTTCTTCTCCTATTTTTTTTCTCTTGAGCATTCATAGCAGCCTAATACTCAAATATATTACTTAGGCTTCGTTTGTGACTACTTTTTTACTCCTTAAAGCAGCTTTTGAGTACAAAAATTTTGACTTTTGCACTAGAAAGCTGTTTTAAGAAGCATTAAGAAAGTTGTCCCAAACGAAGCCTTAGTTTAATTAACTTTTGTTTATTTATTTTTAAATCAATTTTGAAGGAAAGTTTTGGTTTTCTAGTTTTATTAACTGGATCATTTGGTTATTTAGAACAAGAAAGTGAGATCAAAGAAGGGACCATGAACCTCAACAATGAAGTTTCTTTGGCTAAGCAGTGGAATCCCAAGGATTTCATCATTTCAAAAAAAGCACGACTTACTGATGCTGAGAAGAATATAGTGCTCCACTTAGCTGAAACAATTCAAACAGATAGGCCTACATTTGTGTCAATCATGGTGCCAAGCTGTATCAGCAAAAGATTTTATTTGGTAAGAACACATTTTATCTATGGATATTATTTTAATTTCTAAGCGATTCTTCCATCAAACATCAATATTTTAGTACATTGCACATGAAAATATCAAATCCAATTTCAAATCTATTGTATGATAATTGATCAGGTCCTCCGGTTGTGATGAGAATCTATAGTCTGTTGATCTGATTTTAACTATAATCGTTTTAGTATTTGGTTATGTCTTAAATCCGTCCGAATTGGAGGCTTAGTTTAACTGTTGGAATCAAACAAGAACATACCCTCAAAAAAGAAATAGGTGTATGAAATAGAAGAATATATATTGCTCATCCTACCTACATAAGGTTGATTTATTAGGCTAGAATCATATTCAACCCAGTTTTTTCCCCTACTGTAATCTTATGTGTGTGTTTATGCTTAATTCTATTAAATTCTGCTTTAGGTGTTAGTTGACCATATAGAATGTTGGGATGGATTTCCCTTTACTATACTTGAGAATCTCCTCATTTGGGCTTGGATTGAGTCGAACGTGATGTCTTTGGGTTCGTATTTTCGAGCCGTTTAGTTCGCTGTAAGTTTGCTGAAATTGGAGTTCATATGGTTTCCAATTTAGTTTTTGAAGTTTCTAGCTTGATTTTGCCTCGACATTTGTGCCTGATCAAGATAATTTTTTGATGATATATCATAGTATATTACCTTTTTGGGCACTTGAAGGTTTGAATTTGAATTATTTAATATTAAATTAGTTGATAGGATTATATTTGAATCTATATAATTGATCTTATCTTTGGGTATTCTTTCTCTAACCCTATTTCTATAAATAGAGATTTAGGCTTGTGTTTGAAGAAGATAGAATGAATTAAATAAAAATGCTTATCCTAATCTCTCATCTTGGTGAATTTCAACTACTTCTCTCTCTCTCTTTCTCTCTCGGTTGATTGCAACTACTCTTATATCTATTCCTGTCTTGGGTCTATCTCTCTAGTACTCCATTCTCCTCACCCGCTATCATCACCATCGTCATCAAATTGGTATAAGAGACAAAAGTTATTCCTCACCAATCAAACTACTTTTATAATGCATCAATCCTATTTCAAAAGCTTTTGTTGCTCTTGGTCGGAGGTTTAAAAAAAAAAAAAAAGCTTTTGTTGCTCTTGCCCTTGATTCTTCAAGATAGCGGAACTTTGAAATTCCGTCGCAAAGGACTTTGTGTGTACTAAGGAATATAATAAATAAAATTAAGATAATTAAATTCGGAAATAATTGCAAGAAATTTAGAAGTTGAAAAAAAAGTGGATTCTTCAAGATAGTGGAGCTTTTAATACCTTGTGATTGAATTTGTGTGTACTAAAGACTGAATAAACAAAATTGAATTATCAAATCGAGTAGGTAAATGCAAGAAATTTAAAGGTTGAAAAATAGTAGACAAGACAAACTAATTTATAGTGTTTGACTGCAATCCACCTATATTCACTCCCCAAGATCTCCATGAAAGTGAAATAAAAGAAAAAAAAATTCTAAAATTAAAAAAATAAACTAAACAAACTTATTCCACTCCCAAGTTCTTTGATTGTTCTCTACTAATCCACTCCTGGTAAAGTGCAGGTTGAGAAATAACCTTACAATCTCTTCTTCATTATGTGGAGAAATCCAATGCACTGAAATCAAATCATAACATTTTCATCTTGTTAAATATTTGTGATCTATAAAGGAAATTACGTTTAGGTTATTTTAGTTCTTTTATTTAACTTGGAATTATAGATTATTTATTTATTTATTTTCTTATAATAAATTATCTTGTTTATGGGATAACTCTAAGTTTGAGTTAGTTTTGTTTAGTTTTAAATTTAGCTTAGAAAGAATTAGATTTGAAATTGGAATTGTTAGAACCGGCAGCTGTATCGATTGAATTGATCCGGTCATTTATCTAAAGTGCGTGAAAGCAAACAAAGAGCAAGCAAGTGGGCGAGCGGGTGGCAGTGTCTCAACAACTGCGGGTTCGGGAGCAATCGTGAGTGAACTTACGCAACTCTTCACGAGAGAGAAGCCGTTTTCGCTTACTCTAGTGAAACCGCATGAATGAAAAAGGGAATTTAGAGAAGATAGAAGCAGAGATATAAGAGGAAGATTGGAGCAGAACCAAAGTGAGTAGACGATGTGTTCGATAGGTCCAACGTGAGTAATAGTTGATCCAGGTAATTTCTCGCATAAGATAGTTCATTCATTCGGTTTGGAGGAGTAGAAAACAGTAAAGAAGAAGAAGAGTGTTCAACCACCTTATTATTGGTGATGAATAAGTAAATTTCTTTTATTTGAAAAGGAAGGAATTTAATAATTTTAGTTTATTGAATCAAATTTTTGGGATAAATGTACATGGTAAAAGCTTTGATTCGTCGAAGAGGAAGATCAATTGAGGTAATCAATGTCATTTAAAGATAATTAAATTCAGTTATTTTTAGAGATTAAAGGCAGAGGATGTAATATAATGATGGTGTGATAATTTAGAAATATTTAATATTATTTAAATGATATATCCAATGCAAATATATACCATTTGAAATAGTGAAGGAATTAAATCGTTCAGCTGAAATAAAGTATTGAAGCCAAAAAAAATTCTCGTAAAGAGTTTAGGTAAGATTATACATATGTTAACGAAAAATTTATTTAAATTTAATGAAAGTGTAGTTTTAAGATAACAATGCAAATTTATCTAATTTTATGTGACCTTAGGTGTTGCATTAAAGAGACCATTTTGAAATTGAAGAAATTTGGAAAGAAATTCAACAAGAAAAGCAATGAAGGGGGTGATTAAGTTTATTTATATCAATTAAATTCTTCTGTTGTTTTATTTCAATTATTAAATATTGTATCATTTCTGCATACTTATTAAGTTTAAGTGAATATTTTGAACTAAATTGATGAAACTTAAGTAATTAAAGTTTGTATTGCACACTTAAACAAATAAAATGAATTGTAACATGTTAATAAAAGTGTAAAAAAAAAAGAAAATGTATATGTGTAAATACAAGAGTTAATCACCATATGGTACTGGCTAGGGATGCAATGTATCCGTGCATATTAAATCAAAATAGTACAAAATTTGACTGTGCTCTTATAATAAATGAAATGGAAAATGAATAAAGATTATTTAAAGTAGTATAATTTTGATTTACATTTATGCTAAAAATTCATATGTTAAATGAAAATTTTGACAAACAAACATTACTCGTATGCATGTTTAATTGTTATATTATAAATTGTAATTATCCATTGAGTTTATTATGAAAAAATCAAATATTTAAATTGAAATGTCTGGTAAATCTCATGTAGATTAAATGGCTAAAAGAGGAGAGTTCATATATAGAAGGTGTTTAAATGAAAATAGGTAAGAATTAGTTTATTATATATTCAAATTGAAAAATATTTTTAGTGGCCCTTCAGTTATATTTTGGATAGTCATCTATTGAGTATTTATTATTATTAAAAGAATTGTAATAACTGTCTGATTGTTTGTTCTCGCCTTATTAACTTGAGCTTCCAGGCCGAGTCGTGGCAGAAATATTGATCTTGATTTTTGGGCATTATTTTTATAACCCTATTTCTACAAATAAAGATTTTGAGATTGTGTTTGAAAATGACATAATGAGTTTATCAATGATATTTTATGTTAGAGCAAGACATCTTTCCTTATCAATCACACTACTCAGAGAATATCAATCTCCTATCACAAGTTTTTGTTGCCCTTCATCATATACTTCCGAAAGCTAGGTACAACCTAAGAGGAGGGTGAGTTGGGTTTTTCTACATTTTAGCTAAAAATTGAAAATCCCTTTTGAGTAGATGCATTGGTATGTATGGTCTAATGATCTTTTGTCTATGTTGCACCGATACACCTATTTACAAAGGCGTGCTGTATCTGATATACCGATACATTGATACGCCTTCGATACTCCACCGATACGTGTCGGATATGCCAAAGCCGTATCCAATTAAAATACTATTTAATTTCAAAAGGACACACGTATCCGATATGCGTGTCCGATGAAAAATAAAAAGAAATCTGAAGATTCTCTCATTTATGAGATGGATTTGAGTCTCTTGATGATATGAAAATATTAAAAACTATTAATCTTTCACTTGATGAACCTCAATTAGAAGCTATGATATTTATTGAAGATGATACAGAAGTTCAAAGACTAACAAATGAAGAAGATAATTATATAATTCATTCTATTGAATAGTTGAAACTTCATGTTCTAGATAATTTATGTTTATGCTTTTTGTTGTTGTACTAGATATTTAATGCTCACTTATATTTTGATATTATAAGCTACAAGGCTACAAATGATGTTGTTGTCATTTTTTTTTTGTTAAAATATTATTATGCTTTGATTGCTTTCTTAATTTTTATGTATGATTTATAAATTATAATGTCGTGTCCGTGCGATACTCGTATCCTATATTTTTAAGAATTGATGTATCCCGTATCCGTGTCGTGTCGTCGTATCCGTATCGGTGCAACATAGTCTTGATTTGATTTGATTCAATTTAATAAATGACCAATTTCTCTAGTTGATATTTATAAATACCAGTTCGATAAAAAAAAAGCTTAAAATGCATCCTAACCTCTACAAATATCCAACCAGTAATCCGTGTAACCATTGCAATACATAAATTTTAAGAAAAATGGATCTATGGATGATCTTATGTACAATATTTAATTTTTTTTGGAAGTTGACGTTCATGTTGATGGATAGTCAGATGACTCTCTTGGCTTATTTGTCCATAAACTCACACTCTTCTTTTTGAACAAGTTGTGGCTTCAGCCCTTTCAGCTGTTGATGGAGCATTCTCTGGAAGAGCTTTTTATATGCATCTTCCAAAATAAGCATATGACTATGTTTAAATAAGCCAACATAGTCATTTTCAACTGAAACTTCATACATTAAGGGATTAGTTCATGTAATCACTTTGTTGAAGATAGAGGTAGAGAGATAAACGTCCTTGCTATTACCATGAATTAGAAGAAATCATGCCACCAATTCTTACCTCTTTCAAGAGCTACTTGAGAACTTTTTACTCCTCTTTTTTTCGTGAAATTATTAGGTGCGTACATCGAACATCATCCATAGCCCAATGAAAATGCGCCACATCACCCCTACTCGGTACTGCGGCTCGATACTGGATGACGTGGTTGCACCTGATTGGCCTCTGGACGGTAAGATGTGTCCGGTCTCCGCACAGAATAATCTCTAATTTCTTTCTTTGTGCTCGAGCTTCTTTACAGAGTTAACTCTTGATTTCTTCCCTATAGCAACACTCACCTGAGCCTCATCCTCTCTTCCCCTGCTTCACCTGAACTCTCTACAGTTAATTCACGTAATCTAAAAGGATTTATAGATGGAGCTTTGCATGAAAATATTAAAGAAATAAGAAAAGAAGAAAAAAAAGAGCTCATATTACCTCTTGGACCTTTCCAATAAACTAAAATATCAATCATAGCTTCTGGAGATGAATCCAAACTGTTTTATTAGTTCTTCCCCTATGGTATCATTGTAAATACTTACATCAGCTTTCATATTACCTTTGCAGACCATTCCCATAGCTTTTGCCATTCAATATCTTCCACGAGCAAGCGGCAGAGTTCTTCTGCAACGAAATGACAAGGAGAGAACTTGGCCTGTTCATTGTCTTGTTCAGGGGAATTCAGTTGGGTTTTCTTCTGGATGGAAGGAATTTGCTCAATATAACCAGTTGAATGTAGGTGATGTCTGTATTAATGGCGGTTCACATCAGTAGGATTAAGTAGATTATGCCACCATTGTAGTGAGCTTGCTGTATTTTGTTCTTGTGAGACTTGTAAATAGACTGTGAAGGAGTTAAAGGTGCTTTGAAAACTTTTTGGCTTAAGTAAGAAGGCTGATTGAACCAATTTTAGTGATTTTAACTTTTGGGTTTGTAATCCTATTATGTTTACTTCTATCATTCTGCTTCATTTATTGAAAAATTATATTGATAGAATGGTCCTATAAAATCTCGTCAATTCTTATTTGAAAAGTGCTTAAAATATTTAATAATTAACAAAAACCAATTTGTTATTTGTTTTGTTTTTGAATGAGAAATAGTTTGCACCTTTAAAATTAAATTAAATTTATTATTCTCAGAACAAAGCAAATGAACTAAATAGATCTCTGATATCTAAAACGTGCAATCTTTATAAAATTACATTCCATATGTTTTTTCTAAAGAGTTTATTTTTATTATTATAAAAAATTATGAATAGTTATTATTTTATAAATTAATTAAAGTTCAGTAGTATCGATAAGTTCTTAGGAAAAATAAGCTCATTTATTTGGGATAACTTTCTTACTATTTTGATTTTTCGATTGTAACTACAATTTATGTTTGACTGTTGTTTTTTCACTGCAGTTAAGAAATTTTTATACTAAAAAGCTATTTTTTTGCATCAGTTTAAAAAAAGTACTTTCACCATGGTAGTTTTGCAATTACCTTTATAAAAAATTGTAGATGCCTCAAATAGATTGTATGTCTTAAGACTTATTTTTACGTATGTGATATGTATACGAGTTTGCTCTAATTTGCTCAAAAGTCCTTAAAAAAGGAACAAATTAAAAAATTATAAGACATCTATAGAACAAACTTATTTTTTCTTGAAATAATTACATTGTGCTAAGGAAATTATTTTTTATTTTAGGAATTTGGAAGAACTCCAATCATGCAATTAGGCATGCTTTGAGTGGAGATTTAAATTTTTGCTTTAAAATGATAGCTCATAAAATAAAAAATAAATAAGTCACTTATGACGTTGTTTTGTTGATTGTATTAAGTGTTTATGAATCAAATTTAATTTTTAATTTTGTCAAAATATTTATGAATTTGATTATATGATTACATAAACAATAGATGTCTAATTGTTAACATGAATGATCAAAGCACTTAAGACCCATCTAATTTCTACTTATCTCATATTTATAGAGCAAACAGAATAAACATATTTCAGTGTTATATATATATACAGAGAGAGAGAGAGAGATAAATTTTTTACAAGTAAACCACTCACAACATTAAAAAAAATTCCATAATCAATAAAAAGTAATCCAATGGAAGTTTTACTTCCTGATTTTTTTTTGGGATGTGCTTGAGCGCTCCGAAGCGGTATTCCCGAGCACCCTAGCCCTAATCAATAGAGAGTAGAGGCACAGAGCATCGGAGCTCTCAAGATTCAGAACGACAGTGTTGTGTAACGCTGCAACGCTAGGGGTTTGAGCACCACAATATTGTAATGACAAAGGCTTTAGCGTCGCAGTGCTCTAAATTGGCGTTGCAATATTGTGAGGCGAATTTGATAGTTTTCTTTTTCGTCTTTTTTAAGGGTCATGTCCTCTGGTGTTATTAATTTGACTTTCTCTTATGTTTTGAGTGTGAGAATGATGTAAGGGAGAAGAGAAACAACGAGAAAGCTAGAGAGAGGAGAGATCTGTACTTATTTCTCCCCATCGTCATAATGGATTAGTTGGTATGTTGTTGCTATAAACTTTTTTTTTCTCAATTTTTAGTTTTTCCATGTTAAATCCTTGTTGTTTTGCTTTCCAGTGTTTTTTCTATTTTTTGTTTGTTTTATTACGGTGTTTTACTTCCATCCCCAACAACAATTTGGGATAGCTTTTTACAGTTTTCTAAAACAACGTTTTAATACAAAAATTTCTTAAAAACAATGAAAAATAGTGACAAAAAATTATTCCAAATGAAGGCTAATTTTTTCCGAATTTTGGCTGCTAAAGATCGTTTTCAGCGGGGTTTTTAAGGACAAATCATAATCCATAGGAAACCCTAATTTTTGGTGAAAAAACATAAAATCCAATATAAATTAGTATTTTATGTCATGATTAAAAGAGAATAAAGCATTAACTAGGATTCAAAGTAATACATAGTCATTTTCTTTAATCATTAAGGTTGAATAAATAAATATAAGAAGTAGGTGCTTTCAACTTAAATAGCTAATTAAAACTACATCTTTAATTTATAGTAATGAAATCACATCTCCTCAACAAAAATTTAATAACTTCCTTCATCTTTCATGTTTCTTGTTTGAGCATAAAATAATGCATCGTTTGTGACAGCTTTATTATTATTTTATAAAGCATTTTTTTTACAAAAAAAAATTATTCAATAAATTTTGTGACAGCCTAATTGTGTCATCGAAAGATTTATATTTATGTGACAAAACCATCTAAAATGTCTCCTCCTAATCTTATATGCTACTGGAGCTACTCCAAACTTTCACGTATATACTTATTTCAAATTTTGTCTGTAAGTGTAAAGACCCACATCCATCTGAGCTTCCTCATCTCAAAAACACTGAAATTTATGCGTATCTTTTAATGGCCAATATTATGTGTTTTTTTTTCTTGGTTTATGTCTCACTATTATTATTTGCGAACAAATAACTCTTAATACAAGCAACCAAAAAAAAATTTTTTTTTTGATGGAATGGTCGCCTAATTTATAGGATAATCAATAATTAGCATTATTTATAAAAAAAAACTCTTCTTATGACCATAGCAAAAAATTTAGGCATTGGCACCACGTATGCTATTGAAAGAATAGATACAAAAAAAAAAAAAAAACAGAGTTCATTATATAATCTCAATTAAATTAATTTGTTGGCAGTACCATTCATTTTAGTTTCTTTGGGAAACAAGAGAGATTTTTTTGACCTTAAATGATATTTGGATGAGAGCTCATATGTTATATGAAGAGTAGGGGTGGAACGAAGAAGAGCTCAGGGTGGGCAATTGTGCACCCTGAAATCTTTTTTTTTTCTTTTTTTTTTTGTAGAAGAATAATTATTTTAACTATTTTGTCTATCTTCAATAAATGCAATTGCCACAATATACTTCATGTAGTATTGTGCTTTGATACAAGCCAATAAATATGGAGACCATAGTGCGGGTCATTTAAATTTAATCATTATTATTAATCTTATACATTCTAACCTAAAACTTCTTACTTTAGATTCTTTTCTCCTTTTTATTTTTCGCTCTAACTTAGGTTTCGCTCGGGATAACTTTCTATTCATTTCATGATTAAAAAATACTAAAAAAATTTACTTTAAAAAGCAATAAGAAAACAAAAATAGAACAAAATCGCAGTATTTATACATAAAAGCAGACTAACTTGCATATCAATATCACCTTCAGCATCACTACTAACTTAAAGAAGGCCATTTCTCAAATATACAAAGTTAACAATCAGAAGACTGCTGTTAACTAAAGAAGAAGGCTACTGCTCAAATTAGTGCAATGTTGGTACTTGTGGGCTCCAAAACGTTTTGTCACCCTAGCCTCTACATGTTGATTCGAGAAGAGTTTTAACAGATTTAAGAGAGGTATGGTAAATTTTCGGAAGACAAATTTAGTTAGAGATAAGATAATGTCTAGAAATTTCGCCCTTATTTGCGAGAACTTTAAGATCAGAATTCATGTTTCTCATATGAGTAAACCCCTATAGTTAATTACCACACCAAATGACGGGAGAACACTTTTGATTAAGGCTAGTCATTAGATAGAGACTAAGTGGTCAATGCATAATAGCAACATTTTTAATTTTTTTGGGGTTAAATATCTATCTTTTGGGCCAATTCATATATATATAAGTTTGTGAGTGCGGAGTCTAGACGGTAAAAAACCATCCGGATGTGAGTACACACAGTGTTTGTACACACTGTATATAAAAAATCAAATTATGTATAAAATTATACTAAGTGTACACACTGTGTATACTCACATCCGGACGGTTCTTTACCATCCGGACTCCGCACGGAATAATTTCTCTGACATAAGGGATAAGGCTTTGATCTGCGTTTTTGTGTTACATAAGTTACTTATTTGTGCCCACCAGTTACTGCAGTGTGCATTTTCAACATGGTTTGATTCCTCAAAATCAATTGCATTCTTATAGTGTTCTATTATATATATATATATATATATATATATATATATATATATATATGATTAAAAATGGTTTATTTTTATAATTTTAATTAGCCTATAATAAAAAGAAAATATGAATTGACCCATCGAATATCTTCTCACGATTTGCACATCTCGATTTGGGTGCCTCAACGCATCACATGATAGCAAATTTTGATTTTGGACTCGTTCAACAACCACGGCGTTATGAGCCTTATCTTAAAAAATTTTAATGTTCTTGGTGCAACGACATAGTCTATTTCACGAAAGAATGTCATTTAAGCAACGCCGTATAATGTCAAACCCATAGTTTGTTGTTTTGATCATGTTAACTCGAATCAAACACAATAACAACCATAATATAAGTAATCATGATCACCTGTGTTTCACCTGGTACAACGAAGCGGCTGCAAGTCAAAGAATTCTCTAGTAAAGAAGTGTTGAGGAAAGAATCCTAATATAAAGAGCAGAAAACTACAGAATGCATGCTACAAATTTTTTTTTCTTTGCTAAAAAATGGCATGCATGGCTCAAAATCCCTACTTATGGATTAATTATTCTATGCGGACTCCGAACGCCGTCCGGAGACCAACCAGAATGCGCCACGTCATCCCTTGCTTGGTATCGTAGCTCGGTACCGCAGCTCGGTACTGCTGACGTGGTGCATTCTGATTGGTCTCCAAACTACGTTCTGCGTTCGGTCTCCGCACAGAATAATTTCTCCTACTTATGGCATCGAAAAAGTACAAATATGCATGAGTGTCAGGTCAGAGTCTCTCAACTCACAGGGTATACAAAATAAAAACAAGTGGCAGGCTTCAACATATGAATCATGAGCTAGACCTACATCAATTACACTAAGGGGTTGTTTGATTGCATGGAAAGAAAATGCAGTGTAAAATAAATGTAGTACATTCTGAATACTTTGAGAATGTTTGATTGTCTGCAAAATAAACGAAGGAGAATTGTTTCCCTTGTTTGGTTAAGTAGATCCAAAGTAAATTAAAAACGGATTATTTGTAATAATTTATTTTTGCATTACAACTAGTGCATTTATAAAAGCAATGTATTTATAATAATTAATATTATTTGGTGTTATAAAAAAATCAGTATATTTATTTATTGCACTATCTTATTAAAAAAATTAGTTTATAAGAAATAATATTTTGTTGTGTATTAATTTAACAATGTGTTGCAAATATACGTATACTTCTGCTATAGAGAAATTTTAATTTTAATTTATCCATAATATAACCTAGAAAGATATAGGTCACGTTGTATATGCCATTGAGGATCATTTTTTTTTTTTTTTGAGAATCTTCTGAAATTATATTTAAATACCACTTAAACACAACAATTAAAATGAAATAGAAATCTAAATGTGCACCGCGATTAAAAAAAAAAATTCATCACTTTGAATGAACAAAATAGAGCACAACAAGAGTACTTCTAATGAATGGGGTAGCTAGCTCCCCGACAGGCAAGAACAAAACATTTTGACTCCAATTGTAGACATAAATTCTACAATTATACAAGTATAAAATTTTGGCCATGTTAAAAATGTAAATGAAATCTTGGACAAAACAATTAAATATGAATATTTCAAATTTTGTGATGCATCAAAATACAGATTTCAGAGTAAAGCATGCAAATGCCTAAAAAATATGAGAACTTTTCTTGGCAAGTGAAGAATGGTGAAACTGATCTTATAGAAGACTCTGATAACGGCAGTGTCCTACATGAAGAGAACACCAGCATTTTAGATACCAAGCAATTTTTAACGAAAGCTTACCTGGAATCAATCAAATGGAATGTCAAAACCAAAATGAGAATGCCAAAACCATTTGTTCATATTAAAAGCGAACTAAACATCCCAATGCCATCATCTCAATGCCAAAACCAAAATGAGGATGCTATATTACACTTAAGCTTATTTATTGGGTAATGAGAAATCTATGATTTCATTGTTATATGTCTCATTGCGTCACTGTATCCCCTCATTAGAATATACTACCAACAAATAGACACCAAGGTGCAGAGCTTGAGAGAATGCTTGGCCAAAAGAGACCTTGAATATTAGATTTCCTATTCTCCATTAGTTCATGCAGTACCTTTAATCAATCATGGCATCGCATGTGTTTTTTTTTTTGAAGGTTAGCCATAGACAAGTGACTAAATAAAATTGAGGCTGCATTATTCCATCACTTTTTTGACACCATGCCAGTCAATTCAGACAGGTTAATACGAATTACCCACATTTCTAGCTATCAAGCAATTTTTATGCTACAATCAAAAGTTATTTGCATACTAGATGCTATTTGTTTATCAGTACTAGCAGCAAAACAGCCGCTTAGGTAGATCCCATAGTTTCATTACAGCATATCAGAAAAAATATATTGAAGTAACAAAATATGTTCATGCATAGAAATCAATTGAGAAATCCAGAAAAAATGAAACCACAGGTTCTGGAAGTTTTGATTGAAGAGCACTCAACATCGTAACATGAAAAAAAAGGGACAGCTAGAGAGCATAAGCAGGACAGCAGTTTCGTGTCCATCAATGAAAATTCTGGATTAGTACTTAGCTATTTATGTCAATTTTAAGATCAAATGGAAGGAAAAAATAAATAATAAATAAGCAATACACTACATGCTTTATTTTTTACATTCTTCTTTATGAATAAAGGTTTAAATTTAATTTATCATTATACGAACATTAATATGGGCTTTACATTTTGTTCAATCCCTTCTCATTCCTCTCTATTTACAGTATTCTATCTACTCATCAACACATCTCTCATCATTTTATACATGCAAAAAAACAACTAAGTAAATGCTTTATAACCTGATGGTCAAGAGTTGTACAATGACAATTGCTTTAATTTGAGTAATTCAGAGTTCATCCTTCCTCAAGAAAATTCATCCTAGCATCTCAGTTTGCCACATTAAACTAACTGTATCTAAATGAGCGAAATGTCAAAAATGTTCATTAGATCATTTACGAGGAGCTATTTTTTTCCTAGATAGTCTAATTTATCCCATTTAGTTCATAGAATTCTCAAACTTAATCCATAATAATACATTTAACTGCTCAAATCTAATCTGAAATAATCCAACAAAAGAACTAATAAAATCATATTTGAGGAGTCAATAAACTAAATTAAATAGATTTATAGTCTATTATAGTGGTCAAAAAAAATACTGGTTATTAAATCACATAATAACAAGAATGGAAACAAGAAAACAAGCACTAAATCTGTGAAAGAACAATTCGATTTACATATTTAAGGGTTGTATACTGTAGAACTACAGTAAAAGAAATAAATGTATCGGAGAATATTCAAAGCTAAATTGAAGTAGAATTTACAGATATTTTGAGCTGAGCGCCAGATCCAAAGCTCAAATCTCCAGCAGAAACTTGAGGTACTTTTTGATCAACAATAAGGTTAGCAGCCATCCGAGCCTCTTCTCTCATTCAGTGAAGAGATTGAAGTCAAACTTGCTTTCAAGAACCTCTTCTGCGGAAAGCCGGAGCTTCTGCTTTGATGGATTTCTTCGAGAAATCGAATTTTCCCGACGCCTACCTCCTCCGGTCATGATTGAACAAAGCTGTGAACGTTAAGTCGTTAAGGCTCTGAGAGAAAAGATGTAGGGTTTATTTGAATTCGAACTCTTTGCAGATTACGTAAATCCGACCGAAGAAGCGCGCGAAAAAGGAGAAATATGGTTACATTCGCGGTGAGCTCCGGCGCGACTTCAGATCCTACAGGAACAACGTCGCTGGAGGAGGCGGAGAAGCTTCGGCTATTTTAGAACTCTACTTCACGCACAACGAATAAATGCAGAAGAGGAAAAGCAAATCCTCGACAGGCAATGGCAAGCGACTCGTTGGAAGCTTTGCCCCACGCGAACCAGCGAAGCCGAAGAAGAAAGCCCTACCTCAAAGATCAAATTGACGATCTAGAAAGGAAGGTATTCCTCTTTTGCGAGTTTTCTACTCTCTCGTGCGAGGCTAGTTCACAGTATTTTGCATGAGAGATTTTGTAACTCGCTCAAATTGAGCGGGTTTTGAAGTCACGCAAATTGCCCATGGCAATACACTGGTAATACTTCGGAGGAATTATTTTCATTCCGCTCAAAACCAACCAAAGAGTGTAATTTATGAAATGCACGTAATTTAATTACTTTGCCCTCTTAATTCAGCATACCAAATAGCCCCTAAATCCAAAAGCTAATGCAAATAACAAAACATAAAATTTTGCTAGAAAATAGAAATACGGAATCATCTAGAAGTCAAGAACTTATTCATCTAGAAGCCACATCCTGATGGATCTGCATTTTGAACTATCCATGAATGCTCCAGAATTTTTTGCAGAGAGAGCCTCTTCGATGAATCCTTCACTAGAAGCTACAAGTATAAAGGAACAATTAGAAAAAAAAAATTATTCATTTGTAGTGTCTAGGAAGAAAAGAAGATGATATCTGAACCTACCTTGGAGATTAAATCCTTTGCTTCTGGAGAAACAAGAGGTGAAGAAGGGAATACAACATCAACCTTAAGAATCCTGGTATATCATAACGTTCAAGATTAAGAAATACATATGGTAACAACTTAAGCTTCATTTGAGACGGCTTTCTTATTGTTTCTTAAATTAGTTTTTTAGTACAAAAATTTTAATTTAGAGAAAGTTGTTTTAAGAAGCAGTAAGAAAGCCGTCCCAAACGAATTCATAATGTAATAGGAATAACATCGTACCTTCTGAAAGTATCGTATTTATCCTCAGCTTCAAATGGTGGGACACCATAAAGAAATTCATAGCAAAGAATGCCTAGTGTCCAATTATCAACTGTTTGATCATGAGCCTTATTCTGCACCATTTCTGGAGCAAGGTAATCTATGGTGCCACACATAGTTTGTCTCTTTACATGCGCCTGTAACTGTGCAGCCCAACCAAAGTCTGCTATTTTCAGTCGGCCCTGAAGAATGTGTCAACCAATGAGCATGCTTAAATAGGAATTGGGATTTATTAAAAAGAACAAGACATAGGCTTCGTTTGGGATGGCTTTCTTCCTGCTTCTTAAAGCAACTTTCTAGTTCTAAAATTTTAATTTTAGAACAAGAAAGCTGCTAAGCAGCAGGAAGAAAGCCGTCCCAAATGAAGCCATAGGCAACTATTAAATAGTTGAAAATCGCTTGGCTTCATTGTGGAAGTAGTTTCATATATATCACTTTATTTCATGCTATTTACATATTTAACATCTAAAACTTTAATATTACATTCCTATCACTCATATAAAATTTTAATATCAAATATATCACTCATATATTTCATTCTTACCACACATACCATCCTATAAACTTTAATATTTCATTCCATGCACCTAGATTTGTTCTATGAGTGGTAGGCATGCAATATTAAAGTTTTGGGTGTTAGATATGTAAATAGCATGAAATAAAATGGTATGTATGTAAATCCCCAATTTAATTTAATTTTATCGAGAAGGCTCAGAAGTTTGAAGTTATTTTGTTGTTTACCATTTTTTTCTTTGTTTTCTCAAATGATGCGAGGAATGCAATGTCATGACAAATGGCACCTCAATAATCAAAATGAATGTGTGTGTGCGCATATGCTCGCATACAACTATGTGAAATAATGCTTTGGTGTGAGGGAAAATCATCATTAACTTAGGCTTTAGAAAGATGGTGAAAAATAAATTTCTCCCGTACATGCTTCTCAAATGAATTTCAACAGATGAAGGAACATAAAAACATCTGGCATAACACTCCAACTTGTAACATAAAATGAATTTATTAGTTATGCTTAGCCCATGATTCATAGGAGCAACAAAAAATCAAGACTTATGACGCCAAGCAAATAATGCACTTCCACTAACAACATATCAAAATCAATAATTTTGATCTTAGCAAGAGAAAATAAAATCAAGCATTCAATGTGACAATAAGAAAATTTCGATTTGGGCTACGTTTAAGATAAGGCTCTAATCATTTCATGGAAAACAATAAACATGTTACTAAACACGGAACATCATTTCTCCCATTTGTCCAGTCGAAACAAAGCTAGTCGAGCTTAATAACAAGAGTTTCTTTGAAGGTGATATTTAGGCTTAATTTGGGATGTTATTTTTTTTTGCTTCTTAAAATAGCTTTCTAGTTTAAAAATTAAAATTTTTATAGTAGAAAGCTGCTTTAAGAAGCAGTAAGAAAGCCGTCCGAAACGAAGCCTCAGTCAACATCAAATTTTTTTGCCAACGTAAAAATAAAAGTTAATGATACCATAACCAAGAGTGAAATTAAACTCTTGCTATGCAAAATAACAAGAACTAAAACATAATTTTCTACAATGGTAAGTTAACCTTCACAATCTTGATATAAGGAATACATGATTTTCTATTACCTAGCTACTTCTACTTCATCTCCTATATAATGAAGAGTTTAATGGTCTTTATAGTATAATCCCAAGTGCGCTAAGTTTGAATTTCATCAACTTATCCAAGATGCAAATTGCACAAATCTAATAAGTAACATAAAGCTTTGCAAAATAAAAAAATCCACATGGGATCAAATATGAGAGGACAAAAATATGATCTATGAGCCTCTTTTTTTAAGTGGACTAATTTTTATGAGATGATAATCACTACTATCAAAGTGTTTAATATTATAAGACTCAATATCACCTGAATGCTCGCATCATACAAAACAATAGCTTAGCAAAAACTAATAGCTGCAAAATATGCAATCTTATGGCTATTCCATAGCAAGAGGTTTTAACATTCCACAAAATTTTCAAATCACCATATTTATCTAGAATCAAACACTGTTGAGTCAAGACATATTTTTAAGAGATTTGAAAAACTACTTTCACTTAAGGCAAATTTGTTTTGCTATAAATATTTAAATTTTAATCTGGAAATGAATCATATTACAGGAAC
Organism: Dendrobium nobile; assembly: GCA_022539455.1. Lineage (NCBI taxonomy): Eukaryota > Viridiplantae > Streptophyta > Magnoliopsida > Asparagales > Orchidaceae > Dendrobium > Dendrobium nobile. The sequence continues at coordinate 6,315,641 of CM039728.1, read as the reverse complement.
ATATTAATTATTTTTTTATAGTGGTAAATTTCATTTTTAAACACCCTCATTATTTGTTGATAATTTTATCATTATTATAAGTAAAAGGTAATATTCTAACCCATCATCCCATTAATTTATTATTATTCAATTGTTCTTAAAATAAAATAGCAACACTTAAACTATCTTCCTAGCCCTCTAAATTGAAACTCATTTCTCACCATTTTGAATGTACGTTCCTAGATAGTGAACTCACTCCATTCAATTTCTTCCCAAAAAACAAAAATAGCTTGAACTCAATTTTGATGATGAGATTCAATCATTTGCAGACACTTGTAATGAAACAAATTTGCCCTTAATATACAAAAAGGCACTTAAGTTTTAACTCATGGATTCACCAAAAAAATATAACTTAAAAAAAATGGAGCTCTTCAATCAAAAATAACTTCGGCTCAAAAGACTTTTGGCGTGATAAAATCATTTCACAAACAACATTTTGAGAAGTAAAGCCACACGATGAACACAAACACGAAAAGAAAAACAACAAAAATGAAAGAACACCAATATTTAATGTGAAAAAAATTTGAAAAAAAAACCACGGAGCTACACCACACAGAAATTCACTATGAACATGGGAGAAACTATACATATCAATTCATCTCTTACTCTCTCCTTGTCTCTCTTCACTCTCCACACCGTTCACTTGCAAAACTAACAAAGAAACATATATTAATCAACCTAAGGGACGTAATTCTTCAAGTTACATATAAAAAATGAGAAAGAAAATTATTCAGCCTGATTCACAGTGATGTGTCGCTGGGGTTTGGAGCGTCATAGCGCTCCAATCTCTATCTCCATTTTGATTGCTAGCGCTAGGGTTTGGAGCGCTGCGGTGCTCCGTTCTCTGTCTTTATCTACAGAACATAACACTCGAGTATACAACACCGCAACGTTGTACCATTATACAGGAAAAATTCTTAGGGCAAGGCCCCCAAACCCAAAGCAGGGGGAGGCCCCCCTACAATCCCCCGACAAACTTGAATAACGGAGTTGAAGTCAGAATAAACAATACAACTTAATTGATTAAAACATATAGATTCCACACATAATTAATAAGCTCCCTCTTGGATGCTGATTACAATCAATCTGTATCCTAATCTATAGCACCAATCATATTACATGTAGTGTAGCTTTCCCTGCCCTTAGCCTTCATGAAGACCAACTGAAGCTACATATAGCTTCAGTTTATCAACTGTCACCATTTTCGTCAGCATGTATGTAGGATTATGGGTCGTGTGTATCTTTTACAAAGATAATTGACCATCTTTCAAAAGCGATCTGATGAAATTATGCCAAAGCTGGAAGTGTTTTGCTTTGGCCTGGAATGCAACATTCTTGGCTGGACAAATAACAATCTTAGCTTTTGTAGTTAAGACTAATAAGAGTGCAACAATCTTTTGTAACTTGGAAACCTGACTCACTACTGTGTCTTCGAAAGTGAAGATATAACATATTATACTCCTCCTACCATCAAGATCTCTAACAAGATTAGAATCTACATTTCCCTATAGTTCAATCCATGTATATTCAAAGCAAAGAGCTTTATCAACTGACATTCTCAAGTAATTGATAATCCACTTAATCTCCTCCCAATGAGGTTTGCCTAGATTTCTCATGAATTTGTCAAGTACTCCCATTGGATATGTTATCTCTGGTCTCGTACAGATCATAACATACATCAAACATCCAACTGTAGAATCATACGGAATCCTCTCCATCTATTCTTGCTTTTCTATAGATCTAGGCGATTGCACCTTAGATAATTGAAAGTGACTATCTAAGGGAGTGTAAACTATCTTTGCTTCACTTATGTTGAATCTTTACAACACATTTTTAACTTACTCAACCTGAGTTAACTTCAGTGCACCTGCACTTTTATCCCTGCTAATTCTTATACCGAAAATTTTCTTTGTTGGACTCAAATCTTTTATTTCAAACTTCTTTGATAATTGCGCCTTCAAATATCATATCTTCTCCATATCTGACTCTGCAAGACCATGAAATCAACATACAAGAGCAAAATTGTATAATACTAATCAAAATATTTGAAAAAACAACAATAATCTACTTGACACTTCGTGTACCCATTGTCTAATATAAACCTATCAAATCTCCTGTACCACTATCTTGGTGCTTGCTTTAGCCCATATAGACTCTTTTTAGTCTACACACTAAATCTTCTTTACTTGTGATCATATATCCTTGACGTTCATCATGTACAACTTTTTGATTGTATTCATCTTCCCCACTAAAGAGAAAATTTTAGTGTATTTCACTCCTTCCTTCTATTGAAAACTTTAATTATAAGTTTGGCCTTATAACATTTGCTACCATTAAATTCTTCTTTCAGCCTGTAAACTCATTTATTCTGCAGTGATATCTTTCCATTTGGTAGCTCAGTCAACTCCAAAATCTGATTCAACAAAAATTTGCGCTTCATAAGCCGAACACTCAGTTGCTAGAAGATGTTATAGAGATTCCATCAATTGATATTTCAATAGAATTTCTTCACCAATGATTCTAGTAACAAGCAATTATCCTACTATTTTTCTATCTACCTTGGTGTTTATATGAGATTTCAATTTGCTTTAATTACCATTATAGTTTGTTGAGCTTGTGTCCCTATTGTCCTTGACTACTAATGGTTCAATTAGCTGAGATACCAGAGAATTTTGATAATTATTATCTCTGATTCAAAGGCTCCAAATCAATTGATGTTTTCAAAATTTGAATGTATAGCGCTTCAATTTGTAGTCTAGCTATGACACTTCCTCCGCTATGGTCGCCATCTTCCAACTCTTCGGAGAAGAATATTATTTAGTCGAGTGAATGACACAAAACCATCACAACCATCAAATCTTCTCCAAATAAAACATGTGTCAATGTCAAATAAATTTTGAAGATTTTTTAATCATCTCGTTTGTTATGTATATAATAATGACACGTTATATCTTTAATTTATTAATTTTGAATATTTTAGACATGAATTAAGGACCCTCTTTTATATAAATGGTGCTTTGGATTATCTGAACAAATTAAAGCATGATCTCTTAAATCCTCCTCTCCTCTTCCTCTATCTCTTTATAGATTGTGTACCTATTCTCAACTGTTGCTCTTAGGTTGTATTTCCATTGATTCTCTCTTCTTCCCTTTGGGTTGTGTACACATTCCCTCAAGTTACATAATCATCTAGGATCAGTCAAATGTCTTTCCTCTAAATTACATTTGTACATACATGAGAACAAAAAATCAAAGGAAAATGGATGAGAATAATAAGATATGCCAGTATGGATAATCATATTTTATGCCTTGGTAGTCTTCCGATTTTTGCCAAGGAAGATTGTTATGGGCTTGATTAAGTGGATTTGCATTACAATCCCTCACTGCCTCTCAAGCACAAACACATACATGTAAACCTAATCCCACGCATGAAAGTGTGGTTCACTAATTACTCTCCCTCCCACCCTTCCCCTACCTCCTCTTCAGCTCTAGACAAGTATTAATTATATTTTTGAACAAATTTATATGCAAAACTTCAATGATTCCTCTTGGAATTCATTCAATGTTAATCACCCATTTAGCACAACTAACAAATTATCAAGGAACAAAACAAACACCAATGTATTGTAGTTTGAAAATCTTTTATAACTTATTCACATTTAGTAAAAACCCTTACTGGTTGATATTGGAAAACAAAGTTCTATCCAAGCTTTATAGCAAAGATTATGTCAAACAAAATTTGAAATATACCCTAAATTTGGTTGACATAAAAAATTTAAACAATCTTTTTTTATATAAATATGACATGACATTTCCTTAATGAATTATAAACCCATTCCTTTGACAATTTTAATGTTTCTGAAAGACATCAAGAAAATGTGAAATTGACCCTAAATTTGATTTGGATATGAAGTTTACCTTAAAATTTTGTTTTTTGTAAATCTAACATGACATTTCTTTGATAATTTCTAATCCACTTTCTTAGAAGATTGCTAAATCACTGCACGATGTGCCCAAAAGTAGATCTACAAAATATCCTATTGAAATTAAACTTGAAAAACTATCTTTTGCAAGCAAATGAGTCATATCATTTTGTATGAATGGTGAAAAATCAATATAAAATGCTAGTATTTATATAGAACATTGCATAATGTCAATCTCAGTTTCAGAGAAAATATCATAAACACTAACAAAAAGTTGTAGCAAAGTGAAAAAGTTCATAATAAGGGATTGAATAACAATTTCATACCTCATAATCTAGCAATAAATTCTCTGGCTTGATGTCTCTATGTATCACATGCTTTTTATGGCAATATGCCAACGCCTTTGCAAGGCTCGCCACATACTTTTGGAAAACAATCCACAACATAATTAAGTAAAATAAAATTGAAACATATCAGGATCTAAAATGTAAAATAGGGTTTGAATAGTGAAGCAATTTACCGTAGCCGCACGCTTCTCAGAGAAGCGGAGCAAGTTCTTGAGCAGCTTATAAAGCTCCCCCTGCGCAGCATACTCGAGGACCAAGAAGACGCGGGTCTCATCGTGGAACCAAGCGAATAGGCGGAGGACATTAGGGTGGTCAAGGCTATGCTGGATCTCAATCTCCCGCCTGAGATGTCCAAAGAACTGATACTTTTCCAGCTTCTTCTTGAAAATAACTTTTAAAGCTACGACATATCCACTCTGGTAAAAGAAAACAAGTATAGTTGCTTCATGCCTTCATTCTAGGTTTTAGAAATTGTAGAAGGGGAATAGGGTGAATAAATCAGAAGTGGATCTACCTGTTTTTCTCTAGCGAGATAGACTTTGCCAAACTTCCCTTCACCTATGAACTTTCCGATCTCAAAGTCATCAAGCTGCCATTCTTCTGCAGCCATTTCGCTGAGCAATTGAATATCTATGCTTTACCTTCAGAAGAGGAAGAGATCGGTGATAACTTCGACACCAATGCTGAATAAAGGCATGCTTCGTACTTCGTAGCAAGCATATAGAATGCAATTATTTCAAAAATGCAAAGTAAAGTGAACGCATACATTCTAATTTCTCAGAATTGTTTGATTGCATGCAAAGAAAATGCTACGAAACTAATTTTTCTGTCTGGTTTGTTATAAAATTCAAAATCTTGTACTCCACCGAAATCTAAAACGTAAGATTACCTCTCAGGGGCTGTTTGGTATCGGATTTACAGCGGGATTTAAGTCGGATTTACGCTAAATCCAGCCAAATAGTTTTTGTGCGCGAGTTAAATCCCGGGATTCAGTAAATCCCGGATTTACGGATTTACAGCTTAAATCCGGTATTTAGTAAATCCGGGATTTAGTAAATCCGAGGGGTAGCCGTATTTAGTAAATCCGAGCGGGATTTATCCGAAGAAGCGCGCGAAAGGGAGAAAGTTACCTTCACAGCCAGCGAGCTCCCGTTCTTGCTTCCGATCAAAATGCCGTAACTTCCGATCCGGGTTGAAGTCGTCGCAGAAGCGAAGTCGAACAGCCACGAAGGAGCCGAATAAGCCGAAGAAACGACGCCTGCAATCTCTACACCTCCTGCGAAAGCAACGGAGCCGAACAGCAATGACGAAAAGAGAAGATGAAAGGCAAACCCTAGACGCCTCTAAGTTATTATTGATTAACTTAATTAATATAATTTAAATTATTAATACTTAAGTAAATTAATTAAATAGTTAATTGTATAATTAGTGCATAAATTAATTATCTAATTTTAGCTTAATTATATAACTAGTAATTAAATATTAATATAATTAGATTAATTAATATAACTTAAAATATCTATTATTAAATATATAATTAATTATATAAATAATAATTAATGGGTAATTTGGACTTAACATATTATTAAATTTATAACACATTATATTTTTTATTTTTAATTATAAATTTATTTTTAAGTTATAATTATCTTCTTCACATTTAAATGCCTAACTGCTATAAATCCTGAAATATGTTATCAAACAGTTTCTCGGGATTTAACATGAATTAACATTTGGCATACCAAACAGTTTTTAGGATTTAACACATTTCCGATTTACTAAATCCGAATTTACAGGATTTACTAAATCCCACTAAAGTTAAATCCCACTTGTTGCCAAACAGCCCCTCAGTGCACAAGGCCGTAGCCAGATCCCGAATAGAAATGCGCATTAACTAGATTATAGAGCTCGGAACGGAAGATTGCACAACCTATGGATGAGACGATAGAGAAATCTGTCAGGAGAGTAGGTGCTTGTTTGGATTCAGGATTTACGCCGGATTTAATTGAGCTAACTCCTGCCAAACGCCACAAAACGCAAAATAAAATTGAAGAATCGCATGAAAGGGGTGAAAGATGCTTGACTTTCCGGCGAGCTCCCGTTGTGAGTTCCGATCCGACAGGAACGACGTTGTCGAAGGGGGGCGAAGCAGCTTCCTTTTGCGATTCTTTCAAAACTCTACTTAACCTCGTAACACGCGAAGCCAAAGAGCAGCAAGAAAGACCTAAGTCGAAGATACAGAGAAGAACAAAGACAGACGTAGAGAAGAATATCGTCGTTGCTTCGGCCTCGCCTTGTCTGCACTCCTTTTTTAATCCAGTTTTTGGCTCCCGCCAGTTTTTCTTATTTTACATAATTAGAATAGTAAATGTAATTTAATTAATTTAATTAAAAATGATAAACATATAATAAATATAATTTAAAAATAGATAGTCAATGATAAAAAAAATACATAAAATTAAAAAAAGGGGTTAAAAAAATTAAGATTAATAAATATATAATAAAATAATTTAATTAATCTACTTAGGATTAAAAAAAATTAAATTTATATTTGCTAGCTTAAGAATCTATTAATTAATAATTAGTTAGGAAATTAATATATAATGATTATGATGCAATATAATTTCATTAATTTCATTGTCATTATAAAATATTTATTAATTTGTTTATTAATAACTATTTTAAAGTTTTTATTTTATTTAATTGACTTTAAATCTTGAAATTATTATCTAAATAGTACATATAGATTTAACCTCTATAATGTCAATAAGTTTTCAGGATTTAACACCCACTTGATTTAATAAATTATATTTTTTTAGAATTTACTAAGTGGTGAGCGACTGTCATGGGTGGCTGGCGGTGGCCCACAATGGTCGACAGTGACAATGACAGTAAGGTTGAGCTGTATTTGAAAATTGCTGAAATTTGAGAATTTTCAAATGCACTAGATTTGAACTAGATGGTGAATTTTATATACTTAAAAATATTACTATGCACTTCTTTTACAATATGAAGGAGTTAAACTATCATGAAAACTCCTTGGCCCAAGTTAAACTCTACATTGAAGCTTTCTTCAATGATGATTTTGAATTTTGAGTTTATAATTAATATGCCTACAAAAATTTTACTTAATTTGCATGAATCTTGTTTTTATTATTTTGTATTAGAAACTTTTAGAATTGAATTTTGAACTATTCCAACTTTGATTTTAGTAAAGTTATAATTTCTGGACGAGATAAACCAATGTACCAAAGGTTTTTCGATCTTAATTCATACAAACTCAAATCACGCACATGAAGTATAATTAGAAAATTTAGGATATTAATTAAAGGAAAAAAAATATAAATCTTACATGCTTCTAGTCAAATTGAGTAAACAATGAACTCATGATTATTCAAATATGTGGTCATTAAGATACTTAAATGTTAAAATATGTTATAATCAATATGACTTGTCTAATTGAGTATTATAAAACTTTGGCTAGATTTATCAAAAATACTTGAAGAACTTAAGAGCTTTATCAAATGTTTGATGCTAACGATTGCTGCTATCCACCATCATTGTTCAAGTGTTATCATTGGATCGCTATCATATGATTATCATCATCTGGTCGTATTGTCTGACCATTATTATTTGACCACCATTATCTAGTTATCATAGTTAATTCACCATCATTTAATGACCATTATCTGATTGATATTGCCCGACCATTATCACCTGAACTCAATGTCAACATATTTGAAGAATTGAACTTTAGAGCTTTATTAGTGTTTAATATTAACGATTGTTGCCAGCCACCACCATTATTCAAGTGTTATCGTTGGATTGCTATCGTATAATTGTCATCATCTGGCCATTATTATTTGGTCGCTATCATCTAGTTATCCTAGTTAATTCACCATCATTTAATGACCATTATCTGATTGTTATTCCCCAAACACTATCAGCTGACCTAATCATCCGACCGCTATTGCTTGGGGGGTGGCTAACACATTTGAAGAACTTCAGAGCTTTATCAGATGTTTGATACTAACGATCATTGCCAGCCATCATCGTTATTCAAGTGTTATCAATGGATCACTATCATATGATTATCTTCATTTTGTCATTATAGTTTGACCGTTATTATTTGACCACCATCATCTAGTTCATCATCTAGTTATCATAGTTAATTCACTCTCATTTAATGGCCATTATATGATTGCTATTTTCCCATCATTATCAGCTGCCTTCATCGTCTGACCACTATTGCCTGAGTGACATCATATGTCTTCAAAATTTCACTTGATTGGCATGAATATGGATGTATTTTTTATATTAATTTTTTTAAATCAAATTTAGGATCCTTTAAACATTGATTTTAACAAACTTATGATTGAATTTAACATCTTAACAAGACGAATTCAATGACACAAAATGATGTTCAATTCGAGTGCAAATGAGCCTCTATCATGTACATAAAGTATGGTTAAAATTTTTAAGTTTTAACACACTTTTTGAAGGACCAAATTGTCCAAAATCTTACATGCTTATAGTCAAATTATGCAACTTGCATAATCCTATGAACCCAATATCTTTCAATTATAAGGTCATTAAGGTACTTAAATGTTGAATAATAAGTCTACGATTAAAATACTTAATGTGTAATGTCCTATGGAGTGTTATGACATTTTGATTAGATTTAATAAAATACTACTTCCAAATTACTATAACTAGACCCCCATTCTCTACATAAAGCAAATACTTAAGTTCAAAGAGAATCATAGATCTAAAAAAACTCTAGAGCACTTTCAATGTTTCAACACCGACAATCACTGCTAGCCAGTTCTGACTTATCATTGACCACTATTGTTTGAGCATCATTATTTAACCATTTATATCTAGGTATCATAATTTGTTCACCATCATTTGAATATCATCATCATTGACTGGTGTTGCTTGACAATGATTGTATGACCACCATTACTTGACTAACCTTATTTGACTATTGTCATCATACCTCAATTATTTTTTCCATAAGCTCCACTATAAGTACAACAAACCAAGCAAGTGCTCTAAACTTTTGTGATCCCATCTTCTTAGTTTTTGAGAAAAGCAACTTCTATAACTTCAAAATATAATGCTTTATTTAAATGGGATGGGCTTATGATTTTCCCCTCTAAATGTTTTCCACATAAGAACTTTCGTCCTTTCTTCATTCTTCTCTTATATCACTTTATCTTATGTAAAACTAAGATGTAAAAATCTCTCTTTATCACAACAAATTTTCTTACAAGCAACAGTTTGACAATGTATGTGGGAAAGGTTCCCAACATATGATAAATATATTTTTAATAGCTAAAAATCAATCTCTTAATTAAGGATAATGCAATATAGTTGGTAAAATCTTTTTAAGCCTCATTTTGAAGGATGGACAAAATAAGCATCATCACAACATAAAAAAGTTCTCCCATAATAAAAATAAATAATAGGCTAAGGTTTGATTAATTTGATATCACCATACATTTCCTCATTATCAACAAGTAATAGCGCCCCCCCCCCCCCCCCCCCCCAAAAAAAAAAAAACATAGCCTCATCAAGTTCTCTCATCCACTACAATTCAGCCTATCTTTCATATATTGCTCGGTGACAAAATTCATTTACCATCCATAGAGGAATTAAATCAACTCACCTAATTGACACCCCACTTAATATTAAAAGAGATGAGCTTGACACCTTATTTGGATGAGTTCCTTTGAGGAAAGAAACCAACTTACCCCATGCCATGAATTTCAAGAGTCTTTGCCTAGATGAGATGTAATTATTCACCATTCTATTCCAATTAGGCTCAAGTTGTATAGAATTAATCCTTATATTGGGACCTAAGATCCTTACGAGCATATTGATCACCATATGACCATCAACCCAAATTTAATAATTTTTGATGCACTCCTTCGTTAGATCTTCCTATAAATCTTAGGGACAAGCCCATATTTGTTCTACTCTCTCTTTGATAGAACTATTCATATTTTTATTGATCTATCCAGACTTTTCATCGATCAATTTATTGCCAATTAGAAGATTATCAAGGACTCCTATCATCCATTTGGCATTCACCAAAATGAGGAAGAGACCTTTAAAGAGTACTTCCAATTTTTTTGAAGCACATCAAATTTTAAGAGTAAATTCGAAGTTACTATGGGGTAGTTTTCTTAGTGGTCTTTCTTCTTTAGACCTTTTTATTACTCATTGAAACTAGAGAAAATTCATCTTATTTGATTTTATTCATCGAGTAAACACACAAATAACTACTGATGAGATTATCAGTGACATCAAAATTAATTAGACAATCCTAACACATTTAAGAATACATAACAAAAAATTGAATGGCCTCTCAAAGTAAGAAAAGTAGGAGTATGAAAGAGACTTGTGACACCTCACAAAATTCAATTTAAATCATCCAATTGGATCCCATTAAACACTTCTAAGGCTAATATTCTAATGGAGATTAATAAATTTCAAGCACCTCAAGTGGTTAAATCATCTAAAAAAATTAAATTATATATACCAATATTAATATTGTCACTTCCATCATTCAAAAAGACATTCAAAAAAAAAATATTTTTAATAGAAGGATAAGATTGAATGTCTGATTCACCAATGACACTTCAGTCATTATTTACAAGAATAATATATAGATTGCTAGTCATGAAATAGAGGAGATCAAAATTTATAATAAAGAAATTATTAAAATTATTGGATAGGAGTATCATTATAACCTTTTGTCTCCTTATATGTTGAAAGATTTCTTCACTGAAGTAATTGAAATGAACTCCTTATCTCATTATAATTTTTAAGAATTTTTTTATACAGTTTCTATAAAGATTAAGCTTGTTTTTCATGTAAGTTTATATTTGACTTATTAATGATTTTTTGATAAAAAGAGCATTGCATATATAAAAAAACTTAGAAGGCCGTTATGGGGTGCCTTGATGGGAAGCTAGACTAGAACTTACCCTCACTAGAAGGCATGCACATATCTTAAAGTGTAAAGTGATAGATAAAGTCT
>CM039728.1:6127815-6304184 GCA_022539455.1 Dendrobium nobile | reverse complement strand
CCGCCCCAACCCCACCAGAAGGATGGTCCATCAGATCTTCTAGTTGTGAAGTTGTTATGCAAATCCACTTAATCAAGCCCATAACAATCTTTCTTAGCACAAATCAGAAGACTACCAAGTCATAAAATATGATTATCCATACTGGCATATCTCATTATTCTCATCCATTTTCCTATGATTTTTTGTTCTCATGTATGTTCAAATGTAATTTAGAGGGAAGACATTTGACTGATCCTAAATGATTATGTAACTTGAGGGAATGTGTACACAAGCCAAAGGGAAGAAGAGAGAATCAATGGAAATACAACCTAAGAGAAGGTTTGAGAATAGGTACACAATCTAGAGAGAAAGAGATAGAGGAAGAGGAGAGGAGGATTCAAGAAATCATGCTTTGATTTCAATATTCTTTAATTCGTTCATATCCAAGGCACCATTTATTAAAGAGGGTCCTTAATTCATACCTTAAATATACAAAATTAATAAATAAAGCTATAAGGTGTCATTATATATAAACAAACAACATGATTAAAAAATCTTCAAAATTTATTTGACATTAACACATGATGATTTATTTGGGAAGATTTGATGGTTGTTATGGTTTTTGGTCATGCACTCAACTAAAATATACTCTTCTCGAAGAGTTGGAAGGTGGCGACCATAGTGGAGGTGTGATAGCTAGATTACGAATAGATTGAAGTGCTATATATTCAAGTCTTGGAAACATCAATTGATTTGGATTCTTTGAATAAGATATAATAATTATCAAAGTTCTCTGGTCTTTGCTAATTGAACCATAGTAGTCAAGGACATAGGGACGCAGCTCAACAAACTATAAGGTAATTAAAGCAAATTGAAATCTCATAAAAACAATAAGGTAGGTAGAAAAAATATAGATCATTGCTTGTTACCATTAGTGAACAAATTCTATTGGAATATTAATTGAGAATCTCTATAACATCTTATGGAAACTGAGTGTCTGACTTAGTAGCACAATTTAAGTTGAATCACTTTAGAGTTGACTGAGCTATCAGATGGCAAGAAAGCAATGCAGAATAAATGAGTTTACAAGCTGAAAGAAGAATTTAATGGTAGCAAATATCATAAGGCTAGACTTATAATTAAAGTTCTTAGTAGGAGTGAATTACACTAAAATTTTCTCTTTAGTGGGGAAGATGATCACAATCAAAGTTATGTTTGAGCATAGTAGCAGTAGAGGATTTACATCTAGAGAAGATGAATGTAAAAAGCAAGCTATCTTCATGGTGACTTGGAAGAAGAGTTGCACATGATGCAACCTAGGGATAGATGGTCACAAGTAAAGAGATTTAGTGTGTAGACTCAAAAGAGCTTGTATGGGCTAAAGCAAGCACCAAGAGAGCTGTACAGGAGATTTGACAGGTTTATGTTAGACATGGGTACATGAAGTGTCAAGTAGATTATTGTGTTTCTTCAAATATTTTGATAATATTATTATATATAATGTTGCTGCTGTATGTGGATGTCATGCTCTTGCAGGGTCAAATATAGAGAATATAAGATATATGAAGGCGCAATTATCAAAGAAGTTTGAAATAAAAGATTTTTGCCCAATAAAGAAAATTTTCAATTTGAGAATCAACAGGGATAAAAGTACAGGTATACTGAAGTTAACTCAGGTTGAATATGTTAAAAATGTGTTGCAAAGATTCAACATAAGTGAAGCAAAACCAATTTGCACTCCCTTAGATAGTCATTTTCAATTATCTTAAGGTACAATCGCCTAAATCTAAAGCAAAGCAAGAATAGATGGAGAGGATTCCATATACTTTATCAGTTGGACGTTTGATGTATATTATGATCTGTACGAGACTAGAGATAACATATTCAATGGGAGTAGTTAGCAAATTCATGAGTAATCCAGGCAAACTTCATTAGGAGGTGGTTAAGTGGATTATCAATTACTTGAGAATGTCAGTTGATAAAGTTCTTTGCTTTGGATATATATGTATTGAACTACAAGGACATGTTGATTCTAATCTTACTAAAGATATTGATGATAGGAGGTTATATCTTATCTTTAGAAGACACAATAGTGAGTTAGGTTTCAAAGTTATAAAAGATTGTTGCGCTCTTAACTACAAAAGCTAAGTACATTTTTATCGCTGAAGCTAGCAAGAAGATAATATGGTTGCAAAGTTTTATGGCAGAATTTGTCAAAGGGCAAAAGAATAAGAAGTTGCATAGTGCCAGCATGATTGTTATTCGTTTAGTCAAGAATGTTGTATTCCAGGCCTAGGCGAAACGCTTTCAGCTTCAGTATAATTTCATCAGACCGCTTCTGAAAGATGGTCAATTATCTTTGAAAAAGATACACACGGCCCAAAATCCTACATACATGTTGACGAAATGGTGACAATTGATAAACTAAAGCTATATGTAGCTTCAGTTGGTCTGCATGAAGTCTAAAGGCAAGGAAAAACTACACTACAGACACTATGTTGGGTGCTATAGATCGGGATACATATTGATTGTAATCAGCTTCCAAGTGGGAGATTGTTAGTTCTGTGTGGAATCTATTTGTTTCGATCAATCAAGTTGTACTATTTATTATGACCTCAATTCCGCCGGTCAAACTTGTTTGGGGGGGGGGGGGGGGGGGGGTTGTAGGAGAGCCTCCCCCTGCTTCAAATTCAGGGGCCTTGCCCCAAGATTTTTTTCCATACATTGGTACAATGTTACGATGCTTATACTTGAGTGTTGCATTATCTAGATGGAGATAGAGAGTGGAGTGTCGTAGTGCTCCAAACCCTAGTGCTGGCAGTCAAAATGGGGATATAGAGTGTAGCGCTGCGAATTAGGATGAATAGTTTTCTTTCTCATTTTTCATATTTAACTTGAAGGATTGATGTAGGCAAAAAGGGGGGGGGGAATTGATGAGTTGCAGTTTTCTTCTTCTAAAATCAGCTCATTAATGAGTATTTAATGCCAAATTTGGTTCATTCCCTCCTTCCCTCCCCTCTCTGCTAGCCTTTCAGTTCCTACACTTGGCTCCTCTTCCCGTGGCTGCCTTTCCTCTCCCCGTGGGTACGAATCTAATCTGATGTAGGAAGGGGGGGGGGGGGGCAATTCATGTGCCTTAATTTTGGGAAGATTTGGACTTAGTTGTTTCAATTTTTGCTGTCCCTTTTGGAAAGCTGATGTGTTTCTTCTTAAACCAGCTCATTAATGTCTAATTATAGGTGAAAAGAGGTAGTTAAACAGTCCAAAACACCACCAGCCGAGCCACTCAAGACAGGGGAAACATAAGGCTACCAAGCGGTCCAGGAGCAGTAGCCGAAGGGCCACAAGGGGGACAGGAACGGGCGCTCACAGGGAACCGGAACAGGCAGCCACGAAGAGAGGAGAAGCCAGCCACGGGATAGGAGCCATGGGAGGAAATGAAAGGCCAGCATAGGGGGGGAGTGAACCCAATTAACTCCAATTTATGTCTGAATAAGCAGCAGCTCAACTTTAATGAGCTAATTTTAGTAGAGAACATAGTAGCTCACCAAAGGGGACAACCCAGACTTCAACCCAAAATTAATTGCCCCCCTTTGCCTACATCAGGGAATATGTCGCTTAGGGTGGTTAATGTATGTCTCTTTGTTAGTTTTGTAAGTCAATAGTGTGGAGAGTGAAGAGAGACAAGGAGAGAGTGAGAGAGAAAGAGGTTTGTATATTTTCTCCCATTTTTCATAGTAAATTTCTTTGTGTGGTGTAGTTCCATGTTTTTTTCCTGATTTCGGATTTTTCCTCATTAAATTTGGTGTTCGTCCTTTATGCTGTTTTTCTTTTCTTGTTTGTGTTCTTGTGTGTCTTTACTCCCAAATGTTGTTTGTGAAATGATTTTATCACACCAAGTCATTTGAGCTGAAGTTATTTTTGATTGAGGAGCTCCTTTTTTTTTTAAGTTATATTTTTGGTGAATCCATGAGTTAAAACTCAAGTGCATTTTCGTATATTAAGGGAAAATTTGTTTTATTATAAGTGTTTGCAAGTGATTGAATCTCATTATCAAAATTGAGCTCAAGCTTCGTCGTTTTTTTTTGGGTAGAAATTGAAAGGAGTGAATTCACTATCTAGGAATGCACATTCAAAATGGTGGGAAATGAGTTTCAATTTAGAGGGCTAGAAAGATAGTTTCAATGTTACTATTTTATTTTAAGAACAATTGAATAATAATAAATTAATGGGATGATGGGCTACCTTTTACTTACAATAATGATAAAATTATCAACAAATAATGAGGGTGGTTAAAAATGAAATTTACCACTATAAAAAACTAATAATAATATAATGTATTCCTGCAATATAATTCATTTCCCATTAAAATTTAAATATTTATTGCAAAATAAATTGGCCTTAAGCGAAGTAGTTTTCAAATCTCTTAAAAATATGTCTCGACTCAACAGTGTTTGATTCTAGATTAATTTGTTGATTGGAAAATTTTTTGGAATGTTAAAAATTGTTGCTATAGAATAGCCATAAAATTGCATATTTTGCAGCTATTAGTTTTTGCTAAGCTACTGTTTTGAATGATGCGAGCATTCAGTTGATATTGAGTCTTATAATATTGAACACTTTGATAGTAGTGATTATCATCTCATAAAAATTAGTCCACTTAAAAAAAGAGGCTCATAGATCATATGATTGCATGATGCAGGTGGTTGTTTGTCCTCTCATATTTGATCTCATGTGGATTTTTTTATTTTGCAAAGCTTTATGTTACTTCTTAAATTTGTGCAATTTGCATCTAGGATAAGTTGATGGAATTCAAACTTAGCTCACTTGGGATTATACGATAAAGACCATTAAACTCTTCATTATATAGGAGATGAAGTAGAAGCAGCTAGGTAATAGAAAATCATGTATTCCTTAAATCGTTATTGTGAAGGATAACTTACCATTGTTGAAAAGTATGTTTTAGTTCTTGTTATTTTGCATTGCAAGAGTTTAATTTCACTCTTGATCATGGTATCATTAACTTTTATTTTTACATTGGCAAAAAAATTTAATGTTGACTAAGGCTTCATTTGGGATGACTTTCTTAATGTTTCTTAAAGCACTTTCTAGTATAAGAATTTTAATTTTAAACTAAAAAGCTGTTTTAAGAAACAATAAAAAAATCATCCCAAATGAAGCATTATTTGTTTGATCAAAATTATTGATTTTGATATGTTTGGGAATTGCATTATTTATTTGGCATCATAATTCTTGATTTTTTTGTTGCTCTTATGAATCATGGGCTAAGTAGAACTATTAAATTCATTTTATGTTACAAGTTGGAGTATTATGCCAGATGTTTTTATGTTCCTTCATCTGTCCAAATTCATTTGAGAAGTATGTAAGGGAGAAATTTATTTACACATTTCTTAAGCCTAAGTTAATGATGATTTTCCCTCACACAGAAGCATTATTTCACATAGTTGCATGCGAGCATATGCACGCACTTACGTTCATTTTGATCATGGAGGTGCCATTTGTCATGCCATTGCATTCTTCGCATCATTCAAGAAAAAAAAACAACAAAATGACTTCAAACTCGGAGCCTTCTTGATAAAATTAAATTAAATGGGGAATTTATATACATACCACTTTAGTTCATGTTATCTACATATCTATCATCTAAAACTTTATATTAGATGCCTGCCACTCATAGAACAAATCTTGGTGCATGGAATGAAATATTAAAGTTTATAGGACAATATGAGTGGTAAGAATGGAATATATGAGTGAAATATTTGATATTAACCTTTTATATGAGTGGTAGGAATGTAATATCAAAGTTTTAAATGTTAGATATGTAAATAACATGAAATAAAGTGATATGTATGAAACTACTTCCACAATGAAGCCAAGTAACCCTAAACTATTTAATAGCTGTCTATGACTTCGTTTGTGACAGCTTTCTTCCTATTTCTTAAAGCAATTTTCTAGTTCAAAAATTAAAATTTTTGAACTAAAAAATTGCTTTAAGCAGCAAGAAGAAAGCCGTCCCAAACGAAGCCTATGTCTTCTTTTTAATAAATCCTAAGTCCTATTTAAGCATGCTCATTGGTTCACTCATACTTCAGGGCCGACTGAAAATAGCAGACTTTGGATGGGCTGCGCAGCTACAAGCGCATGTAAAGAGACAAACTATGTGTGACCATAGATTACCTTGCTCCAGAAATGGTGCATAATAAGGCTCATGATCAAACAGTTGATAATTGGACACTAGGCATTCTTTGCTATGAATTTCTTTATGGTGTCCCACCATTTGAAGCTGAGGATAAATACGATACTTTTAGAAGGTACAACGTTATTCCTATTACATTAAGGATTCGTTTGGGACGACTTTCTTACTGCTTCTTAAAGCAGCTTTTTCTAAATTAAATTTTTTTACTAAAAAGCTGCTTTAAGAAGCAGTAAGAAAACTGTCTCAAACGAAGCCTAAGTTTTTTTTTTTTTTTTTTTTTTTTTTTTTTTTTTTTTTTTTTTTTTTTAACGAAGCCTAAGTTGTTATTTATATACATTTCTTAATCTTGAACGTTAGGATATACCAGGATTCTTAAGGTTGATGTTGTATTCCCTTCTGCACCTTTTGTTTCTCCAGAAGCAAAGGATTTAATCTCCAAGGTAGGTTAAGATATCATCTTCTTTTCTTCTTGGACACTAAAGAATAACTTTTTTTTTTTCTAATTGTTCCTTTATACTTGTAGCTTCTAGTGAAGGATTCATCGAAGAGGCTGTCTCTGCAGAATTTTGGAGCATCCATGGATAGTTAGAATGCAGATCCTTCAGGATGTGGCTTCTAGATGAATAAGTTCTTGACTTCTAGATGATTCCATATTTCTATTTTCTAGAAAAAAATTATGTTTTGTTATTTGCAGTAGCTTTTGGATATTGTGTAGCTGGTGTAGGTCTAGCTCATGATTCATATTGAAGCCTGCCACTTGTTTTGATATTGTATACATGTGTAAAAAATTGTAGCATGCATCCTGTAGTTTTCTTCCTCTAGGCCCTCTAATTTAACTATTTCATTCTTCTTTTTAATTACCTTCGCAAACATCAGTGCAACTGATTCTTCTCGAGTTGTTACCAGAATCTTACTACCAAGACCCCCAGAAGCTAGAGGGGCAAGCACATCCTCTCATTTGCTTTTATCCTTCTCCTCATCCTCCTCCCAAATATCATCCAGCACTAGTAAGAACTTTTTGGACATCACTTTCTCCTCGAGACTTCCTTGAAGTGCATCAAGTGTCTCCAAACGACTCTCTTCACATCAAAGATGTTGGAAACACAAACCCACATTTTACGATCAAATTCCTTTGTAATTTCATCATTATAAACATGTTGCAAGAGAGTTGTCTTCCCCGTACCACCATGGCCTCTTCTTCTTAAGAGATTCCAACATACCTGCAATGACTTTCTTCACATCGAAGTTGTTGAAAACACAAACCCACACTTTACGATCAAATTCCTTTGTAAGAGATTTAAGTGAAAAAGAAAACGATAGCATAGATTACAAAATCGTGGGTAATGGGTCTGCTGATATTATTCATGAGATTGAGAAGCTTAAATTAGATAAAAAGGGGATTGAGAATCGTATAAGCGAGCTTGAGGCTCAGCTGTACAAATGAAAGCTAATCAAGCCTGTTCGAGTTATGATTCAATCCTGGATGGACACGCCGTTTCTTCTAATGGTTTGACGCCAGGAATGATCTACAGATACAGTCGCCATTTCTTGCTTCCTGATTTTGGTCTTGAATGTGTTGGTTTTCTTGAAATTTTCTGCTCGTCAGTTTAACATACATAGTTTTTTATTGCCAGCTTATTGGTATTTAAGTACATTGCAGTTTTATAGATGCATTTTGATGAATGTTTAATTAAAATTTCAATATTTTAACTTGAAAAGTTATTGTATGGAGTAATTAATTGTAAAATTTAATGCGTCTTGGAGTATGTGATCCTGAAAGAAATATTAAATTGGGTCAAATATGTAAGCATCTGACATTGTTTTTCTTTCATCCACCTATTCTTTCTTGGTACTCATATCTCATATTTGTTTTTCATTCTCTTATTTGCATGGAATGCCAATTGGCATTGGCGCTTGCTCGTACTTCACTGGCTGTAGTGATCTGGGCAATGTTGAACATTGGAATACATATAATGCCAAATTGTATAAAGAAGTGTATACTAATGGGGACCAAACCTATTTTTAACTTATTTTTTGTGATATTAGTAAGGTTGGTAAAAAAATATCCTTGAAGCTAGCTTTCAAGCTTCACTCTTCATTGAAAAATGATATCACTCCCATATAGTTCAAGTATACTTCAAATATTTAAATATAAGTACGTGCATATTCACTTGATCAGCCTCTTGTAGATTTAGATTCAAGTGTTTTCTAGTTAAGTTGGATAGATACTAAATAATTGGTAAGTCGAATAAAGTTTTAGTCTTCATTTGGGATGGTTTTTTCCCTGCTTTCTAAAGCAGGTTTATAATATAAAAATTTTTAAGTTCAAGAATTATTTGTGCTAAAAAGGTGTTTTAGAAAGCAATAAGAAATTTGTCTCAAACGAAGCCTTGGTCGAACAAGAAACAAGATTTAAGTTCAAAAACTATTTAGCAATAAGAAAATTGTGCTAAAAAGGTATACTAACATATGGATGCATGAGTTTCTATAGTTTTTTTTCAAATTATTAAAAAAAAAAATCGATTTTACTTTATTCTGGATCTACCTAATCAAATAAGGGAAACAGTTCTCCTGCGTTTATTTTACAGACAGCCAACCAAGTGAAAAGTATTCAGAATGCAATATATTTACTTTACATTACATTTATTTTACACTGCATTTCTTTTTCAGGCAATCAAACAACCCCTTACCCTCTTTTGTGTAAATATAAAAGACGCCCTCCTTTTTAACTTTGATGGTCTGCTTTTCTTTTCCCTTCATTATAATTGGAAGCAGTTGTTATGGTTTCAGATGCGAGATTATAGTGGAACTTTGTTCTTTCAGCAGATCAAAGGAGTCAAAAGAGAGATTAGGTTGGGAGTTTGTTCTCCAATGAGATCTAAAGTATTTATAGAGACGTTGGAATGGAAGCTTATTCTCCTTTTATTTTTATCATTTTTGTGTGTAAAGGACCTTATTCCTTGGATTGCAGAAAATGAGGGGTTTTTTTATGAAAATTTGAGTTTATGTAGGAATCAATTTTAAATTATAAATGTTGATATTTTGGATATAAAAGTTAGTATTATTAAAATTTAGCAACAATAATATTAAGTTTTTATCCTAGTACATGAGTTTGGTTACACGATTTTTTTTTTTCTATTGTCTTATTAAGGCTTCGTTTGAGATAGCTTTCTTGCTACTTTTTAAAGCAGTTTTTTTATTACAAATAATTTTCAAATTTAAATTGTTTGTAATAAAAAACTGTTTTAGAAAATAATAAGAAAATTGTCTCAGACGAGGCCTAAGAGTGCCTAAGAGTCAAATTTATATGTAAATTTAAGAAAAAAACGGGTAATTTCTAATACTTTATTATTAAGTCTTTTTAGATCTACCTCTTCATTTCTTAAAATAGGTTGGATGTAATACCTCTAATTTTCTAATTGGATCATCAAAAGACCGACATTTTATGTGAACAAATCACTTAAAGTGACTCTCTATATTCTTATCTGCCATTGAATATACTCCAACTATTTTACGTATGTTATCATTAGAATTTAAAGAAAAAGAAAAAAAAGTAAAATATTTAGTAAGAAATACTATAATCAATGTAGGTTTGATGGCTGAATTGAGAACTTTAGCAATGGCTACCTGTTTTGGCCAAAAGCTGTAGTTAATAAGAATATGTAATTGTAGAGCTAAGCTTCCATTTAAAAGATTTGTTAGCAAAAGAAATTGCCAATTTTAGTTCTATAGCTTATTATTGAAATAAAAAAGTTTTTTTTTCTTTTACTAAAACTTTATTAACCTTTTGATTTAGATTTTTGGGTTGAAAAATTCCAAAAAGATTTAGGCTAAACTGAGCATATAAATGATTGCTGGGATCCTAACAAGAGGTCACATGTTTTGGCTTCATCTGGAACAACTTTCTTGCTATTTTCTGAAGCAATTTTTTAATAAAAAATTTTTTAATTAAAAACCATTTTTTACTAAAAATTTACTACAATAGCATAAAAAAAAACGGTTCCAAATGAAACCTTTGACAGCTTGGTTCTTGAAAGGTTTGAAAGAAATCATTTCCTACCAGTTCAAGGGTTATGTGATCTTTAATGTGTATTTTATTATTTAATTTGATGATAATTAATTTTATGTGATATTATTTCCCCTTGAATTATCCCCCCTTGGGTCCCACTCGAAGGAGGGCGCGGTAGGCGAGAGAGATCCCGTCTGCAGTAAACGAATGCCGGTACTGAACTGGTCTATCATTTTGCAAATGATGCAATATACAAAATATATATTATATTTCTTCAGAAACCAACCACCATCACAACCTTTCTTCTTTATTACAGATGTGCTTTCAATCTACTGATAAAATTCAAAAATTTAGATCAATTGCTCCATCATTGTTTAAGCCGTAGAATTATCAAAATATGAACTTCAAACACTTATTAACAAACGTGAAAATGAAAACAAGAAACAAAAAACTAACAAAAGAAAAGGTGTAAACAAAGCACACTAATGATAAAGAAGGCCTGTGCTTAAACGAACAAAGTATCAATCTATGATGGAACAGTTTGCTACCTGCTTAGTTTCAGCCATAGTGCCAAACAATTAACAATGATGGAAACAAAAAGGACTCCATCAGAATTCATAAGCAAACTCTTCATGCAACCAAAAAAGATAACATAATCAGGAAATCTGACAAGAACAAATAAATTCTAACTAGGAACTCGAGTGATGATGCAAAGATACAAACCAAATTCTAGTTCAGAATCCAACTTGGTCTCTGCATCATCCAAGCAAACTTTTGCAACACTTAAGGGCCATGTTTCGGCATCACCGGAGGCCGAGATTGTCTGATATACTTTCTGTTTCTATGAGATCTCAGCAATAGCAGAAAAGCTATAAATTTCAACAAATATTGGATCAAGGAACCTAGCCAGAAAAGCCCACATCTTGTAGACATCTACAAAATTTGTTAGAAATCAAGAGATGCAGTAACAACCACAACACTGATAGTGGCATTTTTACCACTCAATATCTGCCTACACAATGAAGGATCTTTTAATTCAACTGCACCATGAAGTGCTTTTTGACTATCCATAAGCCTTATGTGGCTAAGAAAACCAATGCCTAAAGAGATCCCATTTCTTTCAGCCAGCTTCTGGATAGTCAGGGTGAATCATCCCTCCACCTCTATCCATGACATTAAAAGCCACAGCTGCGGCCCTCTCGTATTTGATCTTCGGCCCATAGATTCGAACAAGCGGCATCGCTTCTTTACCATCGTCAGATGGTAAATCGCAGATGGAGCAATGCGGTTACGAGCCAATTAACGAGATATCGCAGTCACAAGGTTGTTTTGCTTAGCCCCATCATATTAACATGGTCAATGTGCCTACAAAAAATTTCAGACTCTCTTCTTCCCCAATCCTCATAGTCACCATCACCGGAAGCATCATCATCACCTAGATTATGTGTGAAGGTTTCAGTAGGTTTGGCATCTTCCATGATGAAGGAAACTCAACGGCACATGCTTACAACATGAACATGTTCCTTGTCTTCCATGTCGAAGAATCTTCCACCATCGAACCGGGTTTTGTTTCCTTCCCTCCTCTCTAATAACCTGAATTCACCGGGAACACGAAAAGCCCCGCCGCCGAGTCCCTCTTCCTCCTCTTCTTACTCAATATCCTTTTCCTCAGCTCAGAATTATACACGTTCAGTGAAGGCCACTTGAAACTTGCATTATAAGTTTTTGCCCCGCCCCTTCTCTTTAGCCCTCTGCGCCATCCAAATCACAGACTCGCTCTCATGATCAAACATGGTGAGCAACTTCTTGTTAGTCTGAAAAGGATAAGATTCTGAGAGCAATTTAAACACTGAGCCTCTACTGACAGTAAAAACAAGCCCATAATCATTCTCAGGAATGTTTAGACATTCCAAAATTCGAGCTTTGATATCATTCTCTGCAGTGAACTTCTAAGCACCACCATAGAGTGCATGGTTGCTCAAATTTGCAGTGATCTCAGAGAGGCTAAAAGCAGAAGACTCCCATTGTTGGAAGCTCTGGAGATAGGAGAAGAGGCTGAAGCCACAGTAATCGGGGCATACTTTAGTACCATCTTCTTCAAGGTGACTGTACTCGTCCGATCGAAGCTGATCGACACGCTCAGAGGAATGGTAATCAGCGTAAATGGAGATGAAATTGTCGTACCATTCATCTGCGCGTAAAGGCGAGCAAGCCATCTCGGCATCCATATCCTGTGATTTGAAAAAGGAGTCATTTTTCGAAGATTCTTCGAGAGCCTCCCGAAGCTTGTTCTCTTGAATCTGCCAGAGAATCGAGGGTCAAATTGACGAAGAGGGAAACGAAAGAAGATAAAACCCTAACGTCGACGGCTTTTGCTTTTCAAAAATCCTGTAACTACAGATTCCCATTGACGAGTTCCCCAAAGAGAAAGAGAAGACGACTAGAAGAGGAAAAGAGGTTCATAGAAAAGCAGATGGCTTTCGTTCAAGCAAAGCCCTTTCCTTTATTCCATTACTACACCAGAGAAAAACAAGAAGCTTACAGTGATTCAAAGAACTCTGATTCAAAAATCAAAACCACCATTGAAGATCCAGCTCATAAACAGATCTTTCCCTTGCTAACACCCTTCCATTCCAACTGTACTGCTCCTCTCTCCCTCGCTCTCACCGGCCTCTGACCGCAACCAAATTAAAAGATGCCATCTTTTTGCCCCCATTAACTCCAATGGTCAATTTTTCATGTTTGCATTCAATATTCTGCTACTCTTCCACCCTCACGCAGATAGATTTCCACCCAAACGAGCCCCCTTTCGGCCTCTTCGGTAAGGAAAAAAATGTATTTGATTCTTTCTAATCATGTAAAATAGTTCAGTTTTAAGATTTAAGATGAGACCCACGCCAACATTTTTTTAAAAATTATTATACAAAGTCAATTGGCGAGGAATTGTGGTTAGTACATCATCTTATGATTCTTCTAATTCTGACCTTTTAAATATATTTGTTTGTGATTAACTGCATGTTCGTATCATGTTGATGACGCAACCTATGATAATATTATAGATTAGGGGAAATTTTAATTTAGGCATGGTTAATGATTTAGTTAAGTGATCACCCTATTCTATTTTTTTTTTTTTTAAATCAACTTAAGAATGTAGCTGTTAATGGAGGAGAGGAAGTGAACACAAATTAGAGTTAAGTCGCCTATCCTTTTTTTTTTTAAAGATCGAAATTCGAATGGAAGAAAGTAAGTTACCACTATTGAGAACATAGTTGTTAATGGACGAATAACTTACAACATATATATATATAAGTCAAATCACATTAACACTCGACATAAGAATCAATGTAGTCTTGTATAGCCTCACTGATGGGATACCATGATGAAGAAAAGTAGTATTGAATTCTATTAGTTTTATCAGAAATCTTTGTAAAGATTTTTATAGGGTGTTATTTATAGATAAATTTGAACTCTTTTGCATAGTAGAACTTCAATTGTTTAAGTGGCTCTTGATGCATTGGAGGTGAATATTCAGTGTGGTTTCCTCTAGCATGTGGTTTATATATTTGAAGAAGCTATATGTCTTACCTCGCATTTTCTTCTACATAATGCATTGGCCGGATAATGAGAAGTCTCGCGATATATCAACGAAGGACTTGGTGGACATACTTAGTATAAAAATGCATGAGTGTATGTCAATATGTTCTGACTGTCCATTTGAGCAACTGGCTAGAGCTAATGAGATTTGCATATGTTGCATGCATGTATGAACGAAAGATAGGGATATAATTTTTTGTATTTGCATGCTGAGATGATGAAAGTAGAGAGGAATAGAAATGAAAATGAAAATTTTCTGAATGCTAGAGGATTTAAATATGTGAAATCTAAGTTTTTTTAGAAAGATCACCACCTTGTTAGTGCTCAATTTCTCCAAATATGTTTTTATAAAGTATGTTGTGAAAGCGAAGGTGGGAGTCCGAATGTTGTTGAATGACTACATTGTGATCTTGAAGATTTTATTTTATACCAGCCTTAGGATCTAGCTGAGGAAGTTTTTTTTTTTAAACCTATATAAAAAATGATTGAGAAAGTTTTTGCTTGGAGATAAGCGAAGGAAGTTTTTAAACCTAGCTGATTATAAAAATTTGCAGTACGAGTTTCATTTCTATTTTGGTTATTGTCCCACTCAAACTCAACTCCAAACATGTATACTTAAACTATTGAAGGACCAATAGTAGTAGTGTAATCACCTTTTATTATTCTTTTAACATTGTAGGTTTGGTGGGTGAATATTTGTAATGTTGGTTGTTCCAGCGCTATGTTTTTTTTTGCTAGTTATTTATTAATTGTACTGCATCTCCATTTATGAATGAAGTAGTATTTATTATGTTTTAAAACTAAGCATGATTTATATGTCAGTGTATGTATCTTAAGTATATCATTATATTAGTCAAATTATTTGTATATCATTTATACCATGCATGCCAATGAATCATCATATGCATCAAATATAGATATTTTATTCATGCATATCAATGTTACACAAATTATCATATTTAAGTGAGTCATTATCATATTTATCAATGATATGCATCTTATTATCATATTCAGATATATCAGTATACAAAATTTATGTGTATAAATATTATGCTTCATATCACAATTGGGATATCATCATCATTATCTATCAATGTGATGTATCATATCATATTGGAATCACTAGTGTATATGACAAATCAATAATCACATGATAGTATTTTCTATCTATAATTGTAACATGCAAAACAGAGCTATTAAAATGATCATGTTTTATTATGGGTATCATATTAATATCATGTATGCTAGTGTCATATGCAAGATAGAATGAATATAGAAATCATGTATTATCATAAGTAGTGTTCTTTATATCATAATGTCAATTCAGATCATATTAGAATGGCATCAATGTATATTATATTAGAAATAATATCATGTTTATGCAGTATGAATTATATATATAAATACCAAGTCAAGATCCTGGCTAGTCATATTATATCAGTCATATAACTATATAGTTCATCTACTATACAATATCACCTATTGTACAATATCAATCATATCAGTCTCAATCATAATAAGGTGGCTTAATGTAGGAGTTCTCACTCCTCATCAATCATATCATGTCCCCTTATGTCTCCCATCACATCATATTCATTTTAAGGAAAACATGTAAGCCCACCTTTCCATATAGGGTATCATATCTCCGCCAACTTGAATTAGTCTCATTTAGGTGGTGAGTGATATAGTTCGGGCTTTCTAGGTTTAAGTTGGCTCAGGGTTGGCATGTTCAACAAGTTGTGCCTATCTTCTAAACACTAACATTAATCCATACTCATTGAACCTTTCAGTATGCTGAATTCAAGTTTGTCTGTGAGTGATACCCAGCCTTCAAAGGTTGAAAAATGAGAACATGTGGTGAGTATGGAAAGAAGAACACGATTTTTGGGGGCAAGAATTTTACTAGCTTAATAGTATTTTTAAAATATGTCAAAAGATCCAAAATATACTTCTTCACCCATTATTTATAGAGATATGAGGAATATAGGAAATTTACACCAATAATGAAAATTTTATATCAAAATATAAATAACATAGGCCAAATTTTTGGAAGCAGCATGATTCAAACCAAATTTTGGGGAAAAAGCATAAATTTGAATTAATTTTAAAAGGAGCAAATGCGCTAAACGATATAGCGCAATATATGAATGTGTATTCCCTTTCGATGCATTCAAAGAATGTGCCAACATTTTGAGCGCATTCTTTAGAGAGGCGCTTAATTATATCCGCCTGTTAAGCTGTTTCGCTGGTTGCTCCCGCAATTTAATTTTTCTTGTCCGTAGCAGGAACCAGATCCGCGAATTCCGCGGACTGGTGGGGAAATAAAGGCTGCAATTATTGGCGGTGGTTGAATGTTGAGGGAGATGAGAAGGCAAATGCAATTTTAGGTTATAAATATGGTGGCAAAGTTGAATGGAAATCACAAATCCCTTTAGCTCCCCCATAGTCTGTGCTGCTGTGCAAATCCGAGAGGTGAGTTCTGTTTTTTTTTTAGTTTGTTCAAATTATTTTATGTTAAAGTTGTTTTGCCTTTGTTTTAATTTTTAGCAAATTTTTTTAACAGCTATGTTGTATTATTTAGCAATTTTGTTGTGTGTAATATGTTATGTTTTGTATTATACAATTTTTAAATCATATCATTTATTTTTATGTTATGTTAAAAGTTTATGAACTGTATTAGTTTTTAGCACATTTCACATTCTGTTATAGTTTTTAGCAATAAATTTAATAATGTTTCGAAGTACTTTGACATATTAATATTTTGAAATATAAAAGCTCAAGAGATAATTACTCAAAATTTAGAAAATAATTTATTAAAAAAAGTATAAGATAAATTATAATTATATTTGCAAAATTAAAGCAAAGCATGTTTAGAAGAGAATTTTATTACCAATAAGTAATACATGAGCTTTAATGACTTTTACAATTATTCATGATAATGCTTGGG
The DNA here is from genome assembly GCA_022539455.1 of Dendrobium nobile. Classification (NCBI taxonomy): domain Eukaryota; kingdom Viridiplantae; phylum Streptophyta; class Magnoliopsida; order Asparagales; family Orchidaceae; genus Dendrobium; species Dendrobium nobile. Next base: position 6,287,438 of record CM039728.1, on the reverse strand, counting down.
AACTATCTAATATGTTTTTACTAATATCATCTCTAGGGCTCACTAGTTTATCTCTTTTAGTGATGATTGTACTCTTGCGACATTGGTCATTATTTTAAATAAAAAATTTGAATGTTAGTTCCACCTTTTTAAATTTTTTCCACAAGTTAAAAAATAAAATTAAGCTTGAGATGTGCTAAGGATTATCTTAATCAATTGTTGTCCTTATTTTCTTAGGAAAAAAATAAAAATAAAAATGATTATCTTCTTACCATTATCCTAAGTTACTAACCTTATGTTCCAAAACAATATTCCAAAATGCTTCTGAATAGAAGTTGCTTAACTTCTAAATATTTGATTAATAGATTGCCCGGATCCAATGGCTCTTAACTGTCTGCTTGTGGTTCCACGTAAAAAGGATGTTAGAGTTATTTTATTTCAACAAAATATTTATTTGTCTCAGTTGATGTATCATTTGTTTAAAATAAGAATTAACTTGTATTTGAAATATGTATAAAGATTCGAATAATAGAAAATATATTTACAATAATAAAGCAAAGAAGCAAGATTAAAATATTTTTAAAGAATATTACTCAAATTTTTGTATGTTTGAACTCTTAAAAGGAGTAGAGAATATTAGTCCAATCTGTTTATTTTTTTTAATAAAATATATGATAAAATATAATTTTATTTGCATTATAAGGCTTTGTTTGGGGCGGCTTTTTTAGTGCTTCTTCAAACGGAGTTCTAGTACAAAAATTCAAAATTTTGAACTAGAACTCCGTTTTAAAAAGCAATAAAAAAGCCGTCCCAAACGAAACCTAAAGCCTTTAATTTTTTTTTAAATTTATCATTAAGTTTTGTTAAAAGTAATTTTGTTAACCTTGTTAAATTTTTAAGAAATAATATTGATTAAGAGTTCTTTTAATAGTACATAAAAACTATTAATTTATATATTTGTAAAAAAAAGAATTGTATAATTTTTTTTTTTTGCATTATAAAAGCAAAGAAGAAATATAATATTAAAAAAAATGTATATGATTCATTTATGAAAAATATGTAAACTGATTTATAAATAAAAAAAAATAGAACTAAAGAAAATATACATATAATGCACTTTATATTCAATAAAAAATATACCAGAGACGGATTTTGATATTTTATTAGAAATATAAAATTATTTTTTAAACAATATAAAATAGTAATAAAAAAATATCTGATTAGAGAGATATAGAAAAGAAATCCTAATATTTTTAGTAGAGAATTTATTTGATTTTTGCAAGCGATCAATCTTCATGATCAAAGTAGAGAGAAGTGGAGAATGTTATCTCATAAATTTCATCTAAGGCATGATTTGGCCATAAATATCTCATGCAATTAAAGAAAGAATGTTATATTCATGAAATTATACTAAGAATGTTATCTAATATTTACAAAATACACATTTGTTTGACCTAGTTTTATGAGAAAATTAAAAATGTAAGATAATAGTTTTACTTATTAGTTAAATTAGTAATTGTTATTTTATGTAAGTGAAGGTTATTGTATAGTTGTAAGGTCAATTTAAATATTATTTTCTAAAAATTAACTAAGTATGTAATAATTAAAATCTTTGTAAAATTTTTTAGAATTTAAAATAATGTAAATTAAGTAACATAATATTTGGTTATTATGAATAGTTAGAAAATAAATGTTATGATTGAGTAACTTTTAACATAGAATATATTTGTAAAGGTGTTCATTTTTGTATACATATTAGAAAGATTTATAGTAGATAAACATTATATTATTAGAAAGATTTATAGTAGATAAACATTATATTAATTTTGTTAAATTAACTTTAATAGAATAAACAAAAAATTTTGACACTTTAGTTAATTGTCAATCCATGCAAGAAGTTGCATTATAGGCTAAATAGTTAAGACCAAAAAATCACTCTGTATAAGTTATGAAATATCAAGTGGATACATTGTAGTAATCGAATTCAACAATTCATTAGCTTCACTTTATAGGAAGGGAGTGAGATAGAAGTAGATTTTTACGTTTTAAAATGCATTTACTTTCGTTACATTATGAGCACTATGTTAAATAAACAACTTTAAAAATATATGACATTCTGGCATTGACCCTCAACTATCTTTAATGTAGGATAGCAAGTCACACTTAATGTTATATTTTGGCGGAGAGCTGCGTATCGGGAATGAGTTCACAACGACATATATTGGTGGACAAAATTGGCCAATCATCGTTGATGAGCATATATCACTTACAATGCTAAAAGACAGAATTATACGTGCACTTAGGATAAATTCTACAACAAATACTGTCAGACTAACATGTCGCCTTCATAATAATGGTGGATATTGCGCTACACATGTCACCGATGATGAGATTTGTGAGTTTATGTTATTGGAAGCTAAGAATTCATGCTATTGTGGTGTACGTCGAGGCAGAACAAATCAATTAAGGTGATGTTGCTGGTCCATCAACGGAGTTACATAATAAACCCTGATATTATTATGCAAATCGAACTCTTAATGAGCTCACACTTATATTTCAGTTGAATATGATGTTAATGTACCTCGGATTTATTCTTATTGAAGTTAGTGCAAAAGATAATGATTTGTACGTTCATATATGTTCTAATTTTATATTTCAATATATATTTCTAGTTGTTAACTTTGTGCATAAATTAGTGCTATTCAATACAACAAAATGAGCTTTCAAAGTAATAAGCTTTCTAAGTCCTTAAATTTGTGCTTAAATTGGAGCAATTCAATACATCATTTACAACACTAAGTTACTGAAAATATTTTAGATATTCTAAAAATTCTAATTAATTTTCTCTTTATTGGCTTAGACTTTTAGGTGCTCGGAAGATTAAATAATTAATGATGATTATTTAAAGATTAAAAAGGTATAGTTGAGCCGGAGATGGGAAGGTCGATGCTTGATATAGATCACTATATTCTATACCATTATTGATGCCCTAAAGAAGATCAATGACTTTTAGACAACTACAAAATGCTAATGCAATGTTCTCAAGATGGAAAGGGAAAAACTTTTTTAGATGGCGAAGACTGGAACCAGCTTCAACACAGATTTATGTTCCACGTCAAATGTTGTCCAACACAAACACAACTTCAAGCCCGTGTACGACATGTGCTTAGAATATAACAAGGGTGTGTATTGATATGTACGAGAAGAGTATTATTTGATATATATTATGCTGCAAATTTTCCTAAATACCTCTCAGTTCGCATTTTTACAATTCAGCAAAACAAGTTTTAGTGAATTTTTACATTAAATTCAGTCTACAAAATTAAATATTTCTATTATTTAATATTTAAAAAAACAAAATTTTAAAATTATTTACATTGCTTTATAATTACTAGTAATATAATATTTTCTTCATTTATTTGATTTACTCTTTTTATTTAGTTTATGAACAATAAGGTATTCCATAATGGTCTTCTTATTTTTTCCAAAAACAAATTATTAACATATTTAATTATCAACAAAATAATTCTTAATATATTCTCTCTTTCAACCTTTATTATTCTTCTGTTTAAATATTTTAATTTAATTATATATAATTTATCTTTATATATTATATTATAATTCAACTAATATTTCATAAAATATTTCAATAATTCTAATTTTTAGCTACATTTCAGAAAATAACGATAATGCGCAAAAATTATCGTACACATAAAATTGCCCGCTCAAGATAAAACAACTATATTTTTGTTCCGTCAATCAGAACTCGGGACACTCAATGCCTTTAATATTGCCAAGGCCGTGAGAATTTTTTTTTTTACATACATAGAATGATGTTTATATTATTATTATTAACAAAAAATATAAGAAGTCCACAAAAAAGATTTTATTGCAAATATGAAATCTTTATTGTACTTTTAATTTTAAATTTATTAAATTTACACTATTGAATATTTTGATAATTATATATATTTTTTAAATTCATTGAATTAAAATATACTTTTGAAAAAATTATAAAAAATAAATTAAATTTTTGACACATTACGTTAAAAAGTTTTTTACTAGTTAATAATTAGTCCACAAAAAAGATTTTTTAACCTATCAGTTGCTTAAGTTCTTAATAAATTATGATTTAAGACCGTCCATATATTTTAGATCTTATTAATTTCTTTGTTTTAGATCTTCTTACAACTTAAATTGAATAATATCTTTATTATGTAAAAGTAAATTTCTAATATTTTCAAAACTTTAATTTGGACTTTGTCCATTTACAATTTTAATTATATATATATATATATATATATAACATCTATTATTTCCTTAATGTACATTCATCAAATTTTTATTTGTTTTAATTCTATGGGTTCATAGCACATCATCCTTTACTGGCACATCATAATTACAATTTTTATTTTTATAATTATTAAAAATAACAACGATAATCTATTATAACTTATTTAAAAACAAATTGAATACTGAAGAAGCTACATATCAATGAATCTTGTTCTTGAAAGCAAACAGGAAAGTTATGGGAGAAGAAAGAGAGAACACAAGAAGAGAAATGATTTTTATTCTTATTGTAAAATGAATACAAGAGGAGTATATATAGACTAAAGCTTAAGCCAAAAAGAAATAAAGGACGAATGGCATAATGCCATGTTTTTATAGAAATTAAAAGATATATTATATAATTACATTAGGTTTGTTCTAATAGGCCCTGACAAACTGATGGATCTTTTATGATTGTCAGTTTGGATCTTAAGAGACGAAAATGTGGTGTAGACAGGGCTTTCGTGAAGATGTATGCAACCTGATCAATAGTTGATATGGGAGTCAAATGAATGTTGTTGTCGTGTATGTAATCTCGTACAAATTTCTGATCGATCTATATGTGTTTTGTTCGAGCGTGAAACACAGGGTTGTTCGCTAGAGCTATAGTCGAGGTATTGTCGCAATACAAGTCTGTGGGATAATCTTGGGAAACTCCAAATTCAGCAAGAATTCTTCTGAGCCAAATAATATCTAAAGTGAGAGCCGCTAAAGCACAATATTCTGATTCTATGGAGGATCGGGCTATAGTGCGTTGCTTCTTTACCGTCCAGGAGATATAAGATTCGCCTAGAAACGAGCAGTAGCCAGATATTGATTTTCGTGAGAGCGGATCGCCGGCCCAGTCAGCATCTGAAATGATTTGAGAGCTAAGTTAGTTTTGGTGATAGGTAACCCAAAATCTAATTTACCTTTTATATAGCGTAGCAGCCTTTTGAGGAGATAAGCGTGATGTGGTAGAGGATTATGCATATTTTGAGAGAGTTGATTTACACTATATGCGATGTCTAGTCGGGTGAGTGTTAGATATTGAAGCGACCTTGTTAATTGCCTGTAGAGTTTCAGATCTGAGAGAGATTCCATATTAGAAAAATCATTTGGTAATTTTGTACACATTGGATTGGTTGTAGGCTTGCAGTTCATTAGATTGGCTTGATGCAGTAGACGGGTTGCATATAGTTTTTGAGATAAGAAGTACATGTTAGTAGTATGCTGAATTTTAATCCCAAGGAAATCATGAACATGCCCGAGGTGTTTCATCAAAAATCTGATGCTTAATTTGGCAATGAGACAAGATATAGCATGGGTATTATTACCAGTAACTAAAATGTCATCAACGTATATAAGAAAGAAATTTGCATATGATCTTGACGAAATATAAAGAGAGATGGATCAGCAGATCTATGAGAGAATCCGAGAGATAACAGATGTGAAGTGAAAGTTGTATACCATTGTCTAGGTGCTTGTTTGAGGCCATAGATGGCCTTGTGAAGTTGATATACATGACTTGGATGAGCTGAATCTTCAAAACCTGTGGGTTGGAGCATGTAAACCTTTTCCGAAAGATCACCGTGTAAAAATGCATTGGCAACATCAAGTTGTTGAATTTCCCAATTGTGGTAAAGAGCCACCGTCAATAGGATGCGAATTGTGGGTAATTTTAGAACGGGACTAAATGTCTCGTTGTAGTCAACTCCATATCCCTGATGGTTGCCTTGAGCAACGAGCCTCTCCTTGAGCTATAGAACCATCTGCATTACATTTCAATTTATACGTCCATTTACATCCTAAAATAGATGCGTCAGACGAAGGTGAAACAAGAATCCAGGTTCCTTGTTTTTGAAGAGCGAGAAATTCAGTGGCCATGGCTTGAAGCCACTAAATGTGTTTGTTAGCTTCAGAGAATGTGGTGGGAACAGAGTTTGTTTCATGAGAGATCTGATTATGAATCAGATTTAAACGGGCCGTAGGTTTTAGAGAGCCAGTTTGAGCACGCATGAGCATTGGATGACGTCTGGAATGAGATGGTGGAGAAGTAGTGTTACGGGTGTGAGTTGTCACGACCCGACCCGACGGGGACGGATCCCGCCCGAACCGGATCGCGACCAGCTTAAACAGACTAACCAGGATCTGGCTTTGGAATTGGTTGCTGAACTGAATCTTCCAAATTATTCCAACTCAAAAACAAAACAAACACACAGAGCTACTATAAAATATCAAAAGCAGCGGAACAAATCATTTATATTCTTCTTTCTTTTCCTCAAAACAATCATCTACAGATACAGTACATGGCTTTTGAACAGAAAGAAAGACAGAACAGAAAAGCCATGACTGTACAAAAATCAAAAGGTGCAACAATACCTATACTGATCAGAACTCAGAAATCTACACCTGGACTTCCTTCCCTTTCCCAGAACCTGAAAACCACCAGAAAACAAGAGTGAGCTCAACAGCTCAGCAAAGCAATAAATCTCCAATCAAAACTCTCAGAATCCAAAACAAACTCATCGGACAAATTCCAATTAGAAATCGGAACGGAATCGTATCTCGAATCAGAACAGAATCAAAATCAGAACTCATACGGACATATATCAAATCAGAATCAGAATTGTACAGATCAGATCAAATCGGAATACAAATCAGAACAGATTAAATCAACAGAGTCAGAATCGTACAGAAATCAGAAATTCAGATCATATCAGAACAGAATCATAATTGCTTACAGAACAGATACGGAAAGTTTACAGAACAGATACTGAATTCAAAATCATATCAAATCAGATATCAGACAGATCAGATCAAATCATATCGTACGGAAATCAAAATATTAATTTAGCACATAACAAAACAGATTCCCTGACACTGACAGAATCGCTACGGATTCTGGCCCCTTATGCCTCCCTTCCCAGACACTGACAGAATCTCTCGGATTCTGGCCCCTTATGCCTCCCTTTGTGCTCACGGCACCAAAACAAATGTGCTTATAGCACCAGAACAGAATTCATCGGATCCGGAACATAACAGATATCAGATTTTCAGATTTGAGCTCATTTCAGATTTCCCAGACACTGACTGAATCACTTAAGATTCAGGCCCCTTATAACTCCCTTTTTATAGCACATACAGATATCATATCAATTCAGAAGAAATCTGGGCAAATCAGAAATCAGGCAAAAATCGGACAGCACAACGGCAGTATACAGAATTTACACAATTTTTCCTGAAAATCAAAATTCACCAAATTCGCACAGAATGTAGATAATCACATTTCAGAACATTTATTCTACTGCACAGATAATTTCCAATTTCACAGAAAAATGCGGTCGACTAAAAACACCGCCGAATCAAAAATACCTGGACAAAAATTTTCGGAAAATAACCAAAATGTGCACACCCGGCACGTCAACAATATACAGAAAGTTACGCGGTAAAAACTGAACCCATCAAAAGATACGGACGAAAATTATTAACGGAAACGAAATCCGGACAGAAAATACCGCCAAACACGACGGTTCTGAAAATTGAGAAAGGCGGAATGTGCCTTACCTTGCGTACAACAATATCCTGAACAATCTCCTCGGACGAAAACGGCTCCGCGTCGTCCGAAAATCAACTTTTCTCCAAAATTCCACGACTTTCTCTCTCCTCAAAAGATATTTTCGTTTTTTTTAATGATTTTCTCTCTCTTCAAAACGACTGAAATCAGCTTTATAATCTTCAGATCGGCCCGGCCGATCGCCAGATCGTCCCAGGACGATCAGACCAAATTGGATCGTCCTGGACGGTTCCCAGAACTATTCTCAGGCCGATATTTTCTACAGTGCCGATCGGCCTGGACGATGTCCTCAATCGTCCTGGACGATGTGACAGAAAATCACCTGGAGCAAATCTGGGCAAATTATGGAGCAATTTCTCAACTGATCGTCCCAGGACGATCCAGATCGTCCTGGACGATCCTGGAGCAGATTTTTGATATTACATGAGTAGAGGATGGTATAGACTGAAGAGGGAATGGATTGATTTATTGACGTAGGGGTGAGAAGAAACTCCGATGGTTGTTCGGATGGATTGCTGGGAGGTTGAGCAATAGAGGAAAAGGGAAAAGATAGCTCGTTGAATGAAATATGTCTTGATATCGTTATTTTGTGAGTTGATAAATCCATGCATTTGTATCCTTTATATGTGTCAGAGTATCCTAAGAAAACACAGGATTTAGCTTTAGGTTGAAACTTGTGGCGAGAGTGAGGTGGGGTGAGAGGAAAATATTCGCATCTGAAGATGCGGAGATGATTATAGGAAGGTTTTAGATTGTGAAAGATTTCGAAAGGAGACTTATTAGTGGTATTGGCAGATGGCAAACGAATTATGAGATAGACAGAGGTAAGGGTAGCTTCAGGCTAGTGAATGTAGGGAACGGAGGCTTGAAGGAGTAAGGTCCGTGTAGTCTCAATAATGCAACGGTGTTTACGTTCTGCTACTCCATTCTGTTCAGGCGTGTACGAACAAGATAGTTGATGAATGATGCCCTGAGATTGCATGAATTGTTTGAAAGCGTGATTACAAAACTCGGCGCCACCGTCGGATCTGAGAATTTTTATAGGAAACGAAGTGTATTTTTCAACCATATTTTTAAACAAAATAAAAATATTCAAGACTTCAGACTTCTATTTCATCGAAAAGATCCACGTAAAATGCGAACAATCATCCACAAAAATAACGAAGTATCTAAAACCTTGAATTGAAGCAATGGGAGTGGGTCCCCACACGTCAGAATGAACCAACAAAAGTAAAGATGTTTGTCTGTAATTAGAAATATCAAAACTAAGTTTATGAGTTTTGGATTCCTTATAGTAAGAGCAAGAAAACACATTGTTATTTATGCTAAGCTGCGGATTAGAGGCTGAGATGGCATTTAAGATCTGCTTATTCGGGTCTCCAAGTCTGTTATGCCATTGTTTAGAATGGTTTGGTGAAGCCGTGAGCGCCTGTATGGGAGAAGCTGTCTGGAATGCCTGGATTGGGTACAAGCCATTGTTACACGGTCCGTGTAGAAGTACTTGTTGTGTCATCAGGTCCTTAAGAACAAAACTAGACAGATCAAAAGTAATAGAGATAAGATTATCTTTGGTAAGCTTTGAAATAGATAAAAGATTAAAATGTAAATCAGGCGTATGAAAAATTTGTGATAACACAAGCTTACGGGATGGGGTTGGTGACAAACCAGCCCCAGAGTGAGCAATATTGACGGATCGACCATCGCCAATAAAGATGTTGTCTTGACCTTGATAAGGTGCTGAAATCTGCAGGTTGTCTATTGAATCTGTGAGATGAGACGAGGCCCCCGAATCTAAATACCAGTTGGTGTAGGATTTGTCTGAGCTGGCAAGAAGAGCTTTGTTCGCTATAGTCGGAGGTGTTGGTGTATAATGTGTATTAAGGTGGTGCCAGCAGTTCGGTGCTGAATGGCATCTTTTAAGGCAGATTTAGCAGGTTTCGGTTGAAGTTGTGGAGGTGAGAGTAGTGTTGTTTGAGTTACGTCCTCTGTTTCGTCGGCCATGACCTCTGTATGTGAATAGAGCTAAATTTGGATCGGTGATTTGCAAAGCGCGAGCAATGTCGGAGGCAACATGAATTTCTTCGCTAAGAAGCAGAGCATACAGATGATCCAAGCTAATCGGAGGCAACATCGTTCAGATAGATGTTTTGAACGATTGATAAGAAGTGGAAGACCATTAATAATATAAAGAATAATGTCTTCTTGATCAACCGTTGAACCAGCTGCAGCGATCTGATCAACTAAAACTTTAATCTCCGAAAGGTATTGAGCCATGGTTAGATTCTTGAGAGAAATATTATGAAGCTCGTTCTTTAATTGAATGACTTGGAGCGATTGGAGGATTGAAACCTGGTTTCAAGGGTGCTCCAAATTTTTGCGGTAGAATCAAGATTGATGACGTATAGAAGAACAGAGGCAAAAATGCTGAAGCAAAGTGCCGCTGAGAGATTTTGATCAGTGAGAAGAAACTGATTGTAAACGGGATTGGCGGACTGAGTGCCATCAGGTGAAGAAAGCGTTGAATTGGAGGGGGAAAATTTTGAGTCAAGAAATTTTTCAAAACCATTTGCCCTAAAGATTTTGAGGATCTGAGATCTCCATAGGGGATAGTTTTCAAAAATGAGTTGAGTGGGAACAAAATTTTTGAGGTTAGAAACTACAAATTTCAAAGCGAGGGGGATAGATTGATCTTCATGATTTCCTGGATCTCGTCGTTCGCCGATTTGCAAAGTTGCTAAACTCATATCTGCAAGGGATCAGCGCGCTTGCTCTGATACCATGAAGAAGCTACAAATCAATGAATCTTGTTCTTGAAAGCGAACAGGAAAGTTACGGGAGAAGAAAGAGAGAACACAAGCAGAGAAATGATTTTCATTCTTATTGTAAAATGAATATAAGAGGAGTATATATAGACTAAAGCTTAAGCCGAGAGAAATAAAGGACGAATGGCATAATGCCACATTTGTATAGACATTAAAAGATATATTATATAATTACAATAGGTTTATTCTAATAAATACCCACAATAACATTTTCTCATTTAACAGACAATAAATTTACATTGCCAAATCATAACTTATAACGTCACAATCATTACATGAATGCACAGAACTTCAGGTTACTGTAGCCAACCACACGAAATTTTGTCAAGCAAAGAATGCGCTGCACTATTCAATGCATTCTTGAATGCGTCGAACAGTTCGGCGCATTCGAAGAATGCGCCAATTAAATTCGCGCATTCATGGACTGCGCCGGATGGTACTGCGGGATTCGGTCAAATGAAGTGAAGGTGGACGACTCGCTCGGTTGTGAAAGGCGGATGACGGCACGCAACGTCGAGGCTCATGAGCCAGCTCAAGCTCAAGCTCATTTACAATGGGACAAGCTCGAGATAAGCCGAACTCGATAATATCATTACTCGACTCAACTCATTTTTACCCTCCACCCTCTCCTCCCAAATCCGGCCTGATACTAATCAACAGCTACTTTTGGCTGGGCTGCAGATATTTCAGATTGGTCGCTTTCAGGCCCACATCTCCCTTCTTATCCACTCCTCCAATTTTGTCTCGTCCGCGCTTTCTCTAAATAAAATAAAGCCTCCGTTTTCTTCTGTTCCTCGTCATAAACTTTTTTTTTTTTTTGGAAAATTAGGGCTAAAGCCCATATTAATAAACAAAAAAGTTACATGTAAAGGAGAATATAAGTAAAGATAACCTTACATAAGCAAAGACAAAAACTTATGTAGGTTCAATGCTATATTGGAAAAAACCCCAACTATATCCCCCCATATTATCAAAAATTACATGTAAATCATTAACCCGTTTGCCGGTCAGAATAAACAAAACAGTGCAGCAACCAAAAGAAGCCCAGGAACTCCCATCAAGCAGCAGAAAATCCAGAAAACCGAAAGAGGAGAACTGGAGTAGCAAATAACCAAAAGGCTTATGCAACATAGGCATAACCAGAAGCAGAGTAACCAGCTCCCTGCATAAGAACAAAGCAAGAACAAGGATCAAAAGGCTCCACTAATAAAACATATTCAAGTTCCTCCATATGTGCTCCAGAAAATATATTAACCAGGACTCAGAAATAAAACCCCTGGTTGCCCGGAGACCATCCAAGGGGTAGAAGATAGAGAGCATCATATGGAGCTTCATCATTGTCCTGGTTAATAGACAAACCACTACCAACCAGCGCCCAAAGCAATTAGAAGTATCAGCCAAGATCAAACAGCTTTCAGTACGTCTCCCAAAACACCAACTCAAAACAAAGAGTTCCAGATTACCATACCTACTCCAGTCAGTAAGAAACTGAAGCATATATCTCATTTCCACAATTAAATTATCATGCAGGTATCTCCAACCATCACAGAACCAACGAAGAACAGGGTCCAGACAATCAACCCAGAATGTGAACAAACTTATCTTTGAGAGATTCAAATCCATTCCAAGAGAGAGTTTTAGCACGAACAACATTAATAATATCAGATTTCACCTTCCCAGGAGAGTTCCAACCATTGGAGAATCTCCTGCAATTCCTTTCCTTCCAAGTAAAATAGATAAAAATGGCCAAAGTAAAAAAACAGAAAATTTTTTCCCTCCTACTATAGTCCTGCAAATTATCAAAGAAATTAAGGACTTGCATAAAATTCGGTCTGAGGTAGAACATTCCAGTTCTCGGAAACAAATCCTTGAGAATAGAGAAAGAATAATCACATTCAAAGAAAATGTGGGTGTGGTTCTCAAGATGCCTACTGCAGAGAGAGCAGTTACCATCAACCATAATACCTCTAGTAATAAGATTATCCGCCGTTTTTAATTTCCCTTTGAGTGCCATCCAAGCATAACAAGAATACCTTAAAGCATGCCCCTTATGCCAAATAAATTTACACCAAACAACATCATCAAAATTATCATGAAAGGTAGACAAAACCTTCGTAGGAGGGGGGAGAGGAGAAGTGGAACCCTCCCAAGTAATAACAGAATGCTCCTCCAAAATATCAATGCTAGAGATATCAGAACTAATAGCATTAGGAATATCATCAGGTAAAACCCAATTTCCAGCAACAATAAATCTGCCCACAGCAAGGTTAGAGAACCTATAAGAGAAATAATCGTCATAAACTACCAGAGACCAAAGGTAAAATATCTTTCATTTTCTTCATCTCCAAGATAAACCTCTAGAAAACCCATTTGGATCTCCCAAATGCTTCGATTTCTCGCATCTCCGCCGTCTCCATCGGCGCTTTTGTTGGAATCTGCTGCCGGCGATGTTTCACGTAACCGTCCGGCGAGGCCGATGGTGGCGTGTTGCAGCGGGCAGAGGAGCAGCGCCTCCATCCCTAAGCTTGAGCCGTTCAGCCGGAGCAGGATCGACCGGAGGCTGAAGGACCCTCCCTTCTTGCAGAAGTCTGAGAACGATCTCACTGGTTCGCCTTTCGCTTCCGAAATCATATTATTTTAATCTTTTTGCGGTCTTTTTTCCTGTCTTTCTATGGAATGAAATCTGTTTTCCTTTCTTTGGTTTTTCGATCATTATAGAAACAGTGAATTAGAAGTTTGAGGGTTCAGGGCTGTTTGGTTGTCTGAAGGATTTAAGTAAGTTTCAGTTTAGTAAATTCTGTAGATTGCGATTTACTAATCCTTGAGATGTTGAATATTTTAAATTGATTGGCTGAATAAATTATAAATCTGGTAAAATCTTCTGAAACTTTTTGGATGCAAGTTTACGGATTTCAGGGACCTTGAATGTTTGATGATGCAAATTTGGATGCCAGATCTTGTAAATTGTAGGTAAAAATAATTATAAATGGTGGCGTAGTATTACCATTAAACCTATGATTTGTGCAATCAGATTTATTTTGAGACCATTGAAATGATTTATTGAGGAGGAAAATTCTTTTAAGGAACCACTGGCTTTGATAAAGACACCTGGAGGGGTTTGCTAACGAGGAGAAAAAGACAGAGGAGATCGTAACTCTTCACTCTACAATGGAAAATAAGATTAGAGAGAGTCGCCTTAGATGGTTTTGCTCACATTAAAAGTCGGCCTTCTTAAGACCTGGTTAGGAGAGTAGATGTATTATATTTGGCCTATGTTAAGAGAGGTAGATGTAGATCTAAAAAGACTTGGTTAAAAAATATTAGAAATTACCTATTTTTATTAGATTTGAATGAGAATTTGACTTTTAATAAGACACAATGAAGAAAATGAATTCATGTACTTGACCCCACATAGTGGGATAAAGACATGATGTTGTTGTTGTTGTTCAATCTTCTTTGTTTTTGTGCCATTCTTTCTGTGCCTTAGAAATAATGTGTGTGTGTGTTTTTAATTTGGTGAAAACAAGCAAGTAGAGAACTTGTTTTACATTAGAAAAGAATTTATCAAGGTCTTTTAATATCATTGTTGTCAAGATAGGCCTTGCCTTAAAATCACTACATTTATTTTGAAGTTAATTTTATGCATGAAAAATTTATATTGCACCCATCTATTAATAAATTTAATGATTTTCAAATCTATCCTAATCAAAAATTTTATTATGATATCCTTACATAAATTGTTTTCCTTTGCAAAATTGTAAAATTTACTAGAGTCTATCTTTCAATTAGATGTATTTCAAATTTGGATGCTTTTAAATTCTATAAATTTCTACGAATGTACTCCTTCAATCACAAATGGATAAAATTGAAACACAATTAGGTTGAATTGATTACAGAATTCGATCATTTTTAACCAAAATAATGAGTAATTTTATCCTTCAATTAAATGTGTATGGAATTGATTTTAAACTTATAATATTTTTAAAAGTTTGTTCTCTGTCTCCTTTAAAACTTTATTTCCATCCAACGGATTGAAGCCTAATCCCATAGCCTCTTTCAACCAAACAGCTCGAAAAGAAGAAATTTCTTTCACTGTTGAATTTTTGATCTTTCTGTCTTCACTGTGTAGTTACATTCTCAGGCCTTCCATTTTCTGCAAACTTTTTCCATTTCCAGTTTACTGCTCAACTCTAGAAGGGGACAAAGCCTACAGCTGCTGGATGGCTTACTTTGAACTGAAAGATCTTCAAGTATGTTTCATATGAAGGCTTCATTTGGGAAGGTTTTTCTCTTACTTTCTAAAGTAGCTTTTTAGTACAAAAATTTCTTGAATTTGAATTTCTTTTACTAAAAAATCATTTTAGAAAACAGTACGAAAGTTGTCCCAAACAAAGCCGAAATTTCTAAGTCATGATAACAAATCTATTTACTAATATTTAAATTTTATTTGAATAAGCACGGAAGGAAATGACAAGAGAGCAAGTGGAGAAGTTTGTTAAGGCAGGCAGGGGTCGTAAAATCTCTTATTGGCTGCTTGCATGGGCTAACTGCAATGCTAAAGAAGGATTCTAAATACCAGAAAAAATGTGTAGCAGGAAACTCTAAGGCAGAGAAGAAGGAAACAGCCTTCCATGTACCAGATGGGATCCCCAAGACTAAGCAGGAGCTGGAGAAAGAAGAGAATGGGAAAATGGCAGATTCATCCTTCACAAGGCTTCTAAGGAGCATGGCACGGGCACCTGCTTGGTATTTTTAGGCTTCGTTTGGGGCGGCTTTCTCATTGCTTCTTGAAGCAGCTTTTTAATACAAAAACTTAAATATTTGTACTAAAAAGTGCTTTAAGAAGCAGAAAAAAAGTCGTCCTAAATGAAGCCTAAAGCTCCATATCATGAAACTGGTTGAATTTGTGTTTCAGAGAGATGAACTATTGAAGCTTTGTTGTAAATAGGAATGCCAAGGCCCTTACAGGTTGGTTGTTTGGTACTGTAAAAATGGCTTTTGTGAGTGGAGATTAAGGATAATAGTGCAGTTTGCTAGTGAGTAAGGTTTGTATTTTAAGTTACACTCATACCATATTGATGTGTTATTGAAGGGCTGCTTTAAATAATGGCATCAAATATCTCATTAAAATAAATAAGTTCTTTTGCACCTGAATCAAACATGATATTAAGATTTTGTTTGGGATAATTTTTTTATTATTTTTTAAAATAATTTTTTAGGAAGCACTTAGAAAGCTGCCCCAAAAAAAGCCTAAGTCTTCTTTGAAATAAAGAATGCAAACAATTATGGGATTTTATTAAATCTTAGTGTGAGTACAACAATTTATGTGATTCGAGTTCTTAAGAATTCTATATCCTCAAGAAAATCTCGATTATAACTCTTATGTTAATCTTTGTGAATGACATATATAAATGATTTTAATTACAAAAATTAAGTATAAAACTTTTCAATCTGAATCAAACAAAAAACTCTAAACCATTATTTGCAAATCTTTCTTCAAAAACCTTTAGAAAGAAAGATATATCTATGATTCAAATTTATAGCCAATATATGTAGAAATATAGATCTTACATATAACCCAAACAAGAAAAATCGAATGGACAAAACAAATCAATTATGTCGATTTCTGCTTCTTCTTTGAAACTCGTGCTTGATCAATATAATTTTTTGACGATGTATCAATAATGATTTTATAGTATTAAAAAGAAGCATTAGTCAAAAATGCAAGCTGCTAGTTATGAATTTGGTTTCTACTGAAGGTAATGAGGATTATTAGAGCATTCTTTTTTTTTTTTTTTTTTGGTGGAAACCCTATCCTGAGCTTTTTATGCCATATTTTTCTTTGGCTATTTTTTGGTTCAAAGTGGGCCTTTTTGTATCAGGCTTTATTTTGTTATCAATAAGAATCTTTGCTTCTAAATGATCTCAAACATTATATGATTGAACACTACATTTAATATTTCTTACGGCCACTTTCACTATGGGAGCAATGTTAATTACAGGCAGAATGTTCGGTGGATTTTTTCAGGAAGCTGGTAAAATATTTCTGATGGATTTCCGATAAATTTTTGACATTTAACTGATTTTTAATGAAATATTTATGGCAAATAGTTGGCAGACAGCATTCGAGCAAAAAAAAAAAAATGAGTTTTGCTTGAAATTTTTCATTTTTCCTACAACAATTTTCACTTGAAATCCGTCGGAAATGTTTCGAGCGGATATATTTTGCCAGTGTTTGTTTTTCTATGCAAGTTTTACATGCAAAAAATTTTCCGTCGAAAATGTGTTATTCTGATAGAAATTAGCCAATTTCTGATGGAAAAGTTCGCCGTAAACCAACCATTTTCCTGTAGTGTTTCACCTCAATCTATTCATTGTCACCCTAAAGTTTCTAAAGTAATTACACTTGTCATTCTTTAGCTTGAGAGGATATTTGGTTTGAAATAAAAAGTGTATAAAGTAATTCAAATACAAAGGTTTTGAGAAAATTAATATTTGGTTTGAAGTAAATCAAATAGTATAATTTTTTGATGTATTTGAGATCCACCCTCTAATTCATTTTTAGTGTATTTGAAATTTCTCACATTTGAGCAATTTTCAAATACACTAGAATTTCGTTGCCTGCCGCCGCCACCCACTACCAGCCATCACCACCCACCTCCGCCCGCCACCCTGCCTTTGCTAGCCACCACCATCGCAGGCTGACACCATTTTATTTCAAGCAAAACAAAAATAAAAATAATTCCATGCATTTATTTTACATTCATTCAAAAAATTCTAAAATATTTAAAATACACTATACAATATCAGACAAATTTAGAGTCTTATATAACATGTAAACGCCCTACCTGAATGACATAAAGCCTTTTTTATGTAATATTATTCCACTGCATATGCTTAAATAAACTGCTTCAAATGTTTTAAAATTTGGTGCTTCAGCTTATTCAAAAGCAGCTGGAAGAATAGCTCTCTTTTTTGTTGGTTCCCAGATTTTGCTAACATAGAAGCGCTCTTAAAATAATCCCCCTTGAATGTTTATAATCATACTTAAGTTAGAAGCAAGCATCAATAAGCTCTAATTCTATATAGATTAAGCACCATTAATTAGTATTATTTATGGGTGATTTTCAACAGGAAAAATAGTTTTTAAGGAAGACTATGTCAGCTATGACCTCATATGCAATCACTGAGCCATAGTTTAAGATCACGTGAATGATATTTTGTGCTTAATGTTTTATTGATGTTTAAACATCACAGTTAGGGGTGTAAGTAAGCGGAATCGGCTTGAGCTTAGTGGTGTCAATATTTGACAAGACCCGAAAACCGAAACAGACTCGACCCGAAAAAATTCCGGGGTTTGGGTCAACCCGTTAATTGGACGAGTCGGGTCGAATTCAAAAATGTGAGCCGTTTCAAAAATCAGGTGCCCATGCAGCACGCAGCAAATCCGCACGAGCCACAAGGCATCGCCTTGCCTGACCTGCTAGCTGCCTCACCTGACCCGCTAGCCGCATCACCTATCTTGCCTGATCGCCTTCACCAAGCTGTCATCCCGTCACACACCCAACCGTTTAAAGTTTAAACCCAGAATTCAAAAGAGAGCATGTTGGCGGGTTGTGTTGGGTCAACCTAGTAACCTGCACGGGACTGGTCCGGGTTGATAATCTTGACAAGTTTACAAAATCAGGTCGGGATAGGGTCAACGCGTTTAAACCCGGGCCAATACGGGTTTTACCTAAATCTGATATGTGGAGCTATTTTGACACCCCTACTTGAGCTCAACTCTTTAACGAGCTCATGAGCATAGCTTATTGAGTTTCGTGCTCGAGCTCGAGCAGAATTTCAAACTTTTTTTTTTAGTTGAAACCCACAAAGGGGCCTACGCGTTGATAACAAAAAATAGTTACAGAGTCCTTAGAAGGTTCCTCCAGCTCACTACCGCTCGAAAGAGCTACAAAATAAAATAAAACAAAAAAACCTACGAACCGGTGGATCCTTTTCCTACTGATACAAAAAAAATATAAAATAAACACCGGGCTGTGAGTCAACAGCACCCAAAAAAGGAGAAGCCAGATAGTCTTTAAACTTTTCAGCACAACTCTCCTGCAAAAATTGACAAAATATTGCAAAAAGGAACGCAAAAGAACATAACAACATACCTTGCAAACCAAGCTATTCCATTTGTTGAAAAACCTGCAGGTCATCCTCAATAAAAATATCAGAAACACATAATTACCAAAAACCGAAAAACGATAATAATAACCTTTCAGCCAACCCCACATTCCTTGAAAAGCTAAAAAATGATACAGACCAATCATCCAATGGCAATAAAAGCACCGATTGCCAACCAACTCCACACCAACACCAACAGTCCCAGGCCAAACCATCATAGAAAGACAAACAATCTTTCCAACCCTTCCAGGCATCCAAAACATAACAAAAACAAAAACACCTCCTCCCAAGATTTCCCCAACCACCCAACCATGAATACACAAACTAAAACAGAACCCAAAGGAAGCAATTCTGTAGCAAAAAATCATTACCAACAGAGCAGTTCCAGAAATTGTAAAAGAAGCAGTAACCAGAAAAAGAACCAGAACCAGAACCAAAAAACAGCCACCAATCACCCATGTCTAATATAAGGCAAAGAAGCCTTATCCATTAACAACATACCTTTGAAAGAGAGGTCTAAATTTGAAATATCAATTTCCTCATAGCCAACAAGGTGAGAGCCCTTATTAGCTAACCAATCAGCACAGACATTACCTTCCCTAAAGATATGAGAAATCTTAAAATTCATCAAACTCAGTAAGTTCCTAATATTTCTCATAATATAGAAATTCTGGGCATTACCATTAAAATTCTCTTTAATACTATTGACAATAAGCATAGAATCCACTTCAATCCAAACACAAATAAAACCCCATTTTAAACAAAGCTCAAGACCTAACAACAGAGCATTTAATTCAGCCAAAAAAACATTCAGATGTTGCACAGGCCCAGCAAAAGCAGTTAAAATGTCCCCATGAGAGTCACGGATCAGCCCACCGGCACCAGCATTCAACAAGCCAACCGACCCATCAGTGTTTAATTTCACATAAGGGTAATGCGGCTTAATCCAATAAACAACAGAGTCAATAGAAAAAGAATTATCTAATTCCAACTGAATGCCCAAATTCACAGCAATATCTCTACATTTAGAAAAAGTTTTACAAGTAATAACCTTACAGGTATAGAGATGCAAAATTTTTCTTTTTACATTATCTATAATATGAATTGCATCCATCTTAATATTGTCATGTTTAGCCTCATTACGGGCTTTCCAAATATACCATAAAATAAGAATCGGAATTAGGTTGAAAATGTGACCTTTCGTAGGTATAAACCAACTATCCACCATAGATAACAAGTTATCAGGAGTAGAAACCACATTTTTACCAGTCATTTGATTAAAATAAAACCACACTTTCTTCGCAATCTGACCATTAATAAGAATATGATTAATATCTTCAACATCAGAACAACAAAAGCATTTAGACGCTAAAAAGAAACCTTTCTTTTGCAAAAGATTATCCACAGGTAAAAACCCTTTAAGGCTTCTCCACACAAAAGTAGAGTAAGTAATAGGAAAAGAACTATGCCAAATGGCCGCAAATCTAGAAGATTTCTCCATAGGATAGCGAAACTTCTCCCAAAGCTTACGCATTTGAAATTTACCATTAGAAGAAGCCGAGCAAAGAATTTTATCACTACAGTTCACATTCAGGGGAATACTCATAATGATATCAACTAAACAATTAGGCAAAAGATTTTTTAAACCTTCCATATTCCAACTATTATTTATAAAAAAATTCATAAACTTTAACAAGTTCCATAGTATGCATATTCAAAAAAGAGTCTATAGAGAAATCACTCAACCAGTTATCCTGCCAAAAGTAAATGTCACCCCTACCCAGCCCCCATTGGATAAACTTTCAGCTTCCCACTTAATGTTACACAACCTTTTCCAAGTAGTAGAATCAGTATTTTTGAAAGAGCACAGAGCCGGATGCCTATTAAAACAATATTTAACATTCATGAAGCGAGCCCATAAGCTACTGTTAGATCTTAAGGAAAACCAAAGTTTATGAGAGAAAGCAACAGCAGTATCATACAAATTCTTACAACCCAGCCCTCCTTCATCAAGAACACCACAATTTTTATGCCAAGCTGCCCAATGAATAGCTTTGGAATTACTTTTAGAACCCCAAAAAAATTTGTTAATCATTCTCTCAAGTCTGTTACACAAAGCCACGGAAGGCATTAAAGTGTGAAACAAATATATAGGAATCGAATTGAGCACAGCTTTCACAAGCACCAAACAACCACCAAAAGAGAGGAAACAAGTAGACCAATTAGCCAATTTCTTTTGAATTATAGTGAAAATATCTTCAAAGAGAAAATTCTTCTTTTTACCTTTGTAAATAGGGGTACCCAAATACTTTATAGGTAAATTTTTGGATTGAAAACCACAAACCCTTTGAATAGCTAGGATCCTATAATGATTGATGGACTTGCCCACAAAAAAGTTACTATTCTCTTTACTAACATTAAGACCACTATATCTATGAAATTTGGAAAGGAGTTTCATCAAAATTTTGATATTCTTAATAGAACCATTAGCAAAAAGAATGAATCATCAGCAAAACTCAAATGAGATATAGGAAAACCTCTTATATTCCAAAAATTAAGGCTAATATTCTTAGCAAAAAGGTCATTTAAACCTCTAGATAAATATTCCATAGCTATAATAAAAAGAGCAGGAGAAATTGTATCACCTTGTCTAAGACCTTTAAAAGATTTGAAGAAACCTTGATTTCTACCATTTATAATAACAGAGAAAAAACAGTTATCCACACTATTTTTAATCAATAATATGAAATCTTGACTAAAACCAAATAAAGACATAACCTTATAAAGGAAATTCAAATCCAAATTATCGTAAGCTTTGGTAATATCCAACTTAAAAATAATATTACCCCCCGAAACCTTAGTGTTAATATCATTGACAAGCTCTTGAGCAAGTAAAACATTATCACTAATACTTCTCCCCTTCACAAAACCAATTTGATTTAAAGAAATAATTCTCGGTAAAATAATGGCCAATCTACTAGCAATAATCTTAGAATTTAATTTATTAAAGAAAGTGCACATACTAATAGGCCTAAACTCAGACCACCTTTTAGCTCCCACAATTTTCGGGATAAGAGCAATGTTAGAAGACGAAAAAAACATAGGATAAGGGTTACCTCTAAAGAAATCTTGCACAGCATAAATAACATCCTCTTTCACAATATCCCAAGAATTTTGAAAGAACTTTGTAGTAAAACCATCGGGACCAGCAGTAGCATCTCCATTCATATCCCTAAGAACATTAAAAATTTCAGTTTCCGCAGGTAATTGACAAAGCATAACATTATCTTCATCCAAAATACATTTAGGAATAAGCTCAGGATTAGAGATAGGAAGAATATTCTCATTACAGTTAAACATATTCATAGAGAAATCCACACCCGACTTACAAATTAACTCATCCGTCTCAAGAGTAGTACCTTCATTGTTAATAATTTTATGAATTTTGCTTTTAGTCTTATTCTTATTAGCCAAAGCATGAAAAAATTTGGTATTTCTATCTCCCTCTATAACAAATTTAGCATTAGATTTTTGTTGCCAGAAAGCTTCTTCTTGGGATTGCAACTTACAAAGATCATTCTTGACAAGATTCAATCTAGCACTATTGTCCTCTGAAGGATTCTCAAAATAAATACCCTCCCACTCAATAACTTTAGCCTCTGCTTCCACAATATTAGAAAAAAACATTTTTGAAAATATTTTTGTTCCAATACCTCAGACATTGTTTCAGCCTAGACAATTTAGCCCAGAGCCTCAACATACCAGAAATATTATTATCAGGAAACACAGAAGCTTTCTAGTTATTCTCCAAAACCACTTTAAAATTATCATGAAGTAACCACATATTAAGAAATCTAAAAGCAAAATTACCAGTCTGATTGATAACATTGATATTTAAAAGCAGAGGAACATGATCAGAGAGAGTTCTACTTAAGTGCTCCACATTAGTGGCCGAAAAATTAGCCAACCATTCATTATTAAAAAGGAATCTATCTAACCTTTGGAACAGGTTAGCCTTATTCCAAGTGAAAGGAGTACCACTGAAACCAATATCATTCAGGTTACAATTATTAATCATCTCATTAAAATCTTCCATCGCTCTAGGATTAGGACGGTTACCTCCCCTTCTCTCGCTAGCATTCGCAATAATGTTAAAATCCCCACCCACACACCACGGGCCATTGATATTAGCAGAAAAATTGACCAGTTGGTCCCAAAGATTAATCCGATTAATTCTAGTACAAGCAGCATAAACAAATGAAGCATAACAATTCACATTACCAACCTTAATTTGACAATGAACAACTTGATGAAAATCCACAACAATGTCTACCTCAATGTTGTTATTCCACATAATCTATAATTTATTCGAGCAATTAGCAAAATGCATACAAAAACCCAAAAATTTAGCAGTATCAGCAATTTTATCAGCATTAATAAGAGGTTCACTTAAAATAAGCAGTTGAATATTGTAAATTCTACAAAGATTTTTAACTCTAATTTTAGAATACTTACCACCAATACCCCTCACATTCCACATAAGAGCTTTAATCATTACCTTCTTTATAAGAATTATGCGCTCTGGTAGATCTCGGAGTAGCCGGGCAGTTATTTTTATCTTGTTTTCCTTTTTTCTTAGCATCTTTAGAAACCATATCCTCCTCCAAAACATTTTGAACCTTCAAATTAGGAGAGGAAGAAGATGTACCTTGATTAGTTAGGGAGGATGTATCAACCTTTGATGAAGGAATAACTTCCCCTTCCTCATAAGGATCCAGGTTAGTATCAGCACTGAAATCCCCCAAATCATTATTTTCCTGTTTAGAAATCAATGCATTCTCAATGGTCACAGAATTAGAATTGATGGGCATATCATTTAACATATCATCAATTAAAATAAAAAGCTTAGGATCAGAATCAATGTCCTTCCCCTTATTATTCAAAACAGAATTAACAATAGGATTTAAAACCGCCTCTGAATTTTCCGGGACCATCTCCTTACTAGGCTCCTCATCTGCCAAGACATTTCTTTCACCAGCATCCAAAGAAGAGATGTGCATAACAGAGGACGGTTCCACCTGAATAACATTTTCTTCCAAATTATTATTCACAATAGGCACATACACTTTGTTATCCACGGTAGATCCAGGTCCCCCGCTCGGTTGCACAGCACTTTTCTTCAAATCCGGATTAAGTTTAAAACATTCAGCGACAGCATGACCATGAATTTTACAGTGACTACAGAAGTCCGGGACTTTCTCAAATTCAGCTTTTTGCATATATCCATAAGCTTTAGAACCAACCCAAACTTCATTCGGGTGTTTTTTCGAAATATCCACCTCAACAAGAACTCAAGATACTGAGGGGCGAGTTCTAGATGCCGTAGCCTGATCAGTTTGGAGAGGTCTCCCAAAGATAGAACCCAACGCATACAACACTTTAGCATTGAAAAAATGCAATCGCAAGTTCGGAAAAGAAATCTAAATCAGGACAATCGGAGATTCTTCCTTTACATCAAAGAATGGAGTCCATTTCAAAACACTCATTTGACAGTTATAAATGAAGTAAGAACGTCTAGCAAAAACTCTACTATAGTCTAAATCATTCGATAATTGAATCGCAACATGCCTAGCATCCAAAAGCCCGACAGAATAAAAACCCGTAAGCTTCAAAGACAAAAAGAAATTACGTATGGCATCCAAATTAGGACGTCTCAATACAAATTTACCCACCAAAGTATACTGAAAGGGGGAAGCTAACTTAAGCACTTCCTCATCTGACAATAAGACCGCCGGGACACCATTAAAGACAACTTGCTTAATGTTAGGAAAAATATCACCTGAAGAAGAAGCACCGGCTAACACTTCTTTAAAGGATCTGGATCTAGAAGGAGAAGAAGATCCTTCAGCATCAAGATTAAAAAAGCCTTTTTTTGAAGAGACAGCCGAATCTGCAGCTTTCCCCCACGGGTTCGCCACAGGAGCAGTCGCCATCGAAAAACAGCCCCCAAAGGGCAGGATCACACCAAAGGAACACCAAACCAGCCAGATCTAACAAAAACAAGGCGATCGCGCGGAGGCTGCCCTAAATCGCCAGAGCGGCGCGATAAGGCAGGAGAGAGAGGAGTCCGAGCAGAATTTCAAACTTGTTTGATTATCAAGCCATCAAATTCTGCCTTATGTTAGCTATCGTTCACATTAATGTTGCTGATTTAGGCTTCATTTGGAACAATTTTTTTAGTATTTTTATAGTATCTTTTAAGTATAAAATTTTCTTGAACTAAAAATTTTTTATCTAAAAAAATATTGGCCAAATTTTAAAAAGGAGCACGTTTTAAACAACATTATGTAAAAGGAGCATGATTAGCAAAAAATTTAAAAAGATGCAAATACGTTGAACAATTTGGCGCATTTAGAATGCACCAAATATTTGGATGCATTTTAAACACGCCAAATTAATTGGCGTATTTGCTAAGAGAGAAAAAGAGGGAGTAGAGAGGATGGGGAGGGAGAGAGAGAGAGAGAGAGCTGACCGGTGAGAGAGATAGAGGGAGAGCAGATGAGTGAAGATAGTAATTAATTAATAGGAGAGAGTTAAAGCTAATAGGGGAGAGAGTTATATATTAATTAAAATAACAGTTAAATTAATATTTAAGTAATATTTATAATACTAATTAATATTTAATTATTATTTAAGTAATATTTATAATATTAATTGATATGTAAATATTAGCATATATATATATATATATATATATATATATATATATACAATTTAAGTAATATTTATAATACATTATAAACTTTAAATATTTAATTGTCTTGAATCTGATTAGAAATATTTAAAATAATAGCAAATATTTAAGAATAAAGATATTCTTTCAAATTTGAAATTTGTATAAATTTGATAATTTAGAGAATGCAATAGTAAAAAAAAAATTATTATCAATAGGACTAAATTATATTTCTTGTTTTTTTTTTTAATTTTTAATTTTTTTACTTAAATAGCCCTTTTTTATCAAATTCAGCTAGAATTTTTTTACTTAAATAGCCCTTTTCTATCAAATGATAAAAAATTGTCAGGTATAAATAATCAAAATAAAAAATTATAAAATAAAATTAATATATCTTTAAATAAATTAAAAAAATTAATATCATTTTATCATTGAAATATTTATTTAAATATTAAATATATATCAGTTAACTATTATTTTAATATTTAAATATTAGCTTAATTATTATATATATATATATATATATATATATATATATATATATATATATATATATATATATATATATATATATATATATATATATATATATAAATATCATTAGATTTTATCTTGAAGATTAAAAAATTCAAGTTTTAAAAGATTGAAAAATTCCTGAACAACTTTATTTTTTTCAATAGTTAAAGTAATTAATGAAGTCAATAAAGTTTGACACATAGTCATTGGTCATTTTGAAATCTTTAAATCAATTACAAAAGAATTAAGGTAATGTACTTTAAATATAATATATAATTAAAATAGATTGATTCTCAAAACACTCATAAGAGTACCAACTAAACACGAAATTTAACAATTGTTAAGTGAAGATAAAAGGTAAAATACATCATTTGCATTGTGTGTGTGTGTGTATATATATATATATATATATATATATATATATATATATATATGAAAATGGAACCATTATAAACAGAAAAATGATTATATATTGTCATCCTATGAAGGCGTCATTTTTTTTTTTTTTGATTTGGTATGATTCAGAAGCATCACTGAAATAAGAAGACTTCATATCTTGAAAACTTGAGTCAAGCTTGAAGTTATATAGGTCGCTTTATCTTATCCATCTTTCTAAATGTAACAGAAATCTTACAACATTTAAGGAAAAAAAAGTTAGTTAATAAGAAATTCAAGACGTGTATAATTGAAAATCAAATAAAATTATGAACATTTTGTAGGAAACTGCAGGAATACAATGCTTTGAAAGATTAGCTCCATTACCATTTAAGACAAGCACAGATATGAATGTTTGATATTAGAAGTTAATAATATAAATGTTATTAAGTTATATAATATTCATAAATAATTATACGATATAATGAACAAAAAATATTAAAATATGTTGAAAAGCAAAATAATATCTTAGACTTATCCAACAGGAAGGGGAATTGAAGTTGATCCAATGAATTTGCCGGGCCCAACAATTTTTATCTTGTGTCCAAATAGTATATTACACTTGCTTAAAAAAGACACGGTATAGAATGACCTTATGAAATCATGACTATCAATATGAGGTGGTATGTAGTCACCAGGTTCATAAATATTAATAATGCAGCTATCAGGTACACAAGTAATAGGCATGACATGTGATGTAATTAATCGGTTAATCATAATCTTGAAGAGATTTGGAATAGGATCAACAATTCCATTACGAAGAATACCAGGAGGGATACCGTTCTTTTCCTGTAATAAATATCATTGTTAGTTTTATATTTAATTTTAAATAAAAATGAAAAAAAAGTATAAATTACAACCGCATAGTTATAACAACAGTCGAATTGCATTTTCACACGTCTTTTGCCACACATCCATTTTTTTGGTTCAGAACATGTGTGCTCTAAAAAAATCATTTTAAATTTTATCAAAATATAAGATATGATAAAATTATAAAGAAAAAATATTAAATATAAAAATCTTATAATATAAATCAAACAGAAATCAAAACTGAATAACATAAAATGTTGAGCGTATCAATCAAGAAAATTCAAAAGGCATATAAATTTTTTTTAATAAAATTGAATTTTTTTTATATTATAACTTGACAATTTTGTATATTGGCTAATAAACTTATCTATCACTTGATAGGAAAAATAAATGTTAAACTTCTAGATGAATTAACTAAGGAACTAATTAAGAAAAATATAAGCAAGTTTATATAGTCCAAAACTTAGTTAAATATTAATACGAAGTTATATTTTAATATTTGTTTATGTAAGTAACTTAAAATATGATGATATAAACATAATAAGAATATATAAGTAACATTTTAAATGAATGTAAAAGGAAAACTGAATAATTTTAAACATACCTCCAAGATCATTATTTCTTTCTCTGTTTTAAAAGTCATAGATAAATTGGACAATTTCTTTTTGTTCTATAGAATTAAAAACACCAAAGTGCAATTGTAGTCCATCAAAAATATTCACAATTCTTCTATTTATCATCTCAAGGCAAACGTAATCTTTCTTCATGTAGAATCTTTTAAAGACTTGTTCTCTCTCCTGTATGGAAAGTTGGGTATTCTTCGAATTTGAATCTAACTTCTCCTCAAGAAATTCTTGTGTATTCATCTTCCTCTTCTTTACAATCTTTTCATTTGTAGATAAATTAATACAAGAAATATGATCATATATTTTAGGTGAGCCCATCTAAGACAAAGAAAAAAAAAACAAAAAATAGACATTCCATAAATATAAATACAT
Source organism: Dendrobium nobile (assembly GCA_022539455.1). Lineage (NCBI taxonomy): Eukaryota > Viridiplantae > Streptophyta > Magnoliopsida > Asparagales > Orchidaceae > Dendrobium > Dendrobium nobile. The sequence goes on along the minus strand of CM039728.1, from coordinate 6,259,088 downwards.
GAACATCTATTACACAATTAAGATATATCATAGAATAAAAGCAAGTTCAATTTATTGTAATAAAAACATTCAAAATAAAGTTCATAAATCAATAATGCTAAAGAATGAAAAATAATTCAAATTTTTATAAGAGTGTGAATATATAGTGTCTTTATGCTATAATAGGAAATAAAATATAATATTAAGCACTAAAATTTATGATTTTGATAATTTGCCTATGCAAGGGTATGTAATAAGTTATGCACATAATCATAGAGAAACAACAACATGGTGCAATAATAAACTTATTTTAGAAGATTAAAAAAAACAAAAAAAATTATTCAATTTGTTAGGTTAATTCTAAGAATTTTAACTAACAAAATTTATTTGCATATTAATCTGTATAATTAAAATAACGGCAATGTTTTACCATTAAAGCAATAGCTATATAGATATTATAATGTGTATGAAAGTATTTTAGGGGCTGTTTGGTTGCCTGAATTAAGAGGTTAAAGTAAATCAAATACATGTATTTATTAAATTCGACTGTTTGGTTAATTTTGAGCGGAACAAAAGGAAATTCTCCCATGCATTATACGTGTATTATAGGAACTTTTATTAGGTCCCGTATAAGGACGTAGAGGAATGTCCGGTCGGAGGTAAAATTACGTCAAAAAATTCGGTATTTGCTCGGTATTATTTGATAATAATGAGGAATACTGTTCTGTGAAGATTAATACCGAGTTATACCAAGCTATACTGAGTTGTACCGAATTTTTTCTAGGAAAAACTCGGTACAACTTTGGTATAACTCCAAATCCTAGGGTTCAATTTTTGCTTTTTGTGATCCCGCACTTTGTCGTCCTCCCCTGCTCATCTGACATGACTTCCAAGTGCCCCGAGTTCAAATTCGTCACAGACGGATGCCTCCAGGAATGGAAGGCCTCAAACAACAATTTAAAGCTCCCGGAACCAGTCTCTATGATCAGGTTCCTCTACGAGCTCTGTTGGGCTATGGTGCGTACTCCTACCTTTTAGGGTTTTGCCATGTCGTCCTAAGATTTTTCATCGTTCAATATGAGCTCTTTTTTGACGGCTGACTCTGTTGGGAGTGGAATGAAGATTCGCGGAGAATTACCCTTGCAAAAGTGTAAATTGGCGCTGGACTCGGCTACGTTCTCAGATGGAAAGAAGGAAGAGATAGGTTCCATGCTGGTTAATATCATTGCTTTTAATGCAAGGTATGAACTTTGTTTTTCATTTACTTTATATTCATATAACCTTCCTAGGTCTGCTATTCTTGGTGGGTGCTTTCAAGCTTGATTATAATTGATCGTGTGCATTGGATTGACAAAAGTAAACTTACCGAGTACATTTTAAATTGCCAGGTTTGTTTTTCATAATCTTTATTTTTATGTGAATCCTAAGAGTAGCTTTTCTGGTACTGTTATTATCATATATGACATTGTTGAAACACGCATTATCTAGAAAGCTGCTATAAGAAGCAGTGAAAAAATCCTCCCAAATGAATCCTCAATCCTGAACTGGAAATTGCCATTTTTAGATGATTTAGGCTTCATTTGGGACAGCTTTTGACCATTACTTTTTTCTTGCTTTCAACCAATTTGTATTAAAAAGCAGTAAGAAAGTTGCCCAAATGAAATCTTATTTTGACTAAACATTGATGAGAAGCAGAAAGAATGGTGGCTGGTTACATCATAAACTCAACTACAAATGACTGGTCCATTCTTTCTAAATGTTGGAAATGGAATTTAACTGATATGTATCTGCCTATGGTTTATGGATGCAAGCACATCCAAAATGAGAGGTTATATTTAAGTTGTTGTTTGGCATTTGTTTTATTAAATTTTTTAAATAGAAGTGTACTGGGAAATCTATGGCATTTATTTTTTAGAGCAAAATGTGCATTATCTAATTTAAGTTCTATGTTAAATAAAAATAAGGAAAGTCATTTGGTACATTTACTATACTACTGAACCATATTTATGCAGTTTATAAGCTAAAAAAGTCAAACATGCTTGACATTTGGAGCTATATATTGAAACATATTTGCTCTCTATATATTAGGGAAAACATTATCAACAAGTTCAATCATAATTATTTGATGTGAAATTACAAAAGAGGAATCTGACTCAAATTTAAAGCTAAAGATGATAATATTCGATGTTAGAGAGTTCATAGCATCAATTTGTCTGAAGAAATTTTGAAATTTTGGTAGAGGATATTTTGAATTTTCTTTTTAAAATTATAACAAGTTATTATTGAAATAATATAAAAAAATAGGCTTTTAATTAAATTTAGATAAAATTATAACTTTTAATAGACACAGGAAGAAAAAGATTCATGTAGCGGAGTACACTATACCGTCATAAGTTTTCTTCAACTCAAACCTGTGTTGGACTATTGTCCTCAGCTTGCTTCGGTTTAATACCTGAGGTAAGCTCCAAGTAGAGTTTGGACTTTGACTTTTTTTTGATGGTTTTCTTCTTGTTAAAGTAATTTTTTAGTATAAATATTAAACAAATTGTACTAAAAATTGCTTTATGAAATAGTTAAAAAGTTGTACGAAATGAAGCCTTAGGTTTTGTTATCGACGGCTTTCTTACTGTTTGTTAAAGTAATTTTTGGTATAAATTTTTTTTTTAAAAAAAATTATGTAATAAGAAGCTGTTTTAGAAAGCAATGAAAAAGTTGTCCCAAATGAAGACTTAAATTTTGTTTGGGATGATTTTTTTATTGCTTCTTAAAGCCATTTTTCAGTGTAAATATAAAAATAAAAAATTTTAAATTGAAAAGTTGTTTTAAGAAGCAATAAAAAAGTCGTCTCAAATGAACTGCTTGTCATCATAATTAATTAATTAAGCTCAAGCTCAAATTAGAGGTGTCAAAAAAAAAATTATTATAAAAAAATTGCTTTTACTTTACTCTGGTTCTACCTAGCCAAACAAGGGAAACAATTCTCCTGTGTTTATTTTGCTGACAACCAAACAGTTTCACATTATTCAGAATACATTACATTTACTTTACATTGCATTTACTTTACACTGTATTTCTTTTCAGTCAACTAAACATCCCCTTAGTAAAATATTTCTAGGGAGTGTGAACCAGGAGATGGTAAATAGTGGTAGAGTTTATCCACATATAGCAGTTGGCATTATAAGATAAGAATGAAATGGGAAGTGTTGTTTCGTTTGGGATGTGATTATACAAAGAGTTTAAAAAATAATGTTCAAATTTGTTTAATGATTTGCTTTGTATGATTAGGATAATGTATGATGAAAAATAATATTTTCATTGATACGTCGTCAAAAAATTATTTTAATCGGGCGCGAATCTCAATGCAAAATCAAATTGGAAACTTCAAAAATTAATTCGGAGACCATCCAAACTCCGATTTCAGCAAACTTACAGTTGAACTGAGCATCTCGGAAATACAAACCCAACGACATCAATTCAACTCAATCCGAGCCCAAATGGGTCCAAATCAAGGACCCAAAGCGCTGTTGGAAGGTTCAAACCACAATTTGGATTACCAAACGGTTTCCAAACATAACAAGCTTAGACTCGAATCGAGCGGCTCGACGAGATAAATCCAACGAGCCCAAGATCGTCGAATTCCGACACCATTAAGACCTTTAAATGTTTAATGAACGGTCTATGATCAAGGGATTCAATATCGGCCGTCCATTGAACCACTCCACATTTGCCCTTGATCTCTCATCTATTTACGCGTCATGCCACTCCAGAAAATCTATAAATAGAGCCCTTATTTCTCATGAGAGGGAGATCCAAGCAAGGAAGAGAAGGATGAAGAGAAGGAAAAAGCTCCTCCTCGACGGCCGCCGGATTATCGCCGGACCACCGCAGGAGCATCGTCGGACCACCGCCGGAACATCGCCGGACCACTGCAGGAGCCTCGCTGGACCACCACCGAAGCCTCGTCGGACCACTGCCGGAGTTTCATTGAACCACCACCTGAAGGCCCGACGTTCAGACCCGACGTCCTGCTGAAGACCCAACGTTCTGCTTAAGGCCTGACATTCAGGCCCGACGTCCTGCTGAAGACCCGACGTCCTGGTTAAGACCCGACATTCAGACCCGACGTTCTGCTTAAGGCCCGACGTGTAACGACCCAGGCATCCATAGTGAAAGGATTAGTCTAACATTCTAATCGAACACCATTCCAGTTGTTTTGCTCGGACCTGAAATTGTCAACCACATATAATGAGCTTAAATAGCCCAACAGGTTACCAAAGCCTACAACTGAAATCAAAGCACGATACTGCTATCAATATGCATGTCAATCAATCAAATCCATAACAGTCAATGGTCAATGAATCTATGCAGTGGAAATCAAATCAGTAGTCAATGCAATACGAAAATCAATACGAAACAGAAGTCAATAAAATCAATGAACAGTAGGGAATCCATAAAGCTCAAGAAATCAATGCGTGTATCAAACAAATCTCTACAATCTCTATCATAGCAATCGATAACATCAATTACATCAATACGGTCGTCTAGCCATCTTATCTACTAGAATGGAATCGTATCAGAACATACACTTGCAAATCAATCTATCGTTCAATCTCACTTACTTCCTATCAGTACGGCAGCGTATGTATCAATATCCATAAAGAGGACAATCCATTGACGACAACGAACGATGCTACAACAGTGAAACCACGTCAATCAATTCAGTAAAGCAATTACTTCCGGTCAATAATATCCATCAGCTCAAAATCCCAATAAACGATCAAATCAATACAGCGAAAAGAGCAGGATCAATACAATCGAAAAATACAATTGAAATCAATCAATGCAATAAAATCATATACAACAATCAAATCGATAAATCAATAAACAATCAGTCCAATCAATCAATGATCGGTACTATGAATCAATGTATCAGTGAATCTATAGTATCAGTATCCGTATCAGTAGTATTAGTCATGTCCATGAATCAATAAATCCATAATATCGATGAATCAATAATGTCGGTATCTATATCCACAAATCAATACAACATCCATATCCATAGCGGTGTCGGTATCCATGAATCAATACAACATCCATCCATATCCATAGCTGTGTCGGTATCCAGTGACAAGGGTAACATGCAATATCAATGAAATCGTACAGTAACGATAATTTCTTAAATCCATAAATTCGTCAATAAAATCCAATCAGTAATAAGTCAATTCAATTCAATAAATCCGTCAAATCCGTTAATATCAATAAATCAATCAGAAATCAATAGGTCAATGCATATCAGGAAATCCATACAATGCAATATCATACATATGCAATTTCATACAATGGTCTTACTGAACAAGTACAAACACTGGCTATTATCAATAGTGCTGTTGTAAAAATCAATAGTGCTGTTGTAGAATCCATATTGCTGTTGTAGATATCCATATTGCTGTTGTAGATATCCATACGTTGGTTTCAATAAGAGTCGTCACTCTGTGCCCGTCGGCCGCCCGTCGGCATATTAAACTCCTTATTGACTCCCAATCGTTATATCGATAATCAATGGTTTTAAAGGAAAGCCCGTCGGCCCACCATCCTGTACAGGTCAAGTCAATCTCCAACCAACGTTCAACCAGGTTCCACTTGTCTTTCAGCATCAATAATCAGAGAGTCACATTCATATGCATTCAAATCATCAATTTCGGGAGAATTGGAAATCGTACGAAAATCCAGCGGCATAACGGCAGTATATAAAATTCACACAAAAATTACCAAAACAGAAATTTACCAAATTACCACAGAACGTGCACAACAACAATATAAGACTATTATTCTATTGAAGCAACATCAATAAACATCCTGATATTTATCTATTCGATCAAAATCGCACAGAACCCAAAATAACCGGTAGAATTGTTACAAAAAATACTCAAAACGTGTAGAAAAATCATATCAATAACATATCAAAAGTTATGCGGTGAAAGTTTCGTCAATACAAAACGGTGCGCATTTTTCGGTAACGAAAACACAAATCTGAGCACAAAACGACCAAAACTCAACATCTTCGAAAATAGAAATAGGATTTGGAGTCCTTACAGCGAGATAAACAAATTGCTCAACAGCGGCGACGGACGAAAAGCGCTTCGCGGCCTCCGAAAACTAACTTTTCCTTCGCTTTCCTTCTCTTTCTCTCTCCTCAGATATTTTCGTTTTTATAAAATGATTTTCTCTCTCCTCAAAACGAGCTGATTTCCTTATATCATAAGCCTAATCGGCCCGGCCGATCGCCACATCGTCCTGGCCGATCAGAATAAAATCCAATCGGCCTGGACGATTTCTCAGACCGATAATTTTGATTTTACTCTCAGGATTCTTGTCGTATCTGATCGTCCCAGGACGATCCAAAATCGGACTGGACGATCCCATTCCAGAAAAATCAGTTGTTTCAATGCACTGATCGTCCTGGACGATCTCAAATCGGCCTGGACGATCCTGGGAGGAAAAATCAAATCTGAGAAGGCAAATCAAAGGAACGAGCTCTCACACGACGTTCTGCTGAAGGCCATACGTTTTACTCAAGGCCCGACATTCTGCTCAAGACTCGACGTTCCGCTGAAGGCCCGACGCCCTACTCAAGGCCCGACATTCTGCTAAAGACCCGACGCTCTGCTCGAGGCCTTCACCTTTGCCAGAGGCCCTCACCATCGTCGTACCACCACTTAAGGACCTCAATAATAGCCCAAACTCTTATCTATCGAGATATGACCTGCTTTGGCCTAAGAATCTCATGGATTTTGCCATGTTGGTGTAACTTCCCAGTAGGTCACCCATCCCAAAATTGCTCTGGGATCATCAATGTTTAAGAGTTAGACATTCTATTACTTAATTGGTTTCACATCCTCACCATCGTCAGAGCAACCATTGAGGCCCTTACCCTCGTCAGGCCACCACTTGAGTCCCTCACCTCCGCCGGAGACCACCGCCTGACGCCGTTACTCCGCCGAACCACCACATGAGGCTCTCACTTCCGCTGGACCACTGCTTGACGTCGTTGCTCCTCCGGACCACCACTTGAAACTTTATGCTCCACCAGGATACCACTAGAGGTCCAGACTTTTGCTGGGCCACCACCTAATGCCTAGAGTTCTACCAGAGTACATCCTTACCGACTACGGTTCTTCAGGCCTTCGTCGCCTACTACGGTCCATCCGACCTCCTTCACCAAACAATGGTCTTTTAGACCCCAGTCGCCTACCGACTACGGTCCTTCAGGCCTTCGTCGCCTACTACGGTCCATCCGACCTCCATCAACAGACAACGCTCTTTGTGACCCCGGTCTCCTGCCAACTACTGTACATTTGTTACATCAATCTAAGGCCTTCTCCCAAGGAAGGGCCTCATTTGTAATCGACTATAAATACTAGTGGATTCATTCAAACTGGGCCAGGCCCCGTGGTTTTTCCCCCTTTTCAGTGGTTTTCCACGTAAAAACTTTGGTGTCTCTTATGAATGTTGTACCCTCTCTGTTATCTGCTTGTGTGCTAGATCTTCGTACAATGTTAAGACGTTAAACCATATATTTCTCTACCGCCGCGAATATTTCAGGACGCAACAGTTTGGCGCTGTCTGTGGAAAAGTGGTTCCCGACTGGGGGGCAATTTTTGCTCCAACCTCAAAAGGTCATTCGTATAAACCTTTTGACTTCAGCTATTACTACATCAATTTAATGGGATTCAGATCCAGGCTGGGGGGCAACCTTGACTCCAACTATGGTTAAGAATATCCCTTCAATACTTACAACATCTATATGATATTTCAAGAAAATCCCAGCAAATGCAAGGATTCTTCTAATCAATAGTAAGCTTCATACAGTCCCCTGTTGGACTTTGTACTCCTTGGGCAAGGTCTTGATCTCAACCTCAAAAAGGCAGTAATGGTCTAAAAGATAGACCTTTCTTAACCTTTGATTCGGAATACACACGGCATACTCCCTCTCCCAATCAAGGAAAAATCAATCCCAAGGGGATCCGACTCGACCTCTTCCACACAGGTTAACGTCGTCGAGCAAAGGCTCCGACATACAACCTCAGATAGGTCTTACATCCTTGGTGGATTCTCTCGACCTCTTCCACACAGGTTAACGTCGTCGAGCAAAGACTCCGACATACAACCTCGGATAGGTCCTACATCCTTGGTGGATTCTCCCGACCTCTTCCACATAGGTTAACATCGTCGAGCAAAGGCTCCGACATACAACCTCGGATAGGTCTTACATCCTTGGTGGATTCTCCCGACCTCTTCCACACAGGTTAACGTCGTCGAGCAAAGGCTCCGACATACAACCTCGGATAGGTCTTATATCCTTGGTGGATTCTCCCGATCTCTTCCACATAGGTTAACGTCGTCGAGCAAAGGCTCCGACATACAACCTCGGATAGGTCTTACATCCTTGGTGGATTCTCCCGACCTCTTCCACACAAGTTAACGTCATCGAGTAGTGTTCTGACATACAACCTCGGATAGGTCCTACATCCTTGGTGGATTCTCTCGACCTCTTCCACACAGGTTAATATCATCGAGCAGTGCTTTGACATACAACCTCGGATAGGTCTCACATCCTTGGTGGATTCTCTCGACCTCTTCCACACATGTTAACGTCATCGAGCAGGGCTCTGACATACAACCTCGGATAGGTTTTACATCCTTGGTGGATTCTCTCGACCTCTTCCATACATGTTAATGTCATCGAGCAAAGACTCTGACATACAACCTCGGATAGGTCTCACATCCTTGATGGATTATCTCGTTCTCTCCCACACAGGTTAACATCATCGGCCAAATGCTCTGACAAACAACCTCGGATAGATTATACATTCTTGGTTACGTCACCAGAATGCCGTCAATGGACTTTCATCGGAGTTCTGCACAAAGTTAAATTTCTACCTAATGTTGAATTTCCTCCTGTCGCTGAACTTTTGCCTTGTAGGACGGATTAATACCCGGCGTCGGATTTCTGCTCATCGTCGGACTACCACCCATCGTCAGACTTCTACTCGTCAGCGGACTTCTACTCTTCATCAGACTTCTGCTCGTCGATGAACTTTCATCGGTCTTCTACCCAACGCAGAACTTCTAAGACTTCTACATGTCGTCAGACTTCTGCTTGTCAGCGGACTTCTACCTATCGACGGACTACTGCCCGTCGATGGACTTTCATCGATCTTCTACCTAACTCAATGCTTCTACTCGACGTCAGACTTTTGCCTACCGTCGGCCTACTACCTATCGCCAGACTTCTACCCGTCGATGGACTTTCGTCGGTCTTCTACCCGGGGTAGTGCTTTTACCCGACGTCGGACTTCTGCTTGCCGTCGTACTACTACCCATCGTCAGACTTCTACCCGTCGATGGACTTTCGTCGGTCTTCTACCCGGGGTAGTACTTTTACCCGACATCGGACTTCTGCCCGTCGATGGCCCGACGTTGTACTTCTGCCCATCGTCAGACTTTTGCCCGTCGTCGGACTTCTACCCGTCGTCGGACTTATGCCCGTCAATGGAGTTTCGTCGGTCTTCTGCCCGACGCTGTACTTCTACCCAACGACGGACTTCTGCCTGTCGATGGACATTTTTCGGGCATCTATCCGATGTTGAATTTCTACTTGTCATCGTACTTCTCCACGACATCAGAATCATACTCGACGCCAAATTCTCACCCTTCGTCGAATTTCTGTCCGTTGTCAGACTCCTACCCGACGCCGGATTTATGCCCGTCATTTCAACCTCCCTCCTTACAACGGTCTCTCCGATCTCCATCGCCAACCAACTAACATCGGAACTCCGCAAGATTTCTTGAAGAACGAGGAGTGGACTCCTACTCAGTGAGGGACCCTGGGCTAGGACGGGGGATACCACCCGTACATAGCCAGGGGAAGGCCTCAGCTTGAGAAGAAGAAGAAATCTCCTTCTTGCAAAGAGGGGCCTCGGGCCTGAACAGGGGAGTATAGGGCCCGGGAAAGGCCTCAGATGAAAGGAGGGAGGTGCAGATTTTAATACCTAAGAAGGGGGTATTTATAGATGTGAGGGAGAGGTTGGAGGAGTTAAGAAAATTAAAAAATAATAATAATAATTATTTTTTGGGTGGTTCCTTAAACCGCCTCTAACAGGCGGTTAAGAGCTGCCGGCCATGTTTAAAAAAAAAAAAAAAACCTTTACAGGATCGTCGCCTGCTTATTTAAAAAATATATATATATATATTATTTAGTATAGGCGCCGATTCATAACCGGCTGCATTTGACGGACAGTGCCCGCGCGATTTTCTTCTGCCAGCGTTACTTTAAAATATATATATATATATATAATAATCAATTGTACCAATTGGCTGGCGGGCCTATCCATGTTGGCAACTTATGGCTTCAACGCGAGGAAGGAACGCGTTCAATACATTATTCATGAAGATAATCTTCCCAAAGGGAGAGACACCTCTAAAGATTTGAGATATGACCAAACTTCCTGAAACCACTGTTCCGCTTCATTTGGAAATGAAATCAACTCATAATTATCCAAAAATAATCAGCCTTTTAAAGGAAGAGTTCTCAATGGCTTCATTAGCAACACCAACGAATCACTTATGCTAAGATCGTGGATCATGAGATGAGATAAAAATTTTAAGCGGTTTGCATTTCTCCGAGAGACATCAGATTGAGGAAATTTTTAATTGTCGAAAAATCATTTTTCGACGTTTCGGACTCAATTTTGATAATTTTGGGGCTCAACGAGGCCTCTATCATCAAGTTTGAGCAATATTATAATTTTTAGAACGCAATTTTTTGTGATTCGACCAATGTAAAATACTACGACACATATTTTCGGACTTCTTGAGCATCGACGTCCGAAAATAGGGAGAAGTCCGAAAATAGGGGGGCAACTGATACGTCGTCAAAAAATTATTTTAATCGGGTGCGAATCTCGATGCAAAATCAAATTGGAAACTTCAAAAATAAATTCGGAGACCATCCGAACTCCGATTTCAGCAAACTTACAGTCGAACTGAGCATCTCGGAAATACAAACCCAACGACATCAAATTCGACTCAATTCGTGCCCAAATGGGTCCAAATCAAGGACCCAAAGCGCTGTTGGAAGGTTCAAACCACAATTTGGATTACCAGACGTTTCCAAACATAACAAGCTTATACTCGAATCGAGCGGCTCGACGAGGCAAATCCAACGAGCCCAAGATCGTTGAATTCCGACACCATTAAAACCTTTAAATGTTTAATAAACGGTCTATGATCAAGGGATTCAATATCAGCCGTCCATTGAACCACTCCACATTTGCCCTTGATCTCTCATCTATTTACGGGCCATGCCACTCCAGAAAATCTATAAATAGAGCCCTCATTTCTCATGAGAGGGAGATCCAAGCAAGGAAGAGAAGGATGAAGAGAAGGAAAAAGCTCCTCCTCGACGGCCGCCGGATCATCGCCGGACCACCGCCGGAACATCGCCGGACCACTGTAGGAGCCTCGCCGGACCACCACCAAAACCTCGCCGGACCACCACCGAAGCCTCACCGGACCACCGTCGGAGTTTCATTGCACCACCGCCTGAAGGCCCGACGTTCAGACCCGACGTCCTGCTGAAGACCCGCCGTCCTACTTAAGGCCTGACATTCAGGCCCGACGTCCTGCTGAAGACTCGACGTCCTGGTTAAGGCCCGACATTCAGACCTGACGTTCTGCTTAAGGCCCGACGTTCTGCTGAAGACCCTACGTTTTACTCGAGGCCCGACATTCTGCTCAAGACTCGACGTTCCGCTGAAGGCCCGACGCCCTACTCAAGGCCCGACATTCTGCTCAAGACCCGACGCTCTGCTCGAAGCCTTCACCTTTGCCAGAGGCAATCATCATCGTCGTACCACCACTTAAGGACCTCTATAATAGCTCAAACTCTTAACTATCGAGATATAACTTCCCAGTAGGTCACCCATCCCAAAATTGCTCTGGGATGAGCACGCTTAACTGCGGAGTTTCTTCAGACTTTTTAGCCAACAGCAAAAGGAGCATCAATGTTTAAGAGTTAGACATTCTATTACTTAATTGGTTTCACATTCTCACCATCGCCAGAGCAACAATTGAGGCCCTTACCCTCGTCAGGCCACCACTTGAGGCCCTCACCTCCGCCGGAGACCACCGCCTGACGCTGTTACTCCGCTGAACCACCACTTGAGGCCCTCACTTCCGCTGGACCACTGCTTGACGTCGTTGCTCCTCCGGACCACCACTTGAAACTTTATGCTCCACCAGGATACCACCAGAGGTCCAGACTTTTGCTGGGCCACCACCTGATGCCCAGAGTTCTACCAGAGTACATCCCTACCGACTACAGTCCTTCAGGCTTTCGTCGCCTACTACGGTCCATCCAACCTCCTTCACCAAACAATGGTCTTTCAAACCCTAGTCGCCTACCGACTACGGTCCTTCAGGCCTTCGTCGCCTACTACGGTCCATCCGACCTCCATCAACAGACAACAGTCTTTGTGACCCCGGTCTCCTGCCAACTACTGTACATTTGTTACATCAATCCAAGGCCTTCTCCTAAGGAAGGGCCTCATTTGTAATCGACTATAAGTACTAGTGGATTCATTCAAACTGGGCCAGGCCCCGTGGTTTTTCCCCCTTTTCAGAGGTTTTCCACGTAAAAACTCTGGTGTCTCTTATGAATGCTACACCCTCTCTCTTATCCGCTTGTGTGCTGGATCTTCGTACAATGTTAAGACGTTAAACCATATATTTCTCTACCACCGCGAATATTCCATGACGCAACATTCATAATTTATTTATTAGTTTTTTTGACATATAAACAAATAATATTTATTTTTATGTGCGTTATTAATAAAATTGATTTTAATTATTAGTAATGCGTTATAAATTTCTTTAAAAGAATCTAAAATGTTAAAATTTATTGTTAAATTAATATTGACAAGTTAATGTTAATTTACTGTTAAAATGATATCAACATTTAAAATAAAATTAAATATTAAATAAGAAAATTTGACAAATAAGTAATTTACAGATACTATTAATATTTTATTATTAACTTTTGAACTGATAATAAATAAATTATGATTGGATATTAAAATATTAATTAGGGTTTTACTAGTATTCAAGTAATAGTGGATATCTATTTTTTCAGCCATCCATTAATTAAAACAAAGAATCTGTTGGTTGAGAAGAAGTTAATAATTTCTTAAAATACAATTTTAAATAATAATAGTAAATATTTTATGATTTTAGTTAAATAAGATAAATAGGTAATTTCAATTACTTAATATAATTTTTCATAATTTTTAAAAAGTATTTAAACTTTTACTAAGCCTGAGAACGTTCAATATATGCATGATAAAAAAAATATCCGCAAAAATTTTTAAACAGTATTTAATATAATTTTTCAAAGGACAGATAAAAATAAACGTTCAATATATGCATGATAAAAAAAAATAAAAAATGCATCATAAAAATATCCGCAGGTAAATGTCTGGTTCATTATTTAATTAAGTCCATATTTACAGTCATTTTCTGCTTTGGATTAAAACAAATTAAAGAAATTAAACAAGATTAATTAGAAATACAACAGAACAATTAGTGTAGAAATAAAATAATGCTTTTTTTTCGTAAGAAGATGAAGGAAAAGACTGCAACAAATAAGTCTACAATGCGTAATAATTTATGGTTATACATTTTAGTCAATTAAAATAAATTATAAAACACATCACATGCATAAAGAATAATATTTATATTAGAATTAATTCGAAATAAATTTTATTCATGAAAATAGATTAGTTTCTTTTATATTTTTATTTGATTTTATCTAAATTTGAGATTTTAACTAAATATATTATATATTATTTAATTTAGAATTGAGATTTGAAATTAATTAGTTTAATTGTTTCTCCATCTATTTAATTCTTAATAATACATCTTATTAGAACACACACCATAAGAAAAAGGAATTCTAATAAAAATATCATCAGTTCTAGGGTTGATAATCCTAGCTATTGACTTTGATATGATAAACAAAGATAAAAAAAAATTTCATTTATGTTTGCAGTTATGAAATCAATCCTCCAAATTTCTTATTAAAATGTTTTTGGCATTCTTTTATTTTTTGAAGCTTCGTTTGGGACGATTTTCTTACTGTTTTCTAAAGCAATAAAATTATTTTAAAATCAGTAAGATAACTATCCCAAACATACCCTAAAACTCTTCTCTAATTCTCTTTATATGATCATGCACATTGAAGAATATTACAAAATAAAAGTTATTCTTTCTTAATTTTTTATTTTTTTTGTTTATTGGCTCTCTGTTTTTTTTATTGCTCTCAAGCTTACATCTTTAGCCAAATAAAATTTTTTTTTTTAAACTTCTCTAAAATATATTGCTCCAATACAAATCACAACCATTCCTTGACTGTTCCTTCCAAAAGATTTATTAAACAACGAAATTATATAAAAAAAAATCTTCCTTTACCAAACCCTCGAGCAGCTAAACTTACTTGAACTTAAACATTTTTTAATCATATTTTATGACCTTGATTTGGTAATAGTTTTCAGAGAATAAATATGCATCTGATCAGGGGCGGACCTATGATGCCGTGCCACCCTCAAATTTTTGAACTAAAATTAAGGTTAGTTTAGACATTTTCTTACCAACTGCCCTATTTTGCCCTATTTCACCAAAAAAAGAAAAACGGAGCAACTTGAGCCGCCAGCCCCAAGTAGCGCAGTTCTTCGGCTTTTGGCGATCGTGGAGAAGAAGACATAAAACTGACCGCCTGAGGTAATCTCAAAATCTTTTGCATAACTGAACTAAAATCATATTTGCTTGAGATGGAAGAGGCGAGGTGTAACCGCAAGCAAGAGGCGTTGAAGGCTTGAAGTAGGAAATCTGAAAATGCATAGCCGCGTGAAAAAGAATCATCATTTTTTTTTTCTCATTGAAAGTTTAGAAGGGAATTCGTTGATTATTATCATGAGGTGCATAGCCGCCTTGGTGTTGCATTAGTTCATTGTCTTGTTATGTCATCATGCTATTCATTCAGTCAGCCATTTTTTTTTCTATTACTTCATTGTTTTGTTAAGTCTAAATGCCATTCATTCATTTTTTTCCCTGATATTTGTTCATAATTGATACATCGTCAAAAAATAATTTTGATCGCGCACAAATCTCGATGCAAAATTGAGTTGGAAACTCCTAAAATTAATCCGGAGACCATCTCAACTCCGATTTCAGCAAGCTTACAGTCAAACTGAGCGTCTCGGAAATACGAATCCAATGACACCAAGTTCGACTCAATCCGAGCCCAAATGAGCCCAAATCAAGGACCCGAAGCGTTGTTGGAAGCTTCGTAGCACTGTTTAAGTTACCAAATGGTGTCCGATTTTAACGATCTTATACTCAAATCAAACGGCTCGATGAAAAAAATCCAACGAGCCCAAGATCATCAAATTCCAACATCATTAAGGCCCTCAAATCACTACAGGAAAACCTGTTATTACCGGCGGACGTAATCCGCCGGAAACAATGCACAATCCGACGGAACCGTTAGTTTTCGGCGCATGTTCCGGCGCAAATATCTCCGCCGGTTTATGGTGCGTCGATAATTTGTTTCCGACGTATAAGTTGCGCCGGAAACATTTCCGGCGCCGTTTCCGACGCATTACCGGCGCATTACCCGGTTTGTTTGCCGACGCGAAGAATATGAGAATTCCGGCGCCTAATGCGCCGGTATTTACCGTCGTATAATGCGACGGTAATTAACGGCGGATAGGTCGCCGGAGTTGCGCCATCAAAATTCCACGGTTATTTTACGACGCAATTGTTGCGCCGGTAATTACCGGCGGAATATCCGCCGGACTTGCGACGGTAGTGGCCGACGGATCATATTCACCGGTACGTACGATACACTTCGTTGTATCGTCTTTTCCGACGGATTACCGGCGCATAATCCACCGGAAACCTGTAGCATTGACAAAAAAAAATTGCCTTCCCAGCCAACAATCCCATTTCCACACCTGCAAACCTATCAATTCTAACACATACAAGTTCCACAACAGGTTTACAACAGTTCCACAACTTCACAATAATTTATAACAGTTTCACAACAGTATTAATACTAAAAATCAACTGATAACATCATATTAAAAGTAATTGTCCAATAACATAAGTTCACATAAAAATACAAGTTCATTTCAACTAAATTACACTACTCTGACTCCGTCGACTCCTCCTCGGGTGGAGCTACGTCTTTTCCACTCAGTTGCTCCCTCATCTTGCGCATTTCATCCAGCAACTGATTGTGTTGCTCAGTACTTGTTTGCACCTGTGCTTGCAGCTGAGCTTGAATCTGTGCTTGCAGCTGAGCTTGCCAATCAACTTGTGATTTCCTTACTTGTTCTAGCTCAGCTTGAAGGGCAATTATTTGTTGAGCTTGTAAGGACTCATGCGAACTGGATGCGAAGCTGGATGCAGTAGAGGAGGTCATCCCCTCGTATGCCTGAGCTTGCGCACCTAAGCCATATACTCTACCATGCTGCATTCCTCCGACGGCCTGCGACCACATGCGATACTCAGAATACTCCACAGAGCTGCCAGAAGAGCCCTCACCTGATGCGGCATGAGTCTCTCGAATCCGTGTATATTCCTCCTGTGAAAATCGAATATAAGTATATATATAATTAAACTAAAACTTATAAAATATCAAATATTTATAAAAATATACTTACATGGGCCTTCCTTGCTCTCTCATCAATCCATTGTTGATCCTCCTGTCGCTTATGAGTGCGACTATGCAATTCCACAGGAGTTGGTTCTTTACCAAGTGACGCTTTCTGTTACAATTAAGAGAGTTTTATCAATACTAATTATTAAAAAACAATTTTAAAAAATAATTAAAATTCATTACCAAACGACGCCTGTGCTCAGTATGTGGAACGGAGCCTCCTGTATGAAGTGCACTACCTAAGCCCCCAACATCAGAAGCTCTGTTCTGTCGATTTTGATCCCTCCTCCTAGTGTACTCTTCGCTGCCCCAAGCTGCATTCAACTCAGCCCATATCTCCTCTCCAATCCACAATGGTCGCTTCCCAACCTTTCTAACATCTGTGAACATGTCGCGCATCCGAGTAGAGCCACGCTTCTCAAAATTCTTTCTAATCTTGTCATTGTGTTGGGGCAGCCAACAAAACTCTTTCTGCAATAAAAAACAATCAATTTACCTTAAGTAAGAAAGAATAAATCATTTAACATAAAAACAAAAACACAGAAATACCTCAAACTCTCTAAACCACATCTCCCGGACTTCTTTTGGGACTTTCTTCCAAGAAACATAAGGAGCGTCAAACCTGCTCCATATGATGTCCCGTATTTTATGTGTTGGTTGTTTTGATGGATAGAACCTACAAAAATAAAATTATGTAAAACAAATATAAAATATAAAATAAAACAATTAGTTAGTTTAAAAAAAAGTTACTATACGTACGTGTCACCCTCAGGTGCTATCAACATTCTACCATCTGTCTGTTGCTCTGCTGCAGCTGCTGTCGAAGGTCCAGCTGCTGTCGAAGGTCCAGTTGTAGCAGGCTGATGGGGTGGTGGGGGATAGTATGGTGGAGCATATGGTGGAAATGGATAAGTAGGAGGGGCACCAGCATAAGGTGGGGGTGTGAAGTATGGGTAGAAAGGAGTAGCCTGTCCGAGATCTGGTGAAGGAAATCGAAGGTCCGGTGAGTAGAACTGCGGGCTACTGGCTCCAAGAGTGGGTAAAGGCTGTGTAACAGGCTGAGGCTGTGTAGCAGGCTGAGGCTGTGTAGCAGGCTGAGGCTGTGTAGCAGGCTGAGACTGTGTAGCAGGCTGAGCCGAGGTGGTCTCCTCAGTACGTAGTGACCTATGTGGTCCAATTGTAGTCTTCTTAGTGCGCCTGTTAAAAATATTTTTTATCAACCCTCTATTAGGCTGCTCCTCACCTGAAGCCATCTGCACATAAATAAAAAAGAAATATTAGAAATATGAGTTATAATAGAAATGGAAATTAACGCAGTGCAGTAGCTAAAAAAAATGGACTGAAGTAAAATACAGGTAAGTAAAAAAAACGGAGTGCAGTAGTTATAAAAAATAGTGAAGTAAAATACAGGGAAGTAAAATAATTTACCTTATGTTGTTAACTCATCATTTGTTGATTCACTTTCATCAGATGATACACTCCTAGCACAATCAGATTCATCATCACTTTCCTCTATGTTTAGATCTACCTCCTCTAACTGCAACTTGCTCTCATTAAATCTGATTTGGTCATCTACATTGATTGGAAGATCTTTTAAATTAGACATAAACTCTTCTTGGTGTGCTGTTGGTATCGTACTGGTTTTCTCAATTACTCCCCTTGGTTTAGTCTTCATAACTACCAGCCAATCCTGTTTGCCTCATATTCCACTTGGATAGTTAGCATAATAGACTTGAGTTGCCTGACTAGCAATGATGAAAGGATCAAACTTTGCATATCTCCTAGCCCGCTTTACTTCTGTTATACCGTAAATTGGATGAACTTTCGTGCCTCTATTTGGTACTGGATCAAACCATTCACAATTGAAGAGATACACAATATTCCTCATACCGGGATATTCAACCTCTAATATTTCTTGTAATACCCCGTAGTATTCAGAATCATCGCCTGTATGGGTGTTCCCTCTTACACATACGCCTGAATTTTCTGTCTTCCTACCTTCACACAAATTTTTTGTTTGAAATTTATAACCATTTACCTCAAATATTTGATAGCATTTTACTAATCTATTTGGTCCCCAAGCTAACTCAGATAACCTTGAAAACTGGGAACTGTCTTCAGCATGTACCTTTAAATGTGACATTGTGTCATTGTTACTAATATTAATTGCAGAAATAATTAACTCATTAAGTAAGAATAATTATTCAAAATATACCGTATTTTTGAACCAAGCAGTGAATTCTTTTTCCACTATCTTCTGGACTTCTCCTTCTTCTGATATACTAAGACCATCAATGAACCTCCTACAAATTCATATCTTGAGTTTAGAAGAAAGTATAAAAGAGAACTAAAAATATAACAAAATGAAATCATACTTACTCGAGATACGGCTCAACTTCATCACAATTAAGCAAGATGTACAATGTGATAACTGTCATCTCTTTATCAGTCAAATAACGCACGGTGCTAGCGCCTAAAGGTTCCCCAATTCCACTAAATACAGATATATTAGAGGATTTACCAACATTCTGAGATGTTGAACTTTCACCTGGTTGAGATATTGTTTCAAAATAATACGAGCAAAACTGAGTAGTCTCGTATGTTAAATATGCTTCACAGATAGAGCCTTCGGGTCGTGCTTTGTTCTTAGCGGTCTTCTTAAGTTTATTTAAATATCTCTCAAAAGGATACATCCACCTATATTGAACAGGTCCACCAACCATAGCCTCATATGGTAAATGAATAGGTAGATGCTCCATAGAGTCAAAAAAGCCTGGAGGAAATATTTTCTCAAGTTGACACAAAATGAATGGAATTTGCTGCTCCATATGAATCAAATTCTCCACATTTAATTTAGAAGAGCATAAATCTTTGAAAAAGACACTTAACTCGACCAAGGGCTTCAAAATCTGATCTGGCAGATAACTGAAAGCAGTGGATAGTAGACATTGCATGAAGATGTGACAATCATGACTTTTCAATCCAAATAATCTCCCTGATCTTATGTCAACACACCGGCTTAGATTGGAAGAATATCCATCAGGTACTCGTAGAGTCTTCACCCATTCACAAACTGCTCGTTTTTGCTCTAAAGTTAATGTGAATGGAGCTTTTGGTTTGAGAAATTTTCCCGCTCCACCATCCTTCAATTCCAAAGCTTTCCTTCTACAAATCTCCTTTAAGTCCATCCTTGCTTTTATATTATCTTTTGATTTCTCTTTGATGTCCATAACTGTATAGAAAATATTATCAAAAACATTTTTCTCTATATGCATAACATCCAAGTTATGTCTAATCAAGTTTGTTCTCCAATATGGCAACGACCAAAAAATACTTTTCTTGGTTCAATTATGGTAGACACCATATTCCCGCAATCTGAACTCAGCTAATCTTGGAGATTCCATTATGGTGGGCAAGAACTCTACTCTTTCAAAAATTTCTTCACTACTGAATCTTGGTGGAGGAGGAATCATCACCGTTTTATTTTTAGTAAAAGCTTCTTTATTTCGCCTGAAAGGATGACTTTGAGACAAAAACATTCGATGACAATCGAACCAACTGTTCTTCCTACCATACTTTAAAGTGAATGATTTTGTATTTTCCAAACAATATGGACAAGCTAACTTGCCGAAGTGTTCCAACCTGAGAGCATACCATATGCAGGAAAGTCACCAATTGTCCAAAGTAATGCTGCTCTTAGTGTAAAATTCTGTTTGGTGGAGATATCATATGTACTTACTCCTTCTTCCCATAATAAACTTAAATCATCAATCAGAGGCTGTAAGAATACGTCAATCTTTAATTTTGGATTATGTGGCCCTGGAATTATAAGTGACAAAAACATATAAGGAGTAGTCATACATAACTCTGGAGGAAGATTGTAATGAGTGAGTATCACAGGCCAACATGAGTACGGTGTAGCCGACTGACTGAATGGAGTAAAACCATCTGCGCATAAACCTAATCTGACATTTCTTAGTTCTGCCGCGAATGTGGGATGTGTACGATCAAAGTGCTTCAAAGCCTCTGCTTCTGATGGATGTGTGATAACACCTTCTTGTGGAATGTGATCATTATGCCATCTCATATGTGCAGCAGATCTCATGGATGCATATAGCCGTTGTAGTCTTGGAATTATTGGAAAGTAGAACATCTTACTAACAGACACATCCTTCTGCTTTCTTCTATTTCTAGATTTGGGTTTAAATCTTGGTGCATTGCAATGACGGCATACAGTTTCTGCAATATCTTCTTTAAAGTATAGCATGCATCCATTGACACAACAATCTATCTTTGTGTATGTCAAACCAAGTTTCGAAACTAACTTTTTTGTCCGATATAGATCTGTAGGAATTAAATTATCTGTCGGATTGGTTTCCTTAAGCAGCCCAATGAATTGATTAAAACATTCACGAGCAACATTATATTCAGCCTTGATGCTTAACATCTTCACAGCAACAGATAATTCTGAGTGAGTCGTGCACCCTTTCCAGATTGGTTGCTGTGCAGCATGCAATAAATCATAAAAATTTTGTGCCTCCGTATTCGGTAACTCTTCATAAATTCCAGTTGCATCATGAACTAATTCCTCAAGATTTGGACGGATATTTTCAGCCTCAGCAACATTACTACTTGTAGAAGGACCGCATTGATAATCAAATTGTGGCTCATACTCACCATGACAAGTCCAATACCAATACCGTGGCATAAATCCTCTGCGATACAGATCAACAGTTACGTCATCTGGTTCTAGGATCACTAGATTTTTGTGTTTAGAACATGGACATCGAAACTTTCCTTCAGATATAAAGATCGGCAGTTGTTTCGCTTGCTGAATGAAAAAGTTCACCCCATTGATGAATTCATCTGTTAATGTCTTCCGACTTTGAGATAATCGGTTATACATCCAACTTCGTTGATTTCTAATATCCATAACCTATAAATAAGAGTAAAAAATTAATGGATTTATATATTTCTAATATCCATAACATAAAATTATGTTACACTTATTAATGAAATGATTGCTCAAAGTCACAATCCCCTCACTAGGTCTACTAACCACTAAAGCAAAAAGATATGGAGTAATGATGATCTCCATAATCGGTTTCAGTCCAAATCAGGCCGGCAAGGTTCTCAATGACAATTATGTTAGCGACAACAAAGAAAGCAATAGTGTGGGTTACGAAGCGACATATGTCCGATTTGAGGGATTGATCCTAGTGGCAGAGATCTTGGGAGAGGCCTACTTCTTTTGCTGTACAAAAGGAGGCTTCAGCCTTCTTGTACATCTCCTAGATCTGAGGGTAGTGGATTGGGAATATGTAGAAGCGGTTAGGATTTGGGGCAATGAAGGGCTCTTCGAGTGGAGGATTTGATGGGGTGCACAACAACTCTTCAGTTGCTCGTTCCTTGCTCAGTTCAGCTCTAGCACACGCAGTTCTTGCACTCTCCCTCTTTTGATCCTCTTCTTCACTCAGTTCGGGCCCTAGGTAGGCACGCACGAGAGCCACATGCAGAAGACCGCAAAGGGGAAGATCTCTCACTTGCTCGACTTCCCTAGATGCACATGAGTAGGAACAAAATGCAAGTACCGGCTTTCCCTCTCTCACGATATCGTTTTTGAAATAGAACCAAATGCCTTGCTTTGATACCACATTAAATTTAGAGAACTGGAGAGAGAAAAACTTAATTTTATTATACAAAACTATCCCTATTATAGATATATACAATATATCTTAATAAAGGAACCAATAACTACAGAATCATGCATAATTGCGTCAATATAATCCTTCCTAAATCAACCACCCAAATATAGAAGGATATAAGCATGATCCAAGTGAGCCTCCCACGGAACCCCCATGCTAGCCGTGGAATTAAGGGCCAAGAGACGACTGAGATTTAACATCGTGATCCAGGTGAACCTCCCACGAATCCCCATGCTGGCCATGGGATCACGAGCCAAGGGATAGTTAGGATTTTAACAATTATTTCAATCCTATTATCTTAGCATGTGATGCCTCACATATTATACACTATCTGATGGATAATAACTAACAAAAGAAAGAAATTTTGTAATCATCTTGATTATTCATATTTAGATTTTATTGCTTGTGTAGATTACATTAAAGCAAACATTTTTCATCTATTGATTACACCATTGTTTAATGAGAATTTTATCCAGATAATATAGTTGTTCAAGTAACAAAATCAAATTGAAAATTTTTAACACAGGCTTGATTTTTCATGTTGTAAATCTATGAGATAACAAGATTTATAATATTAATAGATGTCAATGGTGAATCCTTATGTATTTTTTATAATCTTGAAACTGTAAATTAATGTTATTTAAGTACTATGATCTTAGGTGCCATCTTCTCTTAGCTCCACTTTAAGATGGAATGATTGATCACCCATCCTGTATAATCACTTACAAAATTATTGATTTTTTTTTATTTAGTAATTTATTCAACTGTATTTATTTAGGATGCAGTGTTTTTTGAAGAGATGATGTTTGCTTTAGGTTTCGAAGTCCAAACACTTTTGGAGGGTTGTCCAGTCATTGTGTTTTACAAACACTTGGCGTGACTTAATGCCATTTCTCTTCTCTTTTATGTACAAATTAAATAAATTGCCCAACTCGGATATTTTAGGCACAAGTTTGACACAAGACAACGCACTAGTAGGTGAGTATATGATATCCAAATATCCAATATCACAATTTAGTAAGGAATCTGAATCCATATTTCACTGGCAATTGAACGTATTACAACTTGTTTAAGCTGCTTTTTTCCATTGATTGGAAAATTAAAGAGTATATTAAAAGAATGCTTATGGCAAAGGTAATGAAAGATCATCTATTGTTTCCATTTGATAATAATCTAATGGTCATTCATGATTTTTTATTAATCAAATGAATTATATGTAAAATGGAATTTGAGACTTGTAGGTTTGAAAACTGACATTATTTTGATAGGAAATTTCGGTAGAAAGTTATCCTGTAATTTTTTATAATTATCTTCTTGATACTTATCATGCCTGCATTCTATTGAACTTCCAATCAAATATACCTTCTGAGAGGTTTTATTTTTCTTGGTTTTCATATTGTTTTATTGCATTTTGATCAGAAGATTTTGTTTTTACACATAATTAAGTAAAATGTAATTTTTTCGTAAAATATGTTTTTATCGGCAAGCAACCATATGAGCCCTAAGATAGATGGATTTAGGTTTGTGCTTGTGCTAGTCTTTGTCTTTGTTTTAAAAATCCATTTGATATTTTGTTTTCTTTTCCTTTCTTATTTTTAGTTTTGTTCTTCTTATTTGTTTTTTTTATCTTGCAGATAGTTTTGTCTTGGATAAGAAAAGTTGCATGGCAGCGCCGTCTTCCTAAGGACATAATTGCTAGGACAAGTGCTACCATTTTGGCATATGGCTCGTATGGTCTAGGAGTAAGGCCTTTTGATTCTGTTATAGTTGTGTTTTATTATTTTATAATTTCTTATTTTGCCTATGGTTCAAATTTACCTTCAACTCCCTCTCTAATCTTATCAACAAGAAAAATATCATCAACAAAAAGCATGCACCAAGGTATATCCTCTAGCAAATGTCTAGTGATAACATCCATGACTAAAACAAAAAGATAGCAAAAAAAAAAAAAAAATTGCAATACCTTGGTGCATGCGAAGTTCGATTGAGAGAGAGGGAGATGCTCGGCGGTGGGCGACCAGGAGAGAGGGAGATGCTCGGCGAAGTCCGGTGACCGTCGGCGGCGAAGTTCGATGACCGTCGGCGACGTCAATCTTCGGCCAGCGACGAACGTCGACGGAGGGCGACGAACGGCGACGGGCGAAGGAGGCGAGGTGAGAGAGAGTAGCGAAAAGAATGACGGCCCACAGGGCTCCGATTCGCATTTTAGGGCTTTTAGCGGCGGCGTTTCCGGCGGTACCTCCGCCGGTAATGTTACCGGCGGACAATGCGCCGGAAATTTTTCGTTGAGTTTAAATAAGCCGGCGCATAATCCGCCGGAACGGTTTCGTTGAGTTTAGAAGAACGTTTCCGCCGTAATCTGCGCCGGAAATAATCCAGAGCCCTTTTCACCGGCGGTATTTCCAGCGTAATTGGCGCCGGTAACTTTCCGGCGTCGGTTCCGCCGGAAAGAACGCCGTAAACGTTACGTCGCATCATTCCGCCGGAACCTGCGCCGACAATGCCGGCGCAAAAAAATCCGCCGGAAATTCCGACGGTAATCACGTGTTTTCCCGTAGTGAATGTTCAACGAATGGTGCACGATCATAGGATTCAGCATCGGCCGTCCATTCGACCACTCCCTATTTGTCCTTGATCTCGCGACTATTTACGAGCTATGCCACTCCAGAAAAACTATAAATAGAGCCTTCATTCTTCACAAAAGGGGGCCAAGCAAGAAAAGAAGAGGAGAAGAGAAGGAAGAGGAGAAGGAGGAGAAGGAAGAAGCTCCTCCTCGACAACCGCCAGAACCTCGCCGGACCACCGCAGGAGCCTCACTGGACCACCATCGGAGCTTCGCCGGACCACCACCTGAGGCCCTCACCCTCGCCGGAACACCGCCGGACTACCGCCGGAGCCTCGTCGGACCACCGCCGGAGCTTCGCCGCACCACCACCTGAGGCCCTCACCTTCTTCAAAGATCCTCACCTTCATGTGAGGCCCTCACTTTCGCCAAAGGCCCTCACCTTTATCAGAGGCCCTCACCTTTGCCAGAGGCCCTCACCTTCACCAGAGGCCCTCACCTTCGTCAGAGGCCCTCACCTTCGCCAGAGGCCCTCGCCTTTGCCAGAGGCTCTTGCATTTGCCAAATCATCATCAAAGACCGTGTGCTCCACCAGGACACCACCTGAGGTCCGGACTTCTGCTAGGCCACTACCTGACTACCAGAATTCTACCATAGTACCGCCCTATGACAATGGCCTTTCTGACCCTGGTCTCCTGCCGACTACGGTCCTTTCGACCTCCGTCGCCTACTATGGTCCTTCCAACCTCCATCAATAGACAACGGCCTTTCTGACCCCGGTCTCCTGCCGACTATGGTCCTTTCGACCTTCGTCGCCTACTATGATCCTTCCGACCTCCATCAACAGACAACGGTCTTTCTGACCCAGGTCTCTTGCCGACTACAGTCCTTTCGACCTCCGTCGCCTACTATGATCCTTCCGACCTCCATCAACAGACAACGGTCTTTCTAACCCAGGTCTACTGCCGACTACGGTCTTTTTGACCTCCGTCGTCTACTATGGTCCTTCTGAACTCCTTCAACAGACAACGGTCTTTCTGATCCCAGTCTCCTATCGACTACGGTCCTTCTGACCAAACAAACATGTATATGTAACTCCTTACATGTAATGCAATCTATATGATATACATTCACTACATCAATCCAAGGCCTTCTCCTAAGGAAGGGCCTCATTTGTAATCAACTACAAATACTAGTGGATTCATTCAAACTGGGCTAGGTCCCGTGGTTTTTCCCCCTTTTCAAGGGTTTTCCCCGTAAAAATTCTGGTGTCTCTTATGAATACTACATCCTCTCACTTATCTGATTGTGTGCTGGATCTTCGTACAAAGCTAAGATATTAAACTATATATTTCTCTACCACCATGAATATTCCAAGATGCAACAATAATTTTTTTTTTATTAAATAGATTTTGAGAACTTTAAATAATTAAATCCTATTACACAGATTTGCTTGCAATTGCATTCAAAGCTCTATCGGGTTTCACTATTTGAGGGCTGGAACAACGATTTGTTTGCATTGAAATTTCATGCTTATTTTGCCGAGTGGCTGAGTACCAACTTGTAATCCACAAGGTAAGTCCAGCATTATTTTTTTAAAGTTTTTTTGTTTATGTGTATTGTTCTTTAATTATATTTTCAGCATTTATGTTATTATGTATTGCAACATAAAATATAGTTACATCTTTTGCTTAACCTGGTTAATGTTTTTTGTATTTACATTTCAGTAGGTTAATTTAATTTTTATTATGCTTAGTTATTCGTTCATGGATCGATATTTGAAAAGGAAGGAACGTGTTGAGGTCGACATTGAAAATCTTCCTATTGACCCTGGTTTACAGACTCATTATTTTAGCATTGACTTTACTAGTTGCTACCGCTACAGCAAAAAGAGCATTTTCTACAATGAGGATTGTAAAACATCGACTACATAGTAAGATGGGTGATGATTGGCTCAACGACTGTCTGGTGCCTTATATTGAAAATGATGTATTTGATTTGATTCCCTATGAAGTTATAATGCAGCATTATCAGAAAATACAAAATAGATTATTAAGCTTGTAATAATTTTTAATTTATCAATCATATTGATTTTGCTTTGAAATATGTTCTTATTTTATTTTTATAAATATTAATATATTCATATGCAAAATTTGCCCACCCTGAAATAAAAGATTGGTTCCGCCCTTACATCTAATGCAGAACAAACTCATTTTCATCACAAAATTTTAAGAAGCCTACAACTTAGAGTCAATTAGATAGCATTTATACAAACATAGTTTTTTAATTCAAATATTAGGAGCTTTTGATAATTTCCATCACATGCAAAATGCAAAGATAAAAAAGAAAGAACGAAAGAAAAACTAGAAAAATGATTCAGTGTGGACCCGAATTGGCGTCCGGAAACCAACCAGAATGCGCTACATCATTTTTTTTCTTGATATCGGTGCTCTGTACCAGATGACGTTGCATGTTTTGATTCCTATTCGGACCGTCCCGTATCCGCATGGAATAATTTTTCTTTTGCTGAGACAGAAGGTAATTGGACAAAATTGTTACCTCCACAAAGTACAGTTGGAACTATAAAAAAATTGGCCAAAACTCAACAAATATTATTACTTATAACCAAAGAATGAAAGTTGACATCAAAGGTGAACGCAGAGACCATTAAAGATACAAAAAAAATGCTGAAAACGGAATTTCTATGGTGGCCCGAAACTGAGTTAGAAAAGCTTCATTTCATGAACCGTAATATAATGAAAAACAGCTATATATTACAGAAAAAGGTGCAAAAGGATAGCAATTAACCAACATGGTATGGTTTGCAACCATTCATAATACAGCTGGGAGCTAAAGCAAAACGACAAATACACACGAAGATGAAGGACAAGTGAATATTAAAAATTTTAAGACAAAGAAAATGCAGGTGAATGAGAGAAACGAAAGGATCATTGTCAAAGAAGCATACTTCTGAACTTTTTCGTGTTGGCTTTATACGTTCTTACAAGCAAACCCACTCCCCTATACCAAAGCCAAGACAGATACCAAGGCAAAGTCCTACACACACGCAGACAGCAGCTTCGAACCATGTTAATTCCCCATCTTCTTCCATGTATTCAGATCCTGTGAATATATTGTTTTTGTCAATGTCCACATCATTTTATGGTGCAAAGCCTTCATATTCAACTAAATGCAGAAAATGCTTGTACCTTAGATGAAAGAAAATTTTACATGTCCTACTTTCAAACAAAATTAATAGATACAATAGATGCAGAATTTTGATACCTTGCCATATAACTATTGGTTGAACTTACTAAAAAGATAGGATAAATGCAAAGGATCTTAGACTTACAATCTCCTAAAAAAATCATGATATTTGCAGGAAATAGCAGACATGAATGAACAAACTACTAAACAAAGTACAACATTCAGTAAGCTTCTTTTCTAACATGGAGTATTTAATGATCCCAGAAGGAAATCACATGTTACCTTGTAATTAATTATGTATGGGCTCCCAACAAGAAAACAAATACATAAAAAAAATTGCCATTGGAAAGTAATGGCTAAAGCATGCCCTCTTCTGGACGGGATCTGTAAGTAAATAACACTGCAAAAAAGCAAGGGAGGGAGATTATAGGAATGATATTGACATAAATGTAAAGTTCACTAGTAGATAATTCTTAAAAGTATTACTTAATGAATGCACTCTTCATTACTATACAAATTCTCAAGTCCGATTGCTCTCACTACTTGATGGTTTTTCACGTCATTGAAACTTATCTAATGCTAACAACCAAAGTAAATCTATATTTGGAATGTAGATGAGAATTTTTTAAACAGTGCCAGTGCATTTTCTCAAATGGAAATTGGAAACAGGATTAGAGACCGATTATGCTAAGAGATGTTAATAGTATTTCTGCGTATCACCTTACTCATTACCCATATCTAACATAAAATTATCTTAGTCATCACCACCGGTCAAAACTCCCAACATATATAATCCCACTCTGTTGTATTTTATAGTTTCCATAACCTTATTTTTCCACTATTAGATTGTCTGCTCAATATAATCTGTCTAACATATATAATGAGCTATTTGGTTGGTGGATGGGTTAAAGATTGCACTTCAAGCTGAAAGTACTTCAAGCTTAAGTAATTTCCTAATCCAATTTTAAAAGCAAGGAAAATTGTCCTGTATAATATTTCTCAGGCTCAGATTCATAGTACAGGTTTGGGAGACTCAACCGATCAAACTGGGGTTAAATGGATAGACAAAGAGTGCAAGTCTGATTAAATTATATGAAGAAATATGATTAATTAGTTTACAATAACTTCATTAATGACTTAGTTACTGAATAATTCCTTGAAATCAACATATCAACAGCAAGTTTTATCTTAATCGTTAAAAGTAAAAATATTAGTAACTGAGACACTTATTCTCTATTTTTTAATCAATGTATGACATCTTAATCAGTGTCCTGATCAGAAATTATTGATTTAAAAAAATTATGACCAATATGATTGATAGAATTTGTACATTTCACTAATAATATAAATAGAATTTCAATTATAAAAAAACTTTACCCCAACTTGTGATGTGAATAGAAGCCACCTCATTCTATGGAATTGAATCAAGAGCCGATCTCATATGTTTTCTCTTACGAATACCAAGCTGCAAGGTTTATGTCAAAATAAAGGTCAAAATAATAGCAGAGCCCAAGAAACTACCTTCAACATAGGCCTTAATTGTCTGCAATATTACCTCTGGACTCATATACTGCTTAACCTTTAAAAAGAATGATTCACCATACATTACAGGTTGGCACTTCATACTCCACTTCATTGTGCTCTTTTTTGGCTCTTCTGTTAAGTAAGTGCTAAATAGAATTTCAATTATAAAAAAAACTTTACCCCAACTTGTGATGTGAATAGAAGCCACCTCATTCTCTGGAATTGAATCAAGAGCCAATCTCATATGTTTTTTCTTTCGAATACCAAGCTGCAAGGCTTAGGTCAAAATAAAGGCCAAAATAAATGCTTAATAACTTGATGCCAAACATTAACTTGTTATTTCAGTGTTTTGCTTATGTTGAACCTTTTGAGGCCCTCCCTGCATCATGACCTTGAACAACTTTGCAAGTACATCCCAACTCCTCTCAAAACCGCTCATCTGCATATCTTGCTAGCCATTTTTAATCAAATTTATTCTCCTATCTTTTGCCAACAAACAATGCTATACAAAACTAAAAAGTTAAAATGATTTAGAGAATAGTATGTCAACTCAATCAATTTTTCAGAAACATGCTTTATGCATATCCATATTCATGTCTTAAAACAATAAACGTTATTATTGCTACTCTCTATTTAAGTTTATAGGATAAATAATATATTAAATTAATAAACCAATTAAACAAAAATATCAAATGTTTTTTTGGTATCATATGTAGGAAGGATATATGAAATTTAGCTTAAATCCTATAAAATAAAATTTTAAGAAATTAAAACCGAAATGTTTTGGTAAATTATCTAACCCTCAACCTTTTTCATCCAGGTTTGGGACTGGCATCGACGGTTTTAATTTTTTTATTTATAATATTACTTTTACATTAACAAAATGAATTGTCCTTAAGAAGGGAAAAAAAATTAAAAACACAAGAAAAATCAACTTAGATGAAAGTTGAATCTTTTAACGTATTAACGAAAAAATTGAACAATATGAAGTATAAATGAACCATGCTTTACAAAGTTTATCATTTTTCCTAAAATAAAACAAAATTGACATTGAAGTCTCAAACATAATTTAAAAGAATAAAAATTTTACAATTCTCAAGTTCATTAAAACAAATTATTAGAAACGTGCAACAAAATTATCATTTTGTAATAAGCAATACGTTATCATTTGAAATAACTTTTGACTTAAATGTAGAAGAAATTTGATTTTCCTGACAAAATAGAGAAGAGATAATCAACATATAGATACCATGAAGGAAAAGTGTTAGTGTAATCAAATAATTGCAGACAACAATCATATTATATTTAAGATAAGTATATTGCTATTTATTTGTAATTTAATTTTTATGATTGAGTAAAGCATAAGCAGATGAAATGAAAAATTAGTTTTGGAGTTAAAACATGTGGCATGTTAAAGAGAAAGTTAATTATTAAAAAAATATATGTAACATAATGTTCAAATCTAACGAATGTCATCAACTGTTAAAGCTGTTATAACCTGCAATAAAGAAAAATAAAAAAGAGAGATACAAAGAGACAGAGATAGACGGAGTAATAAGAAATAAATATCTAGAGTATCAAGAGTAAAATATGTATGTCAAACATGAATAACGATAAAAGTTTAAAGTTCTTCTAATTTGATTCTTTTAGGTTCAATCTTAATAACTTCATCAAATTCTTCTTTTATTGATTGAACTGTAATTGAACGGAATGTTCGATTGCCATATTGTTTATCTTGAACCTTCACTGAGAAAATTAGCTCCTTATCAGAAATAGTTATGATAATTTTATTATAATCTTCTATGTTGGATGCCTACATTAAAAATGAAAAACTATATAAGAGTATGCATATATAAGTTATAATATAAATAGAATAACATAAAAACATATTTACCTTTATCTTCTCTAAATTTGTGACTGGCATGCCAATAATTTTTTCAACTTCATTCTCAAAAACTATAAATATTGCAGTTGCACTAATGTCATCCACACACAATTTGATAAGATACCTGTATAAATAATATTTTTGAAATATGTTATAAATTTTAGATTCTTTTATTTCAAATAGGATTATATTATATAAATATTTTACCTCAAACTATATTCAAGATTTTCTTTTGAACATTTAGAATATTTTGCAATACCATCAATAATAAAAACTTTGGATTTACATGTATTGCATGAATTGTACCATAGATTTCCTTCTTGATTAAGTTCTTTTATTACTACTCTTGTAGAGTAGTACTTTACCTGAAATATATACAAAATAAATTATAAGAAAGAAATCAAATAATAATTGATCATATTTATTACCTCTCTCAATGATTGTTCAGATGTGTTAATATTTTGTAGATTTGTCATAAAATTTGTATCAGAAGCAGATGATGTATGTTGACAAATGTTTTTATTGGACCTGTAAATTAAAATACTTAATAAGTAAAAATAATGAAGTTAAAAAAAAAATTAAGTAAAGCATTAAAAAGTTGATACAAATCAAAGAGTTCTTTTGATGATGACAGATCTGAATTAATTTCTAAAGTTATTGATTACGTTGTTGAGAGTATGAAACATAATATATTATAAAATATGATTAAAATTAGAAATAAATAAGATATAGAAATATATAAATATATATGATAGATGGACCATTAAAATATTTGCCAATGACGTCTTTTGCTAAAATGATTATTTTTTTAATTTTTTGATTCTTCCAATTGTTTTCCTTCAATAGTTGCCAATGATTCCCATAAAGTAAAGGTGCAGACTTCTGACCTATTAAAAAAATATTAGATACAATTAAATATTTTAAAAGAAATATAAAATAAAATACATTACATATCTTAAGTCAAGAACTTATAAATCTCGTTTGTGAATTTTTTTTATCAGTCTGTCTATAGATCATACGCACTTCAGAAACATGCAAGACTAATAAAATGATATCTGTAATAAAAAAATATAAATATTTCTTTTAAAAAATATTAAAAATAATAAATATAAATTTAATTACCTCAAGGAAAATTTGAATTTGACTTGATATCTTCAATTACCAAAAAATTATTTCTTATTGATTCTATATCATCGGTGATTGCAACTTGTATTTCTGAGATGCTGTTTAAAATAATCTTAAAATTTTCATTGACATTATAGAAATTTTTATTTGTCGCTTTGATTTGCCCATTCTAAAATATGTAAGTCTTTCCAATTTGTAGCATGTTATGAAATCTGTCAATTGTTTCATTGAACATGATGTCATATATTTTTTAACCATGAAAAATAAAAAATAACAAAATTTATTAGAAGATAATAAAAATACAAAGAAATTTAGTGTTTTTTTAAAAATAAAATTAGTAATATTCACTAAAATGGAATTTCATAAAATTTAATTACCTCTTTATCAATTAAAGTAACCTTAATATTTCCTTGTCCAGATTTGAACACTCTGACATCATCAATTTGAGTTATTACAGCAGTAATACTCCAATAACGTTGATGTAGAGATAAACTTTTAATAAGACTAGAGGAATCCATTAAGTTTAACCTGATATTAATAGAATTGCAAATTTATTCATTAAAATTTATAAACAAATCTTTAGATAATTATATTATAATATGAAAGTAATAATAAAATAATACTTAATTTAAATATATCTACATACATGTTGATTATTTGAAAGATGTGAAAATCTCTTTATAAACAAAATTTTTTGTGTAAGGATCTTAAGAAGAAGTATATTTATCTGGTATAATAAGTAGCTTTGTTCTGCTGATTGATATACCTCTTGATAATGCGGCATATAATTGCCCATGTGAGAAAACATTATGTGAAAGGTAAATCCCAACATTAGGAATCACTTGACCTTGTACTTTATTGATAGTCATTGCAAAGCACAAACGTACTGAAAATTGTTTTCTCTGAAATTTAAATTGAAGAGCTTCATCATCACTTGTATATAATAAAATCCGAGGTATCATAACTATTTTCCCTAAGAATTGTCCAATTGAAACTTGTGCAATAATCACATTCTTTTTAAATGATTTACAGATCATTCGAGTTCCGTTGCACAAACCTTTTGAAGGATCTAAGTTTCTTAGCAACATTATTGGACAATTTATCTTGAGAACAAGACGATGAGGAGGAAATCCATTTGGTGTCAATGAATTTAGAAATTCAACTTGATAAAGATTATAACAATCATCAGTGACACTATCGAAGCTGAAATAAGTAAACTCATCCCTTGGAAAAATATTAATAAGCTTTTGATTTAGCTTATCAACAAACTTATTTTTAGTGGCAAGAATTGACCTTTCCATAATGTATTCCGACAAAGAAAAATTTTCACGTAGAGAAGGAAATATATTACATATTAATGAATCTTTTGAAGCTTCATTATTTCATTTGGAATTTTCACTAATCCATATTCATTTTCCTCTTCATCTCCATTTCCAATTCTAAGAATAAAACCACTGAACAACTGATCTATTCTTGCCCACATATTTTCTTTTAACTTGAAAACTTCTATTTCATGCCATAAGTATGACTTAACCATGCTGTAGCTAATAGTTTTTGATCTTGATGTACGTCTTACAACTGGTAATACTTGTTGGAAGTCACCTCCAAATACAATAACTTTACCACCAAAAGAAATAGAACTATTCATAATATCTTTCATAGTTCTATCTAAAGGTTTCAATTATTGTTCACTTAACCATTGGAGCTTTATCCCATATTATAATACTTGATTGTTTAAGTAACTGAGCAAGTTCACTTTGTTTGGTAATTACACATAACATTATTTCTGTTGAATTTATAGGTATTTTAAACCTTGAATGTGCTGTTCGACCTCAGGGCAATATTGAAGCTGCTACTCCTGATGTTGTGTTGCGATTGCTATATGAACATTATTTCTTAAAGTTGAAAGAATAGCATGATACAGATATATTTTACCTGTACCTCCAGGACCATCTATGAAAAACATGCCATTACGTTTCTGATTAACACGAATTATAATTTCTTCAAATGCGTTTTTCTGATTTGAATTGAGTGTATGTATTATATTTATATCTTCAACTAGAGTAATGTCATTTCCCTCTTCAGATATTTCTCTCTTATTGAGCTCATCATTTAAATCAGGAAAGATCTCTGGAACATGTGGTAATTCAGGCAAGTCGAAATCATTAATGGACTTTCCCATTCTCTCAAGAAATAAGTTAATATCCAATAATGTTTTTGACATGCAAGCATTATAAGAAATATCCTTAGTTGTTTGATAATCATGAGATAGATCCATGTAGTACTCATTCCATAATTGAAGAACATTAGTTGGCTTGCAGTAGATAAGAAGAATAGCAAATAATTGTCTTAGCGTATTTTGCATTTGATAATTTGATGCATCATTTAAGCAATCTGATATATAAGCATCCGTTTCCAGTAAATCATGCATTTCTGCAGCTTCTTTAAAAGTAGAGCATTGAATTCCATGAACTCGTAATAAATCTAAAAATAAAGTTGGTCCATATACATGATTTAACAAAATTCTGAGGTAATACCTTTCATCATCTGATGAATTTGTTGTATTTACACGACCGATTTGCTCATATTTTTTTCCTCCTCCACATTTTATTTGTTTTATCCCACACACATTTTTCAGGAATTTCTCTATACAAAAACTTCTTTGCCTCTAAATCAATTTTATTGAGATTAAAAAAAATCAGTCAACATAGTTTTTTTCCCAATGTCAGTTCGTAATATATCAAGCAAATTTTGATTGTCTTTATAATAAACTGATTGATGGTCTTCTAAATGCAGTTGTAAATTACACACTGATGGATACATTTCATTTAAATCAAATTCAAATATTCTCCATAATGCTTCTCGTGTTGATACACATCTGTCATCTTGATAATGTTAAAATTCATCAAAATCTTGTCCTTCATTTTGATGAGAAAATGCCACTGAAATTTTATCATGTCTCTTAGAAATATACTTAACTGCTTTGATACCGGAACATATCTTAGCATTTATGTGACAATTATATCTAAATAAAAGATATAGATTGCAAGGAACAACCCAACGATTATATAAGAAACAATTTCTCACTTTTACTTGATGACCATCTTATCTTCTTCGATAAATTGGATATGAGTCATCTCCAATTATAATTTATGTTGTGGATCTGTTTTTATGGTTTATTATTTTGATGATAGCAAACACTTTTATTTCTCTGCGACTGCCTTATTTACTGACATTTCAGGTCCACATGATCAGACTACACTTTAAACCAGCTCAAGATTGGGTAGACTAGGTTTGAGTCAGTTTATACCTTTTTCCTTTCTTGAGTCTATTGTATTTAGTGTGGCTCCTGATATTTTGTAACTTGGAAGAGTTTCTAATTGGACACTAAAGTTTTCTATTTTTGGTAATATCGTTCAGGACGATATTTATATCGACCTGGATGATCTGTCCAAAAGTAGAAACCCTAATTAGAGCATCCTCATTAAAGCAGCCGTCATTGTACAAAACACATCGTCCTAGACGATTTTGTATCGGCCAGGATGATAGGCTCAATTCTGCAAGTATCTTTCGCCAGATTTATTTAGAAATCACCTATTTTTGACATCGTCTAGAGGATCGTCTAGGACTATAAAACATAGTCCAGGACGATCCAAGTCAAAATTTTTAAAATTTCTCTAGAATTTAAGGAAAGCAATTATGACTTGATTTCATGATCAAATCGGCCTGGACGATCTCCAGATTGTCCTGGCCGATATGCTGGACGATCGGTCATCTGAAAGCTATTTTTCAGGGCGATGTTCAGGACGATATTTCACTATTTGTACTGATCGTCCAGGACGATATATTATCGTCCTGAATGATATGAATAAAATTCTTATGATATTCTCAAATCGTCCC
This sequence comes from Dendrobium nobile, assembly GCA_022539455.1. Taxonomy (NCBI): domain Eukaryota; kingdom Viridiplantae; phylum Streptophyta; class Magnoliopsida; order Asparagales; family Orchidaceae; genus Dendrobium; species Dendrobium nobile. Next base: position 6,222,423 of record CM039728.1, on the reverse strand, counting down.
GGCTGATTGGGCTTGAATTGTACTTTATCGTACAGAATGATATGCCTATTGTCCTGGATGATAATGTCGGCAACTTGTATTAATGAGCTTGTTTTAAGCTCTTCAATTTAAGCTTGACATGACACTTTGTAAAGTGTCTTTGGCAGCCATTGTAGCTTCGTTCTTTTGGGGAAAACTTGAAGAGAGAGCTTGAAAGGGAGTGAGGAACGGGTGAAGTTTGAGAGAGGGAGATGATCTTGTGAGGGGGGACTCAAGGGAGTGTGGAGGGGGATTCCACATGGTTGCTCCGGTAGGCTTGCACCTTAGTACAGTCGGTTTCAAGGCTTGTCTCGAGGGAAGTTCACCAAAGAAGAAGATCTTCTTGGTGTCAAAGGACCTGACGACTCCGCCGCACCGGAGAAGGTGGAAGTGATTTTGTAAGGGCTTCTCCGCCTAGCTGTGGGGGCTAAAGGAGAGACACTTATTTTAGTGCAATACTTGGAGGGTGCCTCCAAGGAGTGGACGTAGGTCAAGGTTTGACCGAACCACTATAAATATGGTGTGTTCTTTCTTATTATTGCTTCCGCATTTATTTTCTTTCGCACTTTGATTTATGTGGTGATTTTAGTTTAAGTTTTATCTTTGGTTTTAAAGTTATCCAATTCACCTCTCTTGTTATTATCCTTGGGCCAGTTCATAAGGGTTTAACATCCCTAACGAACTTTCAAGTGGTATCAGAGCGGGATTCATAAAAACAAGTTTTTAAAAACTTTTGAATTTTGATCCATGACTAACTTTGGGAATCATAATATTGTGGAAGGGTATTCAATCATTAGACCTCCTTTATTTGAAAATATGTCATTTGATTTTTGAAAAACTCGCATGTCTATTTTCTTGCAATCGATAAATTTTTGTATATGGCATATGATTTTAAATGGTTATTCTTCACCGTCACGAGTTTTAGATGGAATCAAAATCGATATTCCTTTTAATCAATGGAGTAAGGAAGAACAAATCAATGCTCAATTGAATGTAAAATCTTTTAATTATTTTTTTTATGCTTTAAATTCTGAAGATTTTATGTTAATCTCCACGTGTACTATTGGTAAAGAAGTTTGGGATAAACTACACACCATATACGAAGGCACTACTGAAATCAAGCAATCCAAGTTGAATATGTTAATGCATGATTTTGAATTATTTTTCATGAAACCTTTTGAAATGATCTTAGACATGTATACCAGATTCATTCAAATTGTTACTTCATTACAAGCCTTAGGAAAAGAATTTTCAAATTTTGAAAAAGTTAACAAAATTCTTCGTTGTATATTAGATAAATTTGATACTAAAGTTATTGCTATTTATAAATCTAAAGATTTGAATGTATATTCTATTGATAATTTGATTGGCTCACTCATTGCCTACGAGCAAGGGTTGGGTCAAAGACTTTTGGATGAAGGTGAAACAATTATTTTAAAAGCTGAAGATACAGAAAGAGATAGCTTAGTTGGTGACGAATGCAATGACTTGTCAAGCAAATCACAAAGCTCACTAAAGCATAAGCAAAAGTGGAAAAAGGTAAAAATGGTAAGGATGTTCATATTTCTTCTAACATTATTTGCTTTCGTTGTAGGAAGCCTGGACATATGAAAAATTAATGCCCTAATTTAAGAATTCTTCCAGCAAAAGAAAAGGGTAAGGCAGAGCAAAATGTAAACTGGAAAAATAATGAAAAATAAAAAATCTTATGGGCAGACCTGGTTTCTGAAGCATCGGACTAGGAGTGAGATAATGGTTAAAAAGAAGTCTTATTTGTGTTTTCTTTGCTGTGTTTTGTTCTTTTTTGTTTTCATTTTTTTTTTATGTTTATGTTTTTGTTTATTATTATTTTTTTCTTTCTTGTTCTTGTTTCGTGGAATTTTTTCTCTGATCAACACACACATTCACTTCTCTAAAAATGAAAAATTTACTTCCTATTTTTTCTTGAAATTTTTAGTAAGTTGCGATTGACTTCTTAAAAAACAGTCAAAGGAATGAAACTCATGTTTTTGACTCTCAATCTCTATTTCTTAAAAGAGGTTATTCTACTTTTGATTTAAAATCCTTTTCATCTTTTAAATTGGTTTTTGAAACAATTATTTTTTATCTTCATACATTTTATCTAGGAATCTTTTACAAATTGTTGAATATAATTCATAATTTTCTTAATCAAGAAACTCGCTTTATCAATAGGATGAATTTACTTTTATTTTTTTAAGATTTAAGAAAGGTAGCATATTCAAAAAATTGATCAATAATGCCAAAAATAAAAGATGCGTAACGACGTCAAATTGAAAAAATAGAATACACAAAAGTATCAAAAGATGCGCAGTGCGTCAATAAATTGTCAAGAGGCATAAAATGAGACAAAAAAGTTTAATGCTTATCATTCTTGTACTTCTTAAAAGCTTAAGAAAACCCTTGATACTTTCGATATTTGAGTTTGAAAATCTTGATTCGTGATTCAACAATTTGTGCATTGATCTTCTATTAGATATATTTTATGGAAGGAGTTTTTGAAAAATGATTGTTTCTTTCTCTAATTTATTCCTTGATTTAGATATTGATTTAAAAAGTTTTTAAGGATTTTTAAAGAATTTTAGTTTGGATTATCAAATTCTGAATTTCTAATCTTTTTTGGGCTATGCGTTGTCAATCATATTCTATTAAGTTTTTTAATTAAAATCAAGAGGTAACTTTTTCATTTTAAGAATATTTGTCTTTTCACTAGATCATGGAATGTTTGTCTTTTGTTTATTTTGTTTTTTCTTTGTGCCTCCTCTCTTTTTGATAATGTTAAAGGGGGGGACGTACTGTTGAATTTGTATCCTTTTTTTTAAATTCAAATTGAAATGTTTATCTTCATCAAAAAGGGGGAGATTATTGCGGATCTGTTTTTATGGTTTATTATTTTGATGATAACAAACACTCTTATTTCTTCGCGACTACCTTATTTACTGACATTTCAAGTCCACATGATCAAACTACACTTTGAACCAGCTCAAGATTGGGTAGACTAGGTTTGAGTCAGTTTGTACCTTTTTCCTTTCTTGAGTCTATTATATTTGGTGTGACTCCTGATGCTTTGTAACTTGGAAGAGTTTCTAACTAGACCCTAAAGTTTTTTATTTTTGGTAATATCGTCTAGGACGATATTTATATCGGCCTGGACGATCTGTCCAAAAGCCAAAATCCTAATTAGGGCATCCTCATTAAAGCAGCCGTTATTGTGTAAAACACTTCGTCCTGGACTATTTTGTATCGGCCAGAACGATAGGCTCAATTCTGCAAGAATCTGTCGGTAGATTTATTTAGAAATCATCTATTTTTAGACATCGTCTAGGACTATAAAATATCGTCCAGGACGATCCAGGTCAAATTTTCTAAAATTTCTCTGGAATTTAAGGAAAACAATTATGACTTGATTTCATGATCAAATCAGCCTTGACGATCGCCAGATCGTCCTGGCCGATATGCTGGATGATTGGTCATCAAACAGCTGTTTTTCCGGGCGATGTTCAGGACGATATTCCATAATTTGTACTGATAGTCCAGGATGATATATTATCGTTCTGGATGATATGAACAAAATTCTTATGATCATCTCAAATCGTCCCGGCTGATTGGGCTTGAATTGTACTTATCGTACAGGACGGTATGCCTATCGTCCTGGACGATAATGTTGGCAACTTGCATTAATGAGCTCGTTTCAAGCTCTTCTATTTAAGCTTGACATGACACTTTGTAAAGTATCTTTGGCAGCCATTGTTACTTCGTTCTTTTGGGGAAACTTGAAGAGAGAGCTTGAAAGGGAGTGAGGAACGGGTGAAGTCTGAGAGAGGGAGAAGATCCTGTGAGGGGGGACTCAAGGGAGTGTGGAGGGGGATTCCATACAGTTGCTCCGGCAGGCTTGCACCTTAATACCGTCGGTTTCCTGTCTCGAGGAAAGTTCACCAAAGAAGAAGATCTCCTTGGTGTCAAAGGACTCGGCGACTCCGCCGCACCGAGGAAGGTGGAACTGATTTTGTAAGGGCTTCTCCGCCTAGTTGTGGGGGCTAAAGGAGAGACACTTGTTTTAGTGCAATACTTGGAGGGTGCCTCCAAGGAGTGGACGTAGGTCAAGGTTTGACCAAACCACTATAAATCTGGTGTGTTCTTTCTTATTATTACTTTCGCATTTATTTTCTTCCGTACTTTGATTTATATGGTGATTTTGGTTTAAGTTTTATCTTTGGTTTAAAGTTATCCAATTCACCTTTCTTGTTATTAGCCTTGGGCCAATTCATGAGGGCTTAACATCCCTAACGAACTTTCAGTTTGGTTTAAGAAAGATCTGAGATATTTATTCTTATATAATTCATTTCTAATGTAAGCATTTTTTTGTTTAAATTTCCATAGGGATCATACATCATATGTTTTACAATATATTCATGTAGACTCTTATATTTTGAAAGATCTGATAATTCTGTAGATACAATTCTATCAAAATGTATTGGAGATGATATCTTAAATGCAGCATCCAAGATAATTAGAAAATGAGCATATAGAAGTCTTCTTTTTTGAAATTCAATAACATATACACGAGTAGCTACAATTTCAAAAATTGATTTCTTGAATAATTGATACTTTAAATCTTGTAATTTAGCCTTGAAAATACGTGTTATTTGGTCGGGTTTGTCTTGTGCCATTTGACCTGGCTTTAACTCATTATGAATTTCTTGCCAATCAGGATTACATGTTATTGTTATGAATAAGTCTGATTTTTCAAATCGTTGACAAAGAGTCATTACATCTAAATATCTTCGCCGTATATCACGAGGTCCACCAATGAACGAAGGTGGAAGTATAATTCTTTTACCTGTATTATTACTTTGTGTTTTTCCAGCGGCTACACTATCAATAATCCCTTTATACAAATCAGAACGTATTATATGTTGATTTTGTCTGTAAAAGTATAAGAGACGTGTTTCAATCTTCACGTAAATGTCAACAACATACTGATGTAGCAATCTACTAGCATATAAAATAATTGATGTCTCATGTTCTCGAATTTGAAGCTTTTAACTATAATATTCTCTGTATGAAACTCTTTCTTTTGATTTCTTCTTAATACCTGAAATATTATAAATAAAATAATTATAATAATTAAAATTATTTTAATTATTATGTATCAATATAAAAAATTTAGTTACATATCGTTTTCTTATTGTTTAAATAATTCTTCTTGTATTGGAGATGATCGTATTACCGGCCTTGATATTTCTTCATTCCTTCCAAATCTAGAATTAATATTTATATTTTGATGTCATCCAACTTCTCCATTTGAGAAATAGAAATGGATATTGCAAAGGGTCATAACATCTAAAATGATGTTTGATTTTATGATATGTCCCAGAATGTGAAGTTAATATGATATTACGTTCAATGCAACATGTACTTTGCCCTTCAATCCATATTGCTGTTACTTGTGACACTGTAAGTGCATTATAAACCCTTTGATCTATTCTCACATTAGATCTAATAAAAATTTGTAAGTTTTCCAACATATCTCTATCATTCAAAGATCTGAAGAATTATGAGTATGAATTAATAGAAAGTATATCCATCAATTTCTTTACCAATTCCTCTGAAATATTTAAATATTGAACAACATTCATTCGATTATTTGTTTCAGCATCAGTGTCATAAATATATAATTGAAAGTAGCATGGACTATTTAAACCTTTTGTAATAGGAGGTAGACTATGATAAATTTGACCTTGAGCTCTAAATATGTAAATTCTTTGTCTTGCATTTGTCAAATTTATATCCATATGGGCTTCGAAAGATGTGAATGCAAATATACTATTATATGCTCTGATCTTACTTCTAAATTCTTTTGAATCAGGTGAGCATGAATTGAATAATTTATATAGTTGATCAAGAATAATTATCAGAACAAACACGACTTCTTCATTATAATAGCAAAATGTCAGTGGTTCAAATTGGAATAATCTTGCATTACCAATAACAACAGGAACATTGTTATTTAAGAAAGTGTAATTCTAACAAATTTGATTCGTAATCAATATTAACATTGTTGATATTAGATGTTTCTATATCTGTTTATTAGAAGATAAAACATATTAATTATTAAAAATAAATAATGACAATTTAAATATAATAAATAATGCACAATAATAATGACAATTTATTCATAAAAATTGTAAGTGTAATCCGAACCGGGGTCGAACCGGATGACATAATAAATAATAATATATAAATAAAATTAATAAAATTAGCATAATAATAATGACAATTTATTCATAAAAATTTTATAATTTTAAGAATTTTGGACTAAAAAATAAATAAAATTCATATATATATATAATATATTACATAATTTTAAAATTAAATATAAATAATTATTATATTTATGCTATATATTTAAATATAAATAATTACTAATTTTAAATTTAAATATAAACATCTTCAATTTTTTATTTTAATTTATATTTAATAAAAATTTAGTTTATATATAAATATATATATTTGATATAAATAATTGCTTTCTGTTAGCATAATAATAATGACAATTTATTCATAAAAATTTTATAATTTTAAGAATTTTTGGACTAAAAAATAAATAAAATTCATACATATATAATATATTACATAATTTTAAAATTAAATATAAATAATTATTATATTTATGCTATATATTTAAATATAAATAATTACTAATTTTAAATTTAAATATAAACATCTTCAATTTTTTATTTTAATTTATATTTAATAAAAATTTAGTTTATATATAAATATATATATTTGATATAAATAATTGCTTTATGTTATATATTTAAGCATAATTTACATATATAATTATATAATAAATTTTACATTATAAAATTATAATTATAAAGTCATACAATATTATTTTTTAAGATTTTTATTTTCTATCATTTAATTTCGCATTTAGAAAATATTTTAGAACTTTAAAAATGATAAATAATTATTTTTATTTATATAATTATAAAAATATAATTAATAATAAATTTAAGAGGTTTAAAAATTATTATGATGATTTTTTACTTGAATATTCTACAAAAAAAATTTTCAACAAGTTCTCATTCAAACAATGCACATTGTTGAATGTTGAAACAAAAAACAACTAGTTCTTTAGTCCCACATCACTTAGGAATTCTAAGTTGTGTTGTTTATATACCTTTCCTTGTACTCATGATTTAAGAGCTTTCATGGTATTATGGCATCATGTGAGCATGATTATTTATATTTAATTTACTATATAAGATAATAAAATTTTTGAATCATATTATTTAATAAGATATATGATATTTAAATTAATTTAATATTAATTAAGAATTTTATATAAAAATAAAATATTTAAATATATTATTAGTTGAACCGGCCGGTTCTTAAAAAAATCGATCGGTTCAACGATCGGCTGGTTCAACCAGCGGTTCAAGCCGGTTTTGGCCGGTTCGTTGTTAGCCCGGTTCTTAGAAAGGACCGAACCGGCTGTAAGATCGGTTCACAGTTGAACCGGCCGGTCCTGTCTGATTTTCGAAACAATGTAAAAAACATAATAAATTTAGGTTAGTAAAAAGAAACCTGAATAATTTGATGTCGACGACATACAAGTAATTTCTAAATTAGAGAACTGCTTTTTTTTTTCTAGCAATATTAATATCACATTTTTTTTTGTTTTTCTTCAACATACATTTTAGCATATCGTTGCCTTTGATATTCTTTTTTTCTTTGACCCTCCATGTTAAATATATCTAAAAACAATTATAACAATAATGATAAATTAACTGATAAAACAAATTTGAAAAATAAATTAAATGATTGATACTAACAAGCATTAAACAAAGAGAAAACAAAATAAATTAAAATTTCATGAAAATAAAAATAAATTAAGTAATTGTTAAAATTAAGAATGGAACAAAAAAAAAAATATTGGCAGTTAAAAAATTGGGTAAGCTCTAAACAATTGTTAAATGGCAATAAATCCATCACTACTTTGCATGGAAATTTATTCTAGACAAATATAAATTTTTTATAAGTAAAATTATCTGAATATAAGATAAACTCACAAACATTAATAATTTTTCATCTTGTTCACAAAGAGAAGTACACAATATGCATCAATAATTAATGTATTAAAAAGAAATAAAACAAATTATTATCATCATGAATTAAATAAAAAAATTCAATTATGATACTTTAACCTGAGGGCATGATTCCTAACATTTCATATCTGCATGAGTAAAAGTTATAACAGCAACAAAAGTTTAATAAATTTGTACAGATGAATTAAATAATTTTATAACCTCAATGCAATTATGGATAAGCTCTCAAAATAATGAATAAAAGAAAGCTATATGGATAATTAAAAAAATAATATAATTAAAATAATATATTAGAGATCAATAAATATTTACTGCATAACCACTATGTACTTAAAATTAAAAAACTATAGAGATTACAAAAAATTTGATGAACGAACACATGAATATATGTCATGAAAACTGATCCCAATTATTTAGAAATTTTTTTTAATAAGTAAAATTATCGAAATAGAAGTAACAACAATTAATGCATTAATAAGAAATAAAACAATCTTATTTCATCATGAATTAAATTAAAAATTTTCATTTTATATGGTAAGAGACATAATGCGATATAAGGAGAGAATATCATAATAATATATTTTTTGACGTTGAAGACGCATCAGAGTGTTTGCATCATCTCAACTCTCATGCATTTTCTGATGTAGAGAGCCTTAATGATCATAATAAATAATTAAGAGGCATATACTAATAAATTTAATTGGTTTAATTTCAATTAATTTTTTTATGATTTAATGTGTAACATGAGGCATGTTTCATTACATCTTTTTTACCATGTGAATAATTCAAAGTATTAATATAACTTGATAAAATGATAACTTGAGGATTGTTAAAGCAACAACTCCTAAATGTAAACCACCAATTGACATATCTCGAAAAATGCTTTTGACAAAGACCTATTTTAGCCTATCATTGAAGGTACGAAATATAAAAACTTTTATGTCATGTTTCAGGAATCATCTATTATATTTAGTTTTTTTTTTTTTTTTGAGAAGATGCAAAGTTGCATTAATAGGTAAGAAATAAAATCCTAATACAAACTAGGAAGTAAAAACTACTAGATCCTTGATTAAGAGAAAAAGGATCCTTATTGAAAGCAATTTTGTTAACATTAAACCTATTAATTTTGAAATGAAACCCACTATTTCCTATTTTGAAACCGTTGAGATGTAGGGGATACCAAAGTTTGAGACAACCCGAGGGTTGGTTAGTATCCCAGAGTTCCCATCCGGTTAAAGAATAGGATCTAGTAACGATCCCATAACCAAATATAATAAGTTTAAAAAACAAAAATGCCAAAAGAAAACAACAGCTATAAAAGATAATCCAAAGAAAATTACAAAAGTAATAAGACAATCTCAAAATACCTATGCAAAAGAAGAATAGGTATTTTAGATGTCTTTTCCAAAAACCAAAGCTGTAATACCAAGCTAAATATATGGAAAATTCTTTGATCCGAATTTCCATACTTTTGTATCTTACGACTTTGCTGCCATCAATGAGAATTTCCGGCATCATATTACTTGAGTTTTTTGGGAAGAACTTCTGCTATCGTTCTTCATTCTGAGATCAGTAATCCTCCTTCTATTTTGATCTTTCACCGGTCCTAGCTCTTGTAATTCTTTGAAGAGCTTGTGTTTAGAACCAGAAGATTCTTGCTCCAACGAAGATCCTTTTTTATTCTTCAAAAAAACAGTTTTTTTGAACCTTAAACTGATAGTAGGAGGAGAGATGGTATTAGAAAATCCATCTTTTATTTCATCAATATTAGAAAATATTTCAGAATTTTTTGCTGCCTTAGAGGGTGTACATAACGAATTCTGCTCCTCTAACTTCTCAACTGCCTCCTTCATATGTGGGTTTTTGAATTCGGGAATATCAGCAATCTGAATTGCTGGAATAACATCCGTGTTATTATTAATCCCGTTCAACTTATTTTGTCCAGCTGGCATTGCTAGAGATGAAACCGGCTTTAGCTTCTCAACTGCCTTATCTGCCTCCATGATTTGTGGGATTTCAAAATTTGAATTTTGAAATCCTGAAATAACAGCATTGCTATGTTGATCTCCGGAATAATCTTCTTCATCTGATGGAACCATCAAATCAATATTAGCATTTTCAACTCTTGTTTCAGCATTCAACGAGCCAGATGTAATATTTTCAAAATATGTATTATGAGCTATATTCGGCTCAACCACCAAGTTTGAATTGAGGCTAACTGCAACTTCTTCTCCTCCCTTGATTTCAGTAGTTTTTGAAGTTGAATTTTGAGCTTTCTTCAAAGGCATACGGTCTGAAACTGATCCATCAAAGATCCGGCGAGAATTCCTTTTAACATTTTTAATACTTTTATTAGATTTGAATTTGACGTGCATCCAAGGTCCATAAGAGCTATCTTCAACTAATGAAGGATCTTTGGGAATTTTCTTCTCAATTAATTCAAGATTTTGAAAACCATTTGGACATACCACATCTATATGTCCAATTCTTCCACATTTGAAACAAATAGAAGATAAATTTTCAAATTCAAATTTTTGAAAAAATCTTCCATGCATACCTTCAACCCAAGTACCACTAGGGAGTTTTGAGTTCAATTTTAAACGAACACAAGCTCTCGCGAATTCCCTTCTCCCCCATCTAAACATGTTTCCATCCAATAGTAAAGGATTCCCTATACGTGAAACAATTCTCGTAATGTTGATTTCGTCCCAGCAATGTAACGACAAGTGGGGAAGACGAACCCAAATGGGAGAAGAAATCCCATCCAAGGAATGAGGAGAAAAATTGGGGGACCATTTATCTAGTCCAATGACGAAACCACCCACATACCAAGGTCCTCCATTGAGGACTTCCTCCATAGCTTCCTGTGATTGAAAAGAGCACAGGAACCACTCTAATCCAAGAGAGGTAATATGAAATCTTCCAAATTTGACCCATTGCCTTCTTAATTCAAAAGCACAATTAGAGAAGGGCAAGTTTTTGCAAAGGATCTTTACTACCAAAGAATTTCTTAAAACATGAACATTGAATTTTTCACTTTCCAAGTCAAGTTTAACCACATTAGCATCTTCACTTTCTTCATGAAATTTAATCGAGTTAATTTTAATGTGTGGTTTTTTAATCCACACATTAGAATTATTCAAATTGTGATCATAGCCACCAGATGTGGAAGCCTCCAAATCATTTGCTCTAGGGATAAAAACTGGCTTGGATGAAAAAGACTTACTATTCAAATCATCCATTACTTCTTTTCCTTTTCCATTCTCCATCAAAGATTTCTTCTTAGAATCCAATCCTCCCTCTCTAATCACAAGAGGAGAATTAAAAAAACTAGAAAAGCTGCGATTGAATGTAAAACTACCTTTTGTATCCAACAAAGTTGGACGCGTGGTAGCTTTAAGGATTGTGGTGCTCCGGTCATCCAAGGATGACCGGCCACCAACCTCCATTTATAAAGAATGCAGCCGAAAGCTTCTTCCAAAACCTTCCTGAATTTGTGGAGCTTCTCTCTCCTCAGTCGAAATCAATTGCATTAACCCGCCATCTTCAGTCCATGGATTTAGAAGAAAAATAGTAAAAAGATTTAACAACCATCTATTATATTTAGTTAGAAACATTGTTTTGCTTAATGGACTAATTATTTTGCTTTCTTTTTCATTATAAAAGGGAATTTATAATTATTAGCCAGTTTTTCAAAACCGGACCAGACCGGCCGGTTCGACCAATTCAACCGAGAACCGGCCCGGCGGGCGGTCCAGTTTGCTGCTGGAATCGGATGGCTTTGATACTGGCTAAAAACCGGGCCTAAACCCGGTTTAACCGGGGAACCGCCGAACCGGCGCGGTTTTTGGAGAACCGGACTATTTCAAATTTCGCAAATCTCAGCCGTCCATCCAAGATCAAACGCGCGTAGGGATGTTTTAATGTATTTGTATCGCTATTCTCGCTGGAGTCGCTGCCCTATTCCGCTATTCGTAATCACCGTTCGGTAATTCGACGCCTCCAAGCAAGCAGTAGTGCTCGACTCCTCCCGTCGCTGGAGTCACTGCCCTATTCCGCTGGAGTCGCTGCCCATCTACGTTCGTCGAGCCGCCGACGCACTCCTCCGCCGACGCACTCCTCCGAACTCACAGCCGCCGGCGCACAACTTACCGTGAGATTTAACTTTGTATTTTAGTTTTTTTTTTATTTATGGGTTCGCTATTTCTTTCCTTTGCTGTATGTTAGTAAATTTCTTTGGATCTAAGTTTGATTTCTTCATTTTGATGAATAGTTACTGGATAATCTATTTTCATGTTAATTTTTCACAAAAGATGATTCAAAAGCAGAATATATGAGGTGTAAGTGTAACACGAAGACGTCAAACAAAAAAGACGTCAGATAGATGGACTTTATAATTAAAAGACATTTGAAAGTTCTATGTAATAGCAAATCTAGTAATCAGGGGAAAATATGGTGAAGGAAATAATTATTAAATAATAGTTAAGAAGCCTTCTAATTTTTTATATCAGGACGATAGAACCCATTGAAGTCACTGTGTGGTTAAGTTACTAGAAAAAAAGGTGCAGAACATATATAATTATAACTAAGTAGGTGAGAATTTAAACATGGAAACTCAACTTATGAGGATATCTTTCACGAAAAAAATTAGGAGATATCTGATTTTCCTTTTGTAGAATTATTAGAAGTATTGAACTAAGAAAGAGAAACATTAGTAACTCTATATATGTGTTATGTTTTGTTTTGTTTTATCTGTTAGTGTTAAGTGCCACAATTTTACTATAATATTCTAGCCAAATTTTGGTCAAAATGAAATGCAAAATTCGTATACTTTGTCAAGTTTGCTATGAAAAAGTGTTTATCTGCAAAAATATAATAGAAGATTCCCTGTTATTCTTGCTCTCTCACGTTTCCATCGTTCTAGCTCTTTCCTAATTCTGTGAATATTAGTGTTCTAATTTCTTTGATGCAATGCTGCAATATCTGTTCATTTCTATGCAGGCTAAAAGAGATCCTTATCGTTTCAGATTTCCTATTGATTTGCGTTTCCTCTATCCCAATATAGATCACCTGATGTATGTACATGGAGTTTGTTTATTTTGTTTTCCTGAACGTCTGCATGATACTTATTCAGTTAATTTCAATCTCTTTTGTATATCGTTCAGATTCAATAGGTTTGATTTCCCACCAGTTTTTCATCGTGAGGAGGAAACAAATCCTGAACAATTATGGGTATCTTCTTTTCTCATTATGATCTTATTTACATTTATACTTTAACTAATCAAATTGTATATATTAATATGATTCCATGGCAAGATGATATAAATTTAGCAAAATTTGAAACAACAAACATCCTAATCATTCTGCCTGTATTACTTTTTTTTTTCTTCAATTTATTCTTAAAATGGAATGACTATTTCTTACACTACATATTTGTTCCATTCATTTGCAGTATTGAAGTGCCTTTCTTTTCGTGAAGTGATAAAATGTATTGTGAATTTTATAAATTTTAATAATATTCTTATTTATTACGTCATCCGGTTCGACCGGTCGAACCGTGAATCTTTCCTTCTTCCGGTTCATTGTCCGGTCCGATTTTCAAAACCTTGATTATTAGACTCATTGATGCTATTGATGGTGATAATTATGACACTATGGAAAGAGGCAAAGATACAAAGGATAATAGTGATAGTTATTAGGTGCGGGACATTTGTTCTATAAACATAGAAATGTTAAATGGGATGATTAGACTTGTTTTAAGTATTAGGTTGGTTTAATGGTGGTTGTTGAACGGTATAATTTGTGAGATATTGACAAAGAACCCAAATAAAAAAAAAATTCAATATTCTCCCTTGTAATGCACTTAAATTAATAGACTCATAGCAGAAGTTAACAAGATCTAAAAAATTGAAAGAATTTGCTAATGATTATATTGAAAAATACAATGACATATGATTTGGTATTACAAGTAAAAAGAAGATTAAATATTAATTTTTTTGTGAGCCATGTCTTAAACAAGATATAATGTTAGTATCAGGAGTAAATAAATGAGAAGCGTACCTCAAGGAAATCAAGATGTGAATTATGCAGACAAGCAACAAGATTAATTCTCACTAAAGCTTATAACAAGAAAACAAAAACTACATGAATCAAAGAATGCAATACATTGCTATCACAATCAGAATGCTCATCATTCCATAAATAGATGAAATATGTACAATACAATTTTTGTTGAAGAAAAGTTTTTTAAATACATATAAAATATAAATAATTACGAACTTCTTCATCAAAAGCTTAATGATTTTACTAATTGAAGTAAATTAATGTACTATGGCTTGAATTCATAACCTGATTATCTTAAGGAACTGCGAAGTATTTTGAATGTATAAGAGGAATCAAATGAAAAAAACTTCAAATAGAGGGAAAGGTTTTTGTATAATCAAAAGAAGCATCTTGAGAGATGAAACTGTAGAAGTATATGAGTTAAAAAAAACAAAAATAAAAGGAACAATATTATGTTGATCTAGATATTCTAATAGTGATTGAGATTCATAAATATATGTATGGATTGACCTCATTTCAATTAGTATAAATTTTCATCTTAAATTTGTTTTTTTATGTTGTTCTAGATATTCTAATAGTGGTTGCAGACTCAATTTCTTCCCACTATATTTTTCCCACACGTGATGTATCATTTCAATACACCAGGGACATAAAAGCTAACAAGAAGAAAATTAGGAAGGATCGGGAAAATAAGAACAAAGATATGGTAGAACGACTAATTGATTGTCAAGCAATATAAATTACAGAAATTTGAACTAAAGGATTGACAAGCATATATGATTTTATACAACAAAAAGAAAGCACCATTTGGTGAAGGAATGCATTGATTCGAAGAAGAAATAAGGATTGATGTGTTGGAAAAAGAAGAGCAGATGAAGTCATTTCTTTACAAAGAAGAAGAAGGTATAGGAATATAATAAAAAAAAATTAACGACACATATTAAGTTAAATATTTTTAACGAAAACTCAGGATGATATATCGGAAGATTGACAAGCATCATTTTAATTATAGTATAGAATCAACAATAGTGTTGTTATGTGAATTTTTTAGGATGTTAATGGAGATTGAGTTCTAATGTAGTGGTCAATCAAAAAACTGGCAAACAGAGATGGCTTACAGCAAAAGGGTTGGGGGAGAACAAAGAGAAGATAACTAATGGTTCTTGAAGCCTAAACAGAGAACCTCAATGAAACATAAATGAGATTCTCACGAAAGAACTTACCAAGGCATGGAAGGCTCAAATAAATAAAAGGATAAAGAAAACCATCAAGCTAATCTTCACACATATAGTTTAACAAAGCAAGAAATACGTTTATTAATCTCACAATTGAATTCATCGTACATGACAGTTGCTTATATATTTAGAATAATCTTCGCTAATTCTAAGGGAGGATAACCATAGATTAATATCGAAGCATTAGGACTAAATAAAAAAAAATGCATCACATAACATCTTATATGAGATAGCTACATGTAATATTAAAAAAGAAAAGAAAAAAGTAAAATAAAATAAGCAAATATTAAAAAATAAATGTGTTGATAAATCAATAGTAAATCAATTTGAATAAAAAATGATTGATAACATGTAGAAGGAATGATAAAATTTATAAATCAAGTTAACACATGTTGTTAAAATTTAATACACAATCACTATAAATAAGAATATGAGACATCTTAGAATGTAAGTAAAACAAAATAAAAAAGAATTTGTGGAAATGGTGTTTATAAATCAATAATAAGCAATTATATGATTTAGCAAATGACAAATTGTTTATAATAACAAATTTACCTTGAATGATATGCAGGGCTAGAGGAATTTCGAAAAACAGTAGGGAGTACTGAGAAGGATCAAATCATGGTTTGGAGCCAATGGATTGGAGATGCTGCAAAATAGGATATTAGATACCCAAAGTTCAATCAAGAAATATGAATAAAATAAAAAAAAGAAAAATCGAAACTAAAAAATAAAACATTTAAAGAAAAAATTATCTGGATTATCAAAGCAATGAAGTTTTAAAAATTTTGCATTGGATAGAGACATTTAATGAATTCCAAGCAATGGAATACCAAACCTTTTAAAGGAGAACTTAATTCATTAACAAGCATTGAACAGTCCAAACGAAAAAATAGGAAGAAATAAATAAAATGAAAACTTACTGCCAATCAAAGTGCAAACATTAATGCTGATTGAGAAAAATAATGAATAATACATCGGCAACCATTTATGTGTTTTTAAATTAATATTTTTTAGTGACATATGCAGACACTTAAAAGAACGATGAAATAATGATAAAATCTGCTTATTATTAAGTGAGGCATATAATACTTTCGAATCAATGTAGATAAGTTAAGTTCATGTCAGTATGAAAGTCTGATAGGAAAGTCATACAATGGATTTGTATATTTATGATTTTTAGATATTTAAAAATTTCAAAGAGACAATATATTTTAACAATGAGGGAGATAAATCCCAAATTTGTTTTGTTAAGAATACCAAGAAAAAGGAAACTAATGGAAGGGAATAAGAGAATGAAGGAAGAATAAATACCTTCAACAATCAAAATAATGGAATATAAAAAAAAATTTCAAACAGAAAGAAATTCATTCACAAGTATTGAATAGAGATGATTCATGAAAGGAATCCTCTAACTATACACATCTAAACACAATAATGAAGATTGTTTTCAGATTTATTTCTTTAAAAAAGAAAATATAAAATAAAGACCTAGTGATTCTTAATCAAAGTATGGAATTATCATAACCATTCCTTTAACAAATCTCATTATACTCTAAACCATCATGCAAGCTAAAGTGGCTAAAAAAATATTTTCATAAGATTTAGCCAGAAATATGGCTAAATCTTGCAACCAAACCGCCCCTTAGTAATGAAGTTATGAGAGTCATGACAACTAAAAACGATTGATAAATTTTTTTGAAGAAAAAATAGGCTACAAGAAAAATAAAATATTATAAATCCTCATAAGATGAACAAGTTGGATAGAACAAGTAGGAATCCAGTAAATGATGACACAGAAGATCACTAAACTACATAAAAATCAATAAAAAAGGATACAATAGATAACTCATAAAAGATAATTAATAACAATCAGACTTCAAAAAGAAGAAAAGAAAATTATTAAATGAATATAAGAGTTTATAAAAAAAAAAATGGAAGCAGCATTTCGTGTAGGGATGGTTTCAAACGAACGAAGAGTGTAGGGATGCAACGAAAATGAGAAGCGATGCGTAAAAAGAAGAACAGCTTGATTTTTATTGGGAAGTTGATGAGGATAAAGCGTCAACAAATCTAACGATAACACTTGAACAATGATGGTGGTTGACAGCGATCGTTAGTTCTTCAAGTGTTTTTTATATATCTAACCAAAGTTTTATACTACTCAATGAGACAAGTCATATTGATTATAACATATTTTAGCATTTAAGTTTCTTAATGACCACATATTTGAATAATCATGAGTTGGTTGTTGAACTACTCAATTTGACTATAAGCATGTAAGATTTAGATTTTTTTTCCTTTAATTAATATCCTAAATTTTCTAATTATACTTCATGTGTGTGATTTGAGTTTGTTTGAATTAAGATCGAACAACCTTTGGTACATTGGTTTATCTCGTCAAGAAATTATAATTTTACTAAAATCAAAGTTAGAATAGTTCAAAATTCAATTCTAAAAGTTTCTAATACAAAATAATAAAAACAAGATTCATGCAAATTAAGTAAATTTTTTGTAGGCATATTAATTATAAACTCAAAATTCAAAAATCATTGAAGAAAGCTTCAATGTAGAGTTTAACTTGGGCCATGGAGTTTTCATGATAGCTTAACTCTTTCATATTGTAAAACAAGTGCATAGTAAAATTTTGAAAGTATATGAGATTCACCATCTAGTTCAAATCTAGTGCATTTCAAAATTCTCAAATTTCAGCAACTTTCAAATACATCGCAAACTTACTGCCATTGTCACTATAGACCACTGTGGGCCACCGACAACCACCCCTAATAGCCGCCCACCACTTAGTAAATTCTAAAAAAATAGAATTTATTAAATCAAGTGGGTGTTAAATCCTAAAAACTTATTGGCATTATAGAGGTTAAATCTATATGTACTATTTGAATTTTAATTTCAAGATTTAAAGTCTATTAACTAAAATAAAAACTTTAAAATAGTTATTAATAATGAAATTAATAAATATTATATAATTACAATGAAATTAATCAAATCATATTGAATCATAATCATTATATATTAATTTCCTAACTAATTTTTAATTAGTAGATTCTTAAGCTAACAAATTTAAATTTAAATTTAAATTTTTTTAATCCTAAGTAGATTAATTAAATTATATTTATTAATCTTAATTTTTATTAACCCCTTTTTAATTTTTTTTTTTATTTTTTTATCATTGTCTATCTATTTTTAAATTATATTTATTATATGTTTATCAATTGTAATTAAATAAATTTAATTATATTTATTATTCTAATTATGTAAAATAAGAAAAATTGATGGGAGCAAAAAACTGGATTAAAAAAGGAGCGTCGACAAGGCGAAGCCAAAGCAACGACGTTATTCTTCTCTGCGTCTGTCTTCGTTCTTCTCTGTGTCTCCTCGACTTAGGTCTTCGGGGTGAAGTAGAGTTTTGAAAGAATCGCAAAAGGAAGCTGCTTCGCCCCCTTCAACAACGTCGTTCCTGTCAGATCGGAGCTCACGACGGGAGCTCGCCGCAAAGGCAAGCATCTTTCACCCCTTTCACGCGCTTCTTCGGCTAAATCCTGTAAACTCACAGTGCAGCGGAGCATGAGATTTAAAATTTTGCGTTTTGTGGCTTTTGGCAGGAGTTAGCTCAATTAAATCAGGCGTAAATTCTGCATCCAAACAGGCACCAACTCTCCTGACAAATTTCTCTATCATCTCTTCAATAGGTCGCGCGATCTTCTGTTCCGAGCTCTACACTCGGGTTAATGCTGCATTTCTATTCGGGATCTGGCTACGGCCTTGTGCATTGAGAGGTAATCTTACGATTAGATTTCGGTAGAGTATATGATTTTGAATTTTACAACAAATTAGACAGAAAATTAGTTTCGTAGCATTTTCTTTGCTTGCAATCAAACAATTCTGAGAAATTAGAATGTATGCGTTCACTTTACTTTGCATTTTTGAAATAATTGCATTATATATGCTTGCTACGAAGTACGAAGCATGTCATTATTCAGCAATTGTGTTGAAGTTATCACTGATCTCTTCCTCTTTTGAAGGTAAAGCATAGATATTCAATTGCTCAGCGAAATGGCTGCAGAAGAATGGCAGCTTGATGACTTTGAGATCGGAAAGTTCATAGGTGAAGGGAAGTTTGGCAAAGTCTATCTCGCTAGAGAAAAACAGGTAGATCTACTTTTGATTTATTCACCCTATTTCCCTGATACAATTTCTAAAACCTACAATGAAGCATCTATACTTGTTTTCTTTTACCAGAGTGGATATGTCCTAGCTTTAAAAGTTATTTTCAAGAAGAAGATGGAAAAGTATCAGTTCTTTGGACATCTCAGACGAGAGATTGAGATCCAACATAGCCTTGACCACCCTAATGTGCTCCGCCTATTCTCTTGGTTCCATGATGAGACCCGCGTCTTCTTGGTCCTCGAGTATGCTGCGCAGGGAGAGCTTTATAAGCTGCTCAAGAACTTGCTTCGCTTCTCTGAGAAGCGCGCCGCTACGGTAAATTGCTTCACTATTCAAACCCTATTTTACATTTTAGATCCTGATATGTTTCAATTTTATTTTACTTAATTATGTTGTGGATTGTTTTCCAAAAGTATGTGGCGAGCCTTGCAAAGGCGTTGGCATATTGCCATAAAAAGCATGTGATACATAGAGACATCAAGCCAGAGAATTTATTGCTAGATTATGAGGTATGAAATTGTTATTTAATCCCTTATTATGAACTTTTTCACTTTGCTACAACTTTTTGTTAGTGTTTATGATATTTTCTCTGAAGCAGAGATTGACATTATGCAATGTTCTATATAAATACTAGCATTTTATATAGATTTTTCACCATTCATACAAAATGATATGACTCATTTGCTTGCAAAAGATAGTTTTTTCAAGTTTAATTTCAATGGGATATTTTGTTGATCTACTTTTGGGCGCATCGGGCAATGATTTAGCAATCTTCTAAGAAAGTGGATTAGAAATTATCAAAGAAATGTCATGATAGATTTACAAAAATTAAAATTTAAGGTAAACTTCATATTCAAATTGAATTTAGGGTCAATTTCACATTTTCTTGATTTCTTTCAGAAACATTAAAATTGCCAAAGGAATGGGTTTATAAGTCATTAAGGAAATGTCATGTCATATTTAGAAAATAAAATTAGTTTAAATTTCTTATGTAAATCAAATTTAGGGTATATTTCAAATTTTGTTTGACCTAATTTTTGCTATAAAGCTTGGATAGAACTTTGTTTTCCAATATCAACCATTAAGGGTTTTTAATAAATATAAATAAGCCATAAAAGCTATTCATAGTACAGTGCTAAATGGGTGATTAACATTGAATGAAGTCCAAGAGGAATCCTTGAAGTTTTGCAAATAAATTTGTTCAAAAATAGAATTAATACTTGTCTAGAGCTCAAGAGGAGGTAGGGGAAAGGTGGGAGGGAGAGTAATCAGTGAACCACACTTTCATGTGTGGGATTAGGTTTACATTTATTTGTTTGTGCTTGAGAGGCAGGGAGGGAGGGAGGGAGGGAGGGATGGTCCATCAAATCTTCTAGTTGTGAAGTTGTACTGCAAATCCACTTAATCAAGCCCATAACAATCTTCCTTAGCACAAATCAGAAGACAACCAAGTCATATAATATGATTATCCATGTTGGCATATCTTATTGTTCTCATCTATTTTCCTATGATTTTTTTCTCTCATGTATGTTCAAATGTAATTTAGAGGGAAGACATCTGACTGATCCTAGATGATTATGTAACTTGAGGGAATGTGTACACTTAAAGGGAAGAAGAGAGAATCAATGGAAATACAAACTAAGAACAAGGGTTGATAATAGGTACACAATCTAGAGAGAGATAGAGGAAGAGGAGGGGGGATTCAAGAAATCATGCTTTGATTTCAATTTTCTTTAATTGGTTCATATAATCCAAGGCACCATTTATATAAAAGAGGGTCCTTAATTCATGCCTAAAATATTTGAAATTAATAAATAAAAGATATAATGTGTCATTATTATATATATAACATACAACATGATTAAAAAATCTTCAAAATTTATTTGAAGAAGAGATGTGATGTGAAACTGAGGGGGGTAATAAAAATTAAAGATCTAAAATTCCATCTCAGAATTTCCTTAATTAATGGATTTAAATTTGAAATTCAAACAAGAAAAGAAGAGAGGGAAGTGAGGAATTAATTATCTCTTTAATTAGGGCATTTAATTAGAAAGAAAATCATTAGGATAGAGGGGAGAGAGGGGCCGGCCAAGAGAGGGAAGGATGAGGTGTCTAGGTTCAACAAATGTGAATCAAGCATTAATTGGGATTGAGAATTAAATATGAAATTAATTTCAGATTGAGAGTAATTGGATGAGGTTTCTTAAAGTAGAATCTATTAAATATAAAAAAATTTTGAATTTCAAAATTTATTTGAATTCAAATTGAATAACTTTCCAAATTAACAAATACCTAATTTAGGAGAGACTTTCAATTCAATTAAGATTGAAATTTGAATTTAAAATCTGTCCAAATTGAAATACATCACATATGGAAATGGATTAATTTAGGATATGAAGATTTAGAGGCAAAGAGAGACACTATGGCCTGCGGTCAAGTGAGGTATAGGGTTTGATAGTGACGTCTAGGAGGAAAAGAAAGGTTTTGGTAGGGAAGCAAGGATCCTTGAGGCGGGTGGTAGTGGGACTTATGGCCAATGGGTGGAGGAGAAAGAAGGGGTGGTGGCGTTCGGTTTAGAGAGTGGGAGGAGGGAAGAGGGAAGCTTGGCCAGCGGCTATGGAGGGGGTATGGCCGGCGGTCAAGGGAGAAGGAGAAAAGGAGTTGTGATGGTTCTGTGTCATTCACTCGACTAAATAATACTCTTCCCTGAAGAGTTGGAAGGTGGCTACCATAGCGGAGGTGTCATAGCTAGATTACAAATAGATTGAAGTGCTATACATTTAAGTCTTGGAAACATCAATTGATTTGGAGTCTTTGAATCAGAGATAATAATTATAAGAATTCTCTGGTATCTCAGCTAATTGAACAAATAGTAGTCAAGGACAATAGGGACACAAGCTCAATAAACTATAATGGTAATTAAAGTGAATTGAATTCTCATAAAAACACCAAGGTAGATAGAAAACAGTAGGATCATTGCTTGTTACTCATTATTGAAGAAATTCTATTGGAATATCAATTGAAGGAATCTCTATAACATCTTCTGGAAACAGAGTGTCTGGCTTAGGAAGCACAAATTTAAGTTGAATCAGACTTTCGAGTTGACTGAGCTACCAGAAGACAAGAAAGCACTATAGAATAAATGAGTTCACAAGCTGAAAGAATATTTTAATGGTAGCAAATGTTATAAGGCCAGACTTATAATTAAAGTTTTTAGTAGGAAGGAGTTGATTGCACTAAAATTTTCTCTTTAGTGGGAAAGATGACCACCATAAAAGTTATGTTTGAGCATAGTTGCAGTAGAGGATTTACATTTAGAGAAGATGAATGTAAAGATACCATCTCTTCATGGTGACTTGGAAGAAGAGTTGTACATGATGCAACCTTAAGGATATATGGTCACAAGTAAAAAAGATTTAGTGTGTAGACTCAAAAAGAGCTTGTATGGGCTAAAGCAAGCACCAAGAGAGCTGTACAGGAGATTTGACAGGTTTATGTTAGACAATGGGTAAGTGTCAAGTAGATTATTGTTGTTTCTTCAAATATTTTGATAATTATTATATAATTTGCTCTTGTATGTGGAGTTCATGCTCTTGCAGGGTCAAATATTGAGAAGATAAGATATATGAAGGCGCAATTATCAAAGAAGTTTGAAAGAAAAGATTTTTGTCCAATAAAGAAAATTTTCAATTTGGGAATCAACAGGGATAAAAGTGCAGGTATATTGAAGTTAACTCAGGTTGAATATGTTAAAAATGTGTTGCAAAGATTCAACATAAGTGAAGCAAAGCCAATTTGCACTCCCTTAGATAGTCACTTTCAATTATCTTAAGGTACAATCGCCTAGATCTAAAGTAGAGCAAGAATAGATGGAGAGGATTCTATTTACTTTAGCAGTTGGATGTTTGATGTATATTATGATCTGTACGAGACCAGAGATAACATATCCAATGGGAGTAGTTAGCAAATTGATGAGTAATCCAGACAAACCTCATTAGGAGGCGGTTAAGTGGATTATCAATTACTTGAGAATGTCAGTTGATAAAGCTCTTTGCTTTGGATATACATGTATAGTACTACAGGGATATGTAGATTCTAATCTTATTGAAGATATTGATGATAGGAGGTTATATCTCTCTTTAGAAGACACAATAGTGTGTTAGGTTTCAAAGTTACAAAAAATTGTTGTGCTCTTAACTACAAAAGCTAAGTACATTTTTATCACTGAAGCTGGCAAGAAGATAATATGGTTGCAAAGTTTTATGGTAGAATTTGACAAAGGGAAAAAAAATACGAAGTTGCATAGTGACAACATGATTGTTATTTGTTTAGCCAAGAATGTTGCATTCCAGACCAAGGAGAAACGCTTCCAGCTTCAGTATAATTTCATCAGACCGCTTCTGAAAGATAGTCAATTATCTTTGAAAAAGATACACACGACCCAAAATCCTACATATATGTGGACGAAATGGTGACAGGTGATAAACTGAAGCTATATGTAGCTTCAGTTGGTCTGCATGAAGGCTGAAGGTAGGGAAAAACTATACTATAGGTACTAAGTTGGGTGTTATAGATCGGAATACATATTGATTATAATCATCTTCCAAGTGAGAGATTGTTAGTTCTGTGTGGAATCTATTTGTGTCGATTAATCAAGTTGTACTATTTATTATAAACTCAATTCCACCGGTCAAACTTGTCGGGGGTTGTAGGAGAGCCTCCCCTTATTTCAGGTTCGGGGGCCTTGCCCCAAGAATTTTTTAAATATAACGATACAATGTTACGATGCTTATACTTGAGTGTTGCATTCTCTAGATGGAGATAGAGAGTGGAGTGTCGTAGTGCTCCAAACCCTAGCGCTAGCCGTCAAAATGGAGATAGAGAGTGGAGCACTGCGAATTAGGATGAATAGTTTTCTTTCTCATTTTTGATATTTAACTTGAAGGATTATGTTGCTTAGGGTGGCTAATGTATGTCTCTTAGTTAGTTTTGTAAGTGAATAGTGTGGAGACTGAAGAGAGACAATGAGAGAGAGAGAGAAAGAGGTCTATATATTTTCTCCCATTTTCATAATGAATTTCTTTGTGTGGTGTAGTTCCATGATTTTTTCCTGATTTCGGATTTTTCCACATTAAATATTGGTGTTCCATCATTTATGATGTTTTTTTTTTCTTGTTTGTGTTCATCGTGTGACTTTACTTCCCAAAATGTTGTTTGTGAAATGATTTTCTCACACCAAAAGTCATTTGAGCTGAAGTTATTTTTGATTGAAGAGCTCAATTTTTTTTAAGTTATAATTTTGGTGAATCCATGAGTTAAAATTCAAGTGCCTTTTCATATATTAAGGGCAAATTTGTTTCATTATAAGTGTTTGCAAGTGATTGAATCTCATTATCAAAATTGAGCTCAAGCTTCTTTGTTTTTTTTTTTTGGTAGAAATTGAATGGAGTGAATTCACTATCTAGAAATGCACATTCAAAATAGTGGGAAATGAGTTTCAATTTAGAGGGCTAGAAAGACAATTTCGGTGTTGCTATTTTATTTTAAGAACAATTGAATAATAATAAATTATTGGGATGATGGGTTACCTTTTACTCACAATAATGATAAAATTATCAACAAATAATGAGGGTGGTTAAAAATGAAATTTACCACTATAAAATAATAATAATAATAATAATAATAATAATAATAATAATTAATGTGTTCCTCCGATATGATTCATTTCTAGAATTAAAATTTAAATATTTATGTCAAAACAAATTGGCCTTAAGCGAAAGTAGTTTTTCAACTCTCTTAAAAATATGTCTCCACTCAACAGTGTTTGATTCTAGATAAATATGGTGATTTAAAAATTTTGTGGAATGTTAAAACCTCTTTCTATAGAATAGCCATAAGATTGCATATTTTGCAGCTATTAGTTTTTGCTAAGCTATTGTTTTGTATGATGCGAGCATTCAGGTGATATTGAGTCTTATAATATTGAACAATTTGATAATAGTGATTATCATCTTCTAAAAATTAGTCCACTTAAAAAAGAGGCTCATAGATCATATGGTTGCATGATGCAGGTGGTTGTTTGTCCTCTCATATTTGATCCCATTGGGATTTTTTTTATTTTGCAAAGCTTTATGTTACTTCGTAGATTTGTGCAATTTGCATCTAGGATAACTTGATGGAATTCAAACTTAGCGCACTTGGGATTATACTATAAAGACCATTAAACTCTTTGTTATATAGGAGATGAAGTAGAAGTAGGTAGGTAATAGAAAATCTCGATATTCCTTATATCGAGATTGTGAAGGTTAACTTTCCCTTGTAGAAAATTATGTTTTAGTTCTTGTTATTTTGCATTGCAAGAGTTTAATTTCACTTTTGGTCATGGTATCATTCAAGGTTTAAAATTGCGTAACTGCGCCTCGAGGCGGTTTTCGTCTGTGAGGCGAGGCGTAAGCCTCGAGGCGGTCTGAGGCGTAAGCCTCACGAACACAGAATTGCGTAAATGAAAAATTAAAGATTTTAGCAGGAAAATAATAGCAATATTAGAAAATAAGAAAGTAGATGCAATAAAATTATGTCCCAAAGTACAAAATCACAAAATATTAGTTTAACAAAACTCCCAAAATACAAAAAACATATAAAATGAAATCATATCTCATCACTAAATGGGTCTTCAAGTGAATCTTCTTCTCCAATTGTATCTATGAATGCCATGTCATCTTCATCTTCAACATGACTCACTTTTCTCTTCCCTGTTCATTAAAAGAAAAGATCATTAGCATATTAATTGGATGAACCACTCATTATCAGGCAGACTGGCAGAGAACATATACCTTTACTTGTAGAGCTAGTAGATGTGTGCGGTGTGGTACTAGTGGATGTACCCGTTTGATCTACTTCACCCCTCAATACATCCACATTTAGATCTTCTACCTGTAAGTCTGATAATGACAAATCTGCCTCATCATCTATGAACCACTCATTATCAGATGACAAATCATCACACACCAACGGGTCCTCATCATCTTTCAACCCCTTATTCCTCAACCTCCTATCTCTTAACCTCTTGTTGTGCATTATGTATACGAGGGAGTTCATTCTGAGTGTAGATAGTCGATTTCTTCTCTTGGTTTGCACTTGACTATATGTACTCCAATTTCGCTCACACCCAGAAGAAGAACAAGTGAGGCCCAACACTCTCACAGCAAAACTCTGTAGCTCAGGGGTGGAATCACCAAATTGGATCCACCATTCAACTGTTTTCAAGAAAAAAATATAATCAAAATTCAGAACTGAATAAAGTGTATTGCATTTACCAAATTAATTATACCTGGAGACCGTTTAGAAATGGTTGCTTTTGCTGCATTCAAACCAAAAAAACCCTCTTTATTCCGGAACAGAACAAGCTGTAAATCTGCAAGCTCCCTATCTGCCTGCTCCGGTATTAATCTTTCCATACAGTGATATAGACCAAGCTTAATCTCCGGATTTGAAGATTTTTTCTCTGAATATTGAAATTGAGGGTTAAGATAATATGCAGCTGCATGTAGATGTCAGTGTAACTGCACCTCCCATCGAGCATCAACGATATCCCAAATTTTCCTATAACTTGCCTCCTCTCCTCCCAAGTTATGTGCAATCAACTCCTTGGCCTCATCCATAGCATTATAAATAAAACCCATAGCTGGTTTCTTCTCTGCATCCACTAAGCGTAGAACTTGCACTAAGGGTCTCGTGCTCAAAATGGCATAGGTCACAGTAGCCCAAAATTTATCATTCAGAATTATCTTTCTTATCTCCTTTCCCTCACTCTTCTTCCCCCAAGCAGAGTTTAGCCATTCAGTTGATGTAAACATGGCTTCCAAAGGTTGCCTCACCTCCATCAAGCTCTGCAATGTCAAATAGGAGGTGGCAAACCTATAGATTCACAGTGCCCAAATGTTAAAACTATGAACATACAGTTGGAATGATTTACAATGTAAAAAATATGAACATACCTAGTGGTTGCAGGTCGAATGATTTCTTTCTTTGAAAATTTTCTCATTAAGCTTAACACCCAAGAGTGATTGTAGATGAATTTTGTAATCTTCTTCGCCCTAGCAAGAGCACTCTTGTGCTGAGGTAAGTCACCAAGATCCTCCAATATGAGATCAATACAATGTGCTGCGCAAGGTGTCCAATAGAGGTGTGTCCTCTTCTCCATCAACATCTGACCAGCTGCTTTGTATGCACTGGCATTATCAGTCACTACCTGGACAACCAACTGCTCTCCAATCTCCTCAATAACTCCATCAAGTAAATTGAAAATGAATGTAGCATTCTTCACCTCATCAGAAGCTTCAACAGATCTTAAGAACACTGTACCATAGGGATTGTTGACAAGGATGTTTATCAAACTCCTACTCTTCATGTCAGACCATCAATCTGACATTATAGTCACACCTGTCTCAATCCATGTCCTTTTAATCTCATCAATGGTTCGCTCGGTGTTCTGCAACTCCTCTTTTAAAATCCAAGTGCGCAACTCATACATAGAAGGTGCTTTCAACCCTCTTCCATACAATCCTACAAACCGCATCATACTGAAGTAAGCAGGCGATGTAGCAACATTAAATGGTATTGCATTTTCAAAAAAGAACCTCCCAATGTCCATGCAAACCTGTCACCGACCCTCTCTAGTACCAACTGCAGGCATCATCTCTGCTTCTCCTCTATCTGCTTCTGCAGTAGTCATGTACTGATCCATAGGACCCCGTGCACCTCTATTATGTATAGTGGAGGAAGAGCCCTTTCCACTCTCGCTTCCAAAATAGGCACCTTGGTCGACCCTTTCATCAAATTGCTGCTGTTGTAAGTGTTTGACAGTGGTAGTTTTCTTCATGTAAGCACTTATTTCTTCCTTCACATTGTCCGGCACTTTTGCACAAGGTTCTACGTTCTTGTGAGAGCATGATAAGTGCTCCTTCATGCGGGTTACTCCGCCCTTCACAACTTTCTCACAAAAGTTGCACTTTAAATAGACATAGCTCTTCTCTCCGCCGCCAATGTTAACTTGTACACTATACTTCCAAGAAGGGTCCCTTCGCAATGACGTATTCGTCTTTTCTTTACCTCTAACCATGTCTCCTAAAGCAAAAAATCAAATACACAAAAAAAAAATAAAAAAAAACTAAACCCTAATTTCTCTTAAACTTGCAAAATATATTCCTAAACTTAATAAAAATACCTAAAATCCAATGTGGAGTACTTCTAGAGGGTGGCCGGAAGTTTCCACTTCGCCGGAGAGGGGCGGCGCTGGCGGGAGGAGCGGCGGGAAGCAAGGCCGACCGTGCGGGACGCTTTCGTTTTCGCGAACAGAGAGCTGGAAGGGGTATTTTTTCGGAAATGAGGGAGCCCATGCGGGTATAAGGGAGGAAGAGGGTTTATTTTAAGTGGGTGGGACCTAGTCTGTGAGGCGTACGCCTCACCCAGAATTGCGCAATTGCGCCTCTGAGGCGCGCCTCAGTCCAGGTGAGGCGTACGCCTCAGCCAGGTCCAGAATTGCGTAAGCCTCGAGGCATTTTTTGGTTAAATTGCGCAAAGGCGCGCCTTGAGGCGCGCCTCTAATTGCGCAATTTTAAACCATGGTATCATTAACTTTTATTTTTACATTGGCAAAAAAACTTGATGTTGACTAAGGCTTTGTTTGGGGTGACATTCTTAATACTTTTTAAAGCGGCTTTTATAGTATAAAATTTTTAATTTTTAAACTAGAAAACTATTTTAAGAAGCAATAAAAAAATCATCATAAACGAAGCCTAAATATCACCTTGCAAGAAACTCTTGTTATTAAGCTGGACTAGCTTTGTTTCGACTGGACAAACGAGAGAAATGATATGTTTATTGTTTGCCATGAAATGATTAGAGCCTTATCATAAACGTAGCCCGAGTCGGAATGTTCTTATTGTCGCATTGAAAGCGCTATTTTATTTTCTCTCGCCAAGATCAAAGTTATTGATTTTGATATGTTATTCGTGGAAGTGCATTATTTGTTTGGCGTCATGAGTCTTGATTTTTTGTTGCTCCTATGAATCATTGACTAAGTAGAACTATTAGATTCATTTTATATTACAAGTTGGAGTATTATGCCAAATGTTCTAATGTTCCTTCATCTGTCGAAATTCATTTGAGAAGCATGTAGTGGAGAAATTTATTTATAACCATCTTTCTTAAGCCTAAGTTAATGATGGTTTTCCCTCAGACCAACACATTATTTCATATAGTTGCATGCGAGCATATTCACACAGTTACATTCATTTTGATTAGGGAGGTGCCATTTGTCATGCCGTTGCATTCCTCGCATCATTTGAGAAAACAAAGAAAAAAATGAAAGGAAACAAAATAACTTCAAACTCGGAGCCTTCTCGATAAAATTAAATTAAATGGGGGATTTACATACATATTACTTTATTTCATACTATTTACATATTTAACATATAAAATTTTAATATTACATGCTTGCCACTCATAGAACAAATCTGGGTGCATGGAATGAAATATTATAGTTTATAGGACAATATGGGTGGTAAGAATGAAATATATGAGCAAAATGTTTGATATTAAAATTTTATATGAGTGGTAGGATTGTAATATCAAAGTTTTAGATGTTAGATATATAAATAACATGAAATAAAGTGATATGTATGAAACTACTTCCACAATGAAGCCAAGCTATTTTCAACTATTTAATAGTTGCCTATGCCTTCGTTTAGGATAACTTTCTTCCTGTTTCTTAAAGAAGCTTTCTAGTTCTAAAATTTTAACTTTTGAACTAGAAAGCTGCTTTACGAACCAGGAAGAAAGTCGTCCCAAATGAAGCATATGTCTTATTCTTTTTAATAAATCCCAAGTCCTATTTAAGCATGCTCATTGGTTGACACATTCTTCAGGGCCGACTGAAAATAGCAGACTTTGGATGGGCTGCACAGCTACAGGCGCATGTAAAGAGACAAACTATGTGTGGCACCATAGATTACCTTGCTCCAGAAATGGTGCAGAATAAGGCTCATGATCAAACAGTTGATAATTGGACACTAGGCATACTTTTCTATGAGTTTCTTTATGGTGTCCCACCATTTGAAGCTGAGGATAAATACGATACTTTCAGAAGGTACGACTTTATTCCTATTACATTAAGTATTCGTTTGGGACGGCTTTTTTACTGCTTCTTAAAGCAGCTTTCTTTAAATGAAAATTTTTGTACTAGAAAGTTGCTTTCAGAAGCAGTAAGAAAGCCGTCTCAAACGAAGCCTAAGTCGTTACCATATGTATTTCTTAATCTTGAACGTTATGATACACCAGGATTCTTAAGGTTGATGTTGTATTCCCTTCTTCACCTTTTGTTTCTCCAGAAGCAAAGGATTTAATCTCCAAGGTAGGTTAAGATATCATCTTCTTTTCTTCTGGACACTACAAAGGAATAACATTTTATTATTTTTTTCCAAATGTTCCTTTATACTTGTAGCTTCTAGTGAAGGATTCATCGAAGAGGCTCTCTCTGCAGAAAATTCTGGAGCATCCATGGATAGTTCAGAATGCAGATCCTTCAGGATGTGGCTTCTAGATAAACCAGTTCTTGACTTCTAGATGATTCCATATTTCTATTTTCTAGCTACAATTTATGTTTTGTTAATTGCAATAACTTTTGGATTTAGTGTAGCTGGTGTAGGTCTAGCTTATGATTCATATGTTAAAGCCTGCCACTTGTTTTGATGTTGTATGCCTGTGAGTTGAGAGATTGTTTTGGCTTATTTCTGTGTTTCATAGAAACAAATTCAAATTCATTATATGGCAACAAGTATGGCAGTAAAGCGAAAATTAGATGAAGCTGCTGCTATCACAATATGTTGACAAGATAAATAAGCCTTGCTGATTGCGATAACAATCAGTAATTTTGACTAATAAAAGTTCTTCATATGGAATATTGAAGTGTGGTTCTTAATTTTTGTCTGCACAAGATGTAACCTCCATATATGGTTAAATTGATTTGATCGGTGATCAAATCGTAAAAATGTTTTAGGATCCAAAATTATGTTTGCATTTGTCTAAGGGTATGTTTGGGATGGCTGTAATTATTTTTTCCTCATTTTTTTGTATATGTTCTATCAATAGCATATGTGGTGCCAATGTCAGATAATGAAGAATATTGACCATTAAAAAAATAAGCATAAATTTAAGTGTTGTGAAGATGAGGATGATCAGATGCATGAGGGTCTTTACACTTACATATGAAATGTGAAACAAGTCTATACGTGAAAGGTTGAAGTAGCTCCAATAGCATATAATATTAGAGAGAGACACCTTAGATAGTTTAGTCACATAAAATATTAGTTTTTTGATGACACAATTAGGAGAGTATATATGATAGATCCAACAAATGTTAAAAGAGGCAGAAGTAGACCTAAAAGGACTTTGTTAAAAAATATTGAAAATCAAAATTTTTTTATTAGATTTCAATTAGACGAGCTCATGATGAGATAAAAGCTTGTTATTGTGTCTAGATAGATGATGAGGGTAGCTCTGCAAAGGGCGACATTTTAAATTGTTGTGAATTAGCAGAGGTAAAAATTGTTTTAATACATTAAAATTCAGTGATTTTTAAACCATTGATAGCTAGTGCTATCTTGGATGCCTAATTTTATATGTGAAATAGTGTTGATGGGTGAAAGAGATGTTGAAAATCAAATGTTTATATAACCATGGAAAATATTAATCCATAACTTTGTGCACTTTTCAATGGCAAATGCTTTCTACAAGCTCCATTCCATTTTACTGGAAGAGACTTAGGTTTCATTTGGGACGGCTTTCTTATTGCTTCTTAAAGAGCTTTCTAGTACAAAAAATTTAAGAAGCTACTTTAAGAAGCAATAAGAAAGGTGTCTCAAACTAAGCCCGAGGTTTCATTTTGGACAGCTTTCTTACTAGTTTTACTGAATAAGAGATTTTTATAAAAAAACTACTTTAGAAAGTAGTATTAAAGCTGTCCCAAACGAAACCTTATTTTATGCTCAAACAAGAGATATCAAAGAAGGAAGTTATTAGATTTTTGTAGAGGAGATGAGATTTTATTACTATAAAATTATTGAAAGTACCTACTTCTTATATTTAT
Organism: Dendrobium nobile; assembly: GCA_022539455.1. Classification (NCBI taxonomy): domain Eukaryota; kingdom Viridiplantae; phylum Streptophyta; class Magnoliopsida; order Asparagales; family Orchidaceae; genus Dendrobium; species Dendrobium nobile. The sequence goes on along the minus strand of CM039728.1, from coordinate 6,189,640 downwards.
TTATCCAACCTTAATGATAAAAGAAAATAACTATGTATTACTTTGAATGCTTGTTAATGCTTTATTCTTTTTTAATCATGATATGAAATACTAATTTATTGTGGCTTTTATGTTTTTCACAAAAAGTAAGGGTTTCCTATGGAATATGATTTGTCCTAAAAACACTGCTTAAAATGATATCTAGCTAACTAAAATCCGTTAAAAAATTAGGCTTCATTTGGAATAGTTTTTTTGCCACTATTTTTCATTATTTTTAAGAAATTTTGTATTAAAAATATGCTTTACAAACCATTAAAAAGCTATCCCAAATTATTGTTGAGGATGAAAGTATAACACCATAGTAAAACAAACAAGAAAATAGGAAAGCGGTGAAAAGTAAAATAACACTAGGATTTAACATGGAAAAACTCAAAATTGAGAAAAAAATTACAGATCCAAGCCATATCAGTGAATCCACAATAAAAATGGGGAGAAATAAGTACAGATCTCTTTTCTCCTAACTTTTCTTACACCATTCTCAAACTCAAAACACAAGAGAAAGTCAAATTAATAACACCAAAGGATACAACCCTTCCGAGAAACGAGAAAGAAAATTGTCCAATTCGCCTCACAGCGCTGCAGCGCCAATTTGGAGCTCTACGATGCTTAAAATCGAAGCATTGCGGTATCACACAGCACCGTCGTGCCGAATCTTGAGTGCTCCGGCATTTTTCTCTCTATAGATTAGTGCTTGGGTGCTTAGGCACACCCAAAAAAAATCAAGAAATTAGATGGGTCTTGATCATAGATCATTCATGTTAACAAAAAGACATATATAGTTAATGTAATCATATAATAAAATTCATAAATATTTTAACAAAATTAAAAATTAAATTTGATTCATAAAAACTTAATACAATCAACAAAACAAAGTCATAATTGACTTAATAATTTTTTATTTTATTAGCTATCATTTTAATGCAAAACATTTAAATCTCCACTCAATGCATGCCCAATTGCATGATGTGAGTTTTTCCAAATTCCAAAAATAAAAAATAATTTCCTTAGCAATATGTTATTATTACAAGAAAAAATAAGTTTGTTCTATATATATGTTTTATAATTTTTTAATTTGTTCCCTTTTTATTTTTGACTTTTGAGTAAAATAGAGCAAATTCGTACACATATCACATACGTAAAAATAAATCTTAAGACATACACATACAATCCATTTGGGACATTTACAGTTTTTTATAAAAATAGTTGCAAAGCTATAGTGGAGAAAGTATCTTTTTTTAAGCCTTCGTTTGAGATGGCTTTTTTCTTGTTCTTAAAACAACTTTTTAGTATAAAAATTTTAAGGTGCAGGAAGAAAGCCGTCCCAAGCGAAGTCTTAGGCTTCGTTTTGGACGACTTTTTTACTGCTTTCTAAAAGGGAGTTTTAGTACAAATTTTTTTATTTTTTTACTAAAACTCCGTTTTAGAAAGCAATAAAAAAGCCGTCCCAAACGAAGCCTTAAAGTTACTGCAGAAAGCAGCTTTCTAGTATAAAAATTTCTTTAAACGGTAAAAAAAAATATTAGTCGATCATTAACTGTAGTTACAGTCGAAAAATAAAAAACAGTAAAAAAGCTATCCCAAATAAAAGGAGTTGTATTTTTTCTAAGAACTTATCTATACCACTAAACTTTAAGTAATTTATAATACAATAACTATTCATAAGTATTTATAATTGAAAAATAAAGTCTTTAGACAGAATATATGGAACCTAATTTTTTTAAAAATTGCACGTTTAGATACCAGATATCTATTTAGTTTATTTATTTTGTTTTGAAAATAATAAATTTAATTTAATTTTAAAAGTGTAAACTATTTCTCAATCAAATCAAAACACTTAAACAAATCGGTTTTAAGATAGATTAAGGCTTTATAAGACAAACGGTTTATTTAAGTCCAATAATTTGAATTCAAAATTTGTTCGAACAAGATTCAACTAACGTTCGATTCACGTTAGAACAAAATTTAAACCTAAGTCAAGTGTTCCTTCCCATAAGCAGCTCCTACAACTCCTTCCCTAGCGAGCCTGCTTCATGGTGTCGATCCATGTTCTTGTCTGCCATTTCAGTCCTACGCTGCCGACTCCAACAAGCTTCGTCGGTCCCGATTGCAAACCCTACCCCCAACAGGTCCCATTACATCGAAAAATTATTTGGTCTGGCACCGTGCCGGATGTAGAGATACGTCCGGTGTCCAATAAAATATTGACATGTGGAATATACACGTGTCCATAGAATTTTAAGTCAAGCGTACGTAAAGTGCAGATAAAGCACATGTAAAATACAGGTAAAACGCAGTAAAAAAACACAGTCAAAGCGCAACCCACATGGCAAATTTTAATTGCATATCTAGACCTATTTTTAGGTCCGATGCCCGGACCTAATAATTTCCCCATTACATCACGATATATCATGGCCCTCCAAAACCAGCTCCAACGACCTTCGTTAGTCTCATTTGTCGGCCCCCAACAAACTCCCATCAAGTGATGCCAACCCCAATATTCATCAATCTTGCATTTGAGCTCCCAATAATCTCCCATAGAGGTATGCCTTCTCCAATGATCTTCATCAATCTCATCTGTAAGGCCCTAACAAACTCCCATCATGGTTCCATAATGCTACTCCAACAACCTTCATGGACAATATTTTAATCCCCATTCGAATTAATTTCAATTTCAAATCAATTTGAATCATTTTCACTTGGGATGAACTTCAATAAACAATCTGCATATAAAAAGATAAGTAATTTAGGTTTCATTGTGATAGCTTTCTTTTTAATTCTTAAAACATATTTTTAGTACAAAATTAAAAAATTTTGTACTGAAAAACTACTTTAAGAAGCACAAAGAAGCATCCCAAACAAAACCTTAATGCAAAATGAACTTTCATGTTTCCCCAAGAAATGAGATTGTGGACATATAAAGTCAAATTCCCCTTATAACCATGAGATGATTCATAACTAACTTTTATAGATTTGCTAACTTAGATAACTCAACATTAGAATACCTCTAACTAAAACAATTAATTCAACCTCCAATGAAAAAAATATATAAAGCTTGGCTAGTTGCATGTCTAGACAAATCAAACATGCATGTCTAGATAGAAGTAAACATAATAGGGTTATAAACCCAGAAGCTAAAATCATCAGCTTGGGCCAAAAAGTTTTCAAAGCACCTTAACTCCTTCACAATCTATTTACAAATCTCACAAGAACAAAATACAATACAGAACTCACAACCATGGTGGCATTATCTACTTAATCCTACTGATGTGAACAGCCATCAATAAACCTTCCTGAGCTTCCAACATCTCAAAAATACAGACATCACCTACATTCAACTGGTTATATTGAGCAAATTCCTTCCATCCAGAAGAAAACCCAACTGAATTGCCCTGAACAAGACAATGAACAGGCCAAGTTCTCTCCTTGCCATTTAGTTGCAGAAGAACTCTCCCGCTTGCTCGTGGAAGATATTGAATCGCAAAAGCTATGGGAATGGTCTGCAAAGGTAATATGAAAGCATATGTAAGTATTTACAATGATATCAGAGGGGAAGAACTAAAACAGTTTGGATTCATCTCCAGAAGCTGTGATTGAGATGCTAGTTAATATTAAATAATTCAAATTCAAACCTTCAAGTGTCCAAAAAAGGTAATATACTATGATATATCATCAAAAAATTATCTTGATCGGGCACGAATGTCAAAGCAAAATCAAGCTAGAAACTTCAAAAACTAAATTGGAAACCATATGAACTCCAATTTCAGCAAACTTACAGCGAACTAAACGTCTCGAAAATACGAACCCAACGACATCACGTTCGACTCAATCCAAGCCCAAATGAGGAGATTCTCAGCATAGTAAAGGGAAATCCATCCCAACATTCTATATGGTCAACTAACACCTAAAGCAGAATTTAATAGAATTAAGCATAAACACACACATAAGATTACAATAGGGGAAAAAACTGGGTGGAATATGATTCTAGCCTAATAAATCAACCTTACGTAGGTAGGATGAGCAATATATATTCTTCTATTTCATACACCTATTTCTTTTTTGAGGGTATGTTCTTGTTCGATTCCAATAGTTAAACTAAGCCTCCAATTCGGACGGATTTAAGCCATAACCAAATACTGAAACGATTATAGTTAAAATCCGATCAACAGACTATTGATTCTCATCACAACCGGAGGACCTGATCAATTATCATACAATAGATTTGAAACTGGATTTTATATTTTCATGTGCAGTGTACTAAAATATTGATGTTTGATGGAAGAATCGCTTAGAAATTAAAATAATATCCATAGATAAAATGTGTTCTTACCAAATAAAATCTTTTGCTGATACAGCTGGGCACCATGATTGACACAAATGTAGGCCTATCTGTTTGAATTGTTTCAACTAAGTGGAGCATTATATTCTTCCCAGCATCAGTAAGTCGTGCTTTTTTTGAAATGATGAAATCCTTGGGATTCCACTACTTCGCCAAAGAAACTTCATTGCTGAGGTTCATGGTCCCTTCTTTGATCTCACTTTATTGTTCTAAATAACCAAATGATCCAGTTAATAAAACTAGAAAACCAAAACTTTCCTTCAAAATTGATTTAAAAATAAATAAACAGAAGTTAATTAAACTAAGGCTTCGTTTGGGACAACTTTCTTAATGCTTCTTAAAACAGCTTTCTAGTGCTAAAGTCAAAATTTTTGTACTCAAAAGTTGCTTTAAGGAGTAAAAAAGTAGTCACAAACGAAGCCTAAGTAATATATTTGAGTATTAGGCTGCTCTGAATGCTCAAGAGAAAAAAAATAGGAGAAGAAAAGACACCAAATTAGGGGGTTGACGATTAAAGATGCTCAGTTACCCTTTCCTTTGCTTCACTTTTGGAGAAGAATACAACTAAAAAAAAGCTGATAATCAAAACATGATAGCTAGAGGAAGTACCAAGGAGTTCAAGATACAACAAAGGTGCTAATGAGTATGGCATTCACGTGTTCTTTCCTGAGGAAATTTCAAAGAAAATCAAACGTACCGTTTAAGGATTTCTTTCCCCTTGTACCAGTGAAGTTCTTCTGTCTAAGAATTCTTTTTGTACTCGTTGTATTCATTCTCCTCTTGAGATGCTTCTCTTTTGCATCTCTTTTTACTCTCAAGATCTTTTGAAACATAGCTAATTGTTCTGGTTGCTCAGAAGTTCTGGGAGAGCTTTCATAGCAGGGATGTCTGTCCTTTTTACCATAAGCTATTGCACATAATTCTTCCATACCATCCTTTCTCATTGCACAATGAGAAGCAGCTTTCTCATAGCTGCTTTGCTCAAAAATCAACACAATAAAGGAAGAACGGCCATCATACTTGAACACCAAAGTGTCATTTTCTAGAATACCATAAGCTGCAACAAAATTCGTCCAACCACAATCAAGAACAACTCCATCACCAGTCTTCTTCAATTCAACGTGCCATTTATCACCACTTGGGACCTTCAGCTCAATAGTTTCAAGAAGTTCGCCCTTAAAGTGGTCTATAAACTTCTTTGGTAAGACCTGGAGCAACACAAGAAATGACATCATGAGAGTAGAAATCAGCGAAAAGTAAAATATAGCCATACTATGTTATCGTTCGAAATTACAAAATTCAATTGGATCTACATTCTCCAAAGCTACCCTTTATTATGGTGTTTGATTCTTCAGTTAAAGGAAATGTTACAGCATATAGTTTGAGTATCAACAGAAATATGAGAACTATACTTGCATCATTATATATCTAAATTTGGACACAAGGATGATAGTGTGTGAACCAACAACATAAAATTGTAATTAGATAGTAATATATAAACTGTTATTAATATCTAAAACATTATTGCAATTAGTATCTAATAAGGATGGTTAGTTACTTGGATATTCTATAAATATCTCTTGTGAAGAGAAGATGAGGATATGAAATGGAATCAAGTTCTTTCCCTAGCATCAATTCTCTTTGCTTCTTTCATCAGGAATTTTGAACAGCTCCAAATATTCAATCAAGATCAAGGATCCAAACATTGGTGCTCTAGTTGAGATTCTCTTCAGCCACCGTCACCAATTCCAAACATCTCAAACCATGACTCCACCCTGCATCACTCATCATGCAACATCAGCCATTCTTCTTCACCATAACTACTAGATCCACACTCACACCACCTTCCAACAACCCCGCACTTGCATCTTCACCTTATGTCAACCCCACAGTCACATTTATGCCGTAAGTTGACTACACAGTCACATCTATGCCATTCTATTCAAGAAATCGCAAGTCTGACATTTCTTTAGCACCGTCCGCTGCTCCTTTGTGCAAATTACACATCTCTGTCCAGGATTATGCCTTTGCTTCTATCAACTATTGAAGGTCAACCTCTAATCTCTACTCAAATCATTTCCGCTCCCATATCCATGTCCCAGGCACCTTCCGTGTAGTAGATCTATTGCTAGCACTACAAATTTTCACAAATCCTATTGATAGTTCCATCAATCAACCCAAAACTATGATGCACGGACACAGACATGGCAACACGGACACGATACACGTCAATTATAGACAATATAGGACACGGACACGGGTTGGACATAGTATTATAATTTTTAATATTTTAAAAATAGTGTATAAAAATTGAATAAGTATTATAATTTTTGTTGATGATATTCTTCTTGTTGATAAGACTAGAGAGGGAGTTGAAGGTAAACTCGAATTATGGAGGTCAACTTTAGATTCTAAAGGTTTTCGCTTGAGTAGATCTAAAACTGAATATATGGAGTGTAATTTTAGTAGCAATAGACCAAGTGATGAGATTGTGACTTTGGGCGATCAAGTCATTAATAAGAGTACACGTTTTAGATATCTTGGATCTATTGTTCAAAGTGATGGTGAAATTGATGGGGATATTATCAGCAGAATTCAAGTTGGATGATCGAAGTGGAGGAATGCATCAGGCTTATTGTGCGATAGGAAAGTCCCCCTCAAACTTAAGGGAAAATTCTATAAGCTGGTGGTGAGACCTGCAATGCTTTATGGTGCCGAATGTTGGTCATTAAAAGAGAAGCATAATACTAAATTAAGTGTTACAGATATGAGGATGCTTAGGTGGAAGAGTGGCTTGACCCTTTGAGATAGGATACGAAATGAGCATATACGTGAAAATGTTGGAGCAGCTCCAGTGGACGATACGATTAGAGAGAGTCGCCTTAGATGGTTTGGTCACATTAAACGGAGGCCTTTCGATGACCTAGTTAGGAAAGTTGAGGTATTAGATTTGACTTTTGTTAAGAAAGGTAGAGGTAGACCTAAAAAGATTTGGTTAGAAAATATTAGAAATGATCTTTTTTTATTAGATTTAAATGAGAATTTGACTTTTAACCAGACACAATGGCGAAAAAGGATTCATGTAGCCGACCCCACGTAGTGGGACAAAGGCTTGATGTTGATGTTGATGTATTATTTAAAAATAATTTAGAAATAATAAATCATTTAACTACAATTTGTGCTTAAAATGATTAAAATTAGGATGTCGAGAGCCGGGCGTTGATGTCGTTTATCAGTCATCGAGAGAGAAGATGACAATGCTGTCGAGAGTTAGGTATTAATGTTATGCAGTAAATAATAGGCGTCAATGTTAAGAGGACGTTTATCGCCGATGTTGAGAGGGGAGGGCATTTGTCATCCATGTTGAGAAGGCATTAGACAAAGATGAGATGTAAAGTTGTGGGTGTAGAAATTGCTAGCATCGAGCATCAAAGTAAAGACGACATCAGACTTTGATATGGAGATCGTTTAGAAATGTTGATGTTGTAACGACGTAACGACGTCAAACGTCGATTTTGAGATGACATCGGGCATTGTTGTGAAATCAAAGTTGTAATCCGCCAAAGAGAAATAAGATTAAGAATATTCAATGAATAGGGCATTAAGTACGAGTGATTGATTTGGTGTTTTGGACAGGAAATAAGAAATTTAGTTTTTTATATTTTAAGTAAAAATTTTAAATATAACAAATTATATTTTAAAAAATTCATAAAATATTTAAGACACAGATGTCGGACACGCGTGTCCAATTTATATTTAATATTTTTTAATTGGACACATTTTCGGTGTGTCAAAGGAGTGTCGGACGCGTGTGCTGTCAGATACATATCGGACACTGCATGTCTCTTTGAGGAGAAGTTTCGATGCATCATAGGCCCAAAACCCACCTAAAGCATGGCCCCATATCCTCCATCAGTCCAGGCAAACCATACTCAGTACTCATTGCTATGTGCCAACTTGTTACATCACTACTGTAAACTCTTGAGGATCTCTTCTAGCAACCCATCATTACAAACTATCACAACACAGTTCATGTAGATTCGACCTTCAATGAACAATTGATTTCATGTTCTAGCAGAGCTCAGAAATCCATGCCTCTTACAAATCTCTTCAATAATCGGCCATAAAAACTTCTGTCCAAGAGAATGAGTTTATCTAAAATGAATTTCAAGATTGATCTTGGAATCTTTGTCCATGGTAGAAGAAATGCAAAGTTTATAAAAAATGGTGGGTGATTGCATTATGTGATTACATAATACAAAGTAACAAACGTCATTTATCACAATAATCCTTAACAGATATTTCTCTTGAGAGCATTGAAAATGATCTTGGAGATCAACTAGAAAAAAAAAGCAGATCCTAGCAACACAAGTCTGTTTGCTAAAAAATATGGATACGAAAATGATAACGATGGTTAACAACTAAATTATTCTTATAATTAGTACTAATAAGGGTGCTTAATGAGAGAGTAAGTTTGATATTCTCCTAATGCACCTTGAAAAAAATAAAATGAAGATATGAAATGTAATCAAATTATTTTTCTCATATCAATAATATTTTCTTCATTGAGAGAGAATTTAGGATCTTACCAAACTATAACTTAATTTACTAAATAACTTAAGTTTGCAATAAGAAGTAATTTGTTTCACATCTCTATGACTTAATCTTAGTATATATTTCACACAAGTAGAAGCCTTGGATCATCATAGATGAAGAAAAAGCTTCATAAACAACTTCACCATTTTTTAAATTTTATATTTCATCATAATTCAAGAGGGCGATGAGAATAATTCCTCACAGCAAACTTCCTATCATGTTTGGCACGCCCAATAGGGGGTAAATTAGTGCATCGTTTAAAAAATGATTTAAGGCTAGACATGCCAAAGCATAAACATACAAAAAATATAAAACTTCTATGAAATAACATTCTAAGAAAAAAAATATCCGCTTTTTAATTCTTGTACTATATCAAAATTTCCTTAAGAATATGCTTTTAAATATCAAAAATAAATTTTCTTTTCCAGAGACAAATAATTCTATAACAAACTTTAACCAATTTCAAGACAATATTAACCTTCAATAATTTTCACATAATGATCACATTATTGACAATAATCTCCACAAATTAAGATGCTAAAGCAATAAAAATAAAGTGCAAAACAAAAATTAAAAAAAAAGTAAAAAAATGCAAACCAATTTATAGTTGTTTGGCCTACTGACCTACACCCACACCTTAAGTCCTCTCCTAAGGAATTCTACTATCAAGCTCGCCTTCTACTCCTAACAAGGCGGCGTAGTCTATCACCTTCATGGGTAATAAAAAAACCATTTACACCACTTTTTTTATCTCCCTCCTTTAACTTCTAGTCAGGTGAAGATGTCTCTCTCCTTCACAATTAATAGGGAGATCATATCACTTTTTTCCTCTAAGATACACCAAGCCATATACAAGAAAATCATCAAAAACAGACAAATTTTCCAGCAGCTCTTGGACAGTCATAATTTCTGATGGTCTAGCCTGCGGATTGACCACCGGTATTAATCGATGGTTTAGCTGCCAGAAATTCAAGCGGTCCAAGAGACGCCGAAAAATTTGTCGGTTCTATGTAAATTCAACACATTTACCGGTGGAATGACAGCCAGTTTCAAGTAAATAAATTCAACGGCTGTGGCGGCCGAAAATTGCGCCGGTATAAGCCCTATTTCGGCCGACCCATTCTTTCTTACTCACTTTCACGCGTCTTTGTCCCAGAGAAAGCCGAGATCTATCATAGATGAGGGCTTGAGATTTATGGCAAGATAAGCTATTTGATATTTTGGCAAAAAATATACAAAATTATTGTCACATAACGTTTCATGAATGTATTCCATTACATTTTTAGGATAATACATAATATGCATAATCAAAAAGAAAAATCTTACATGATTGAATCAATATGTAAACAATATTATTTCAATTCAATTGTGTAGTGTAACACTATGTTGTAAATGTTATTATGTTTCAATTCATATCTATTTATATATCCCATATCATAGCTATCCTGATTATTCTCTGAAGTGATATTGTTGTTGGATTATTAACTATGATGGTATAATTATTATATTGAACTCTGCAGTGTTATACCTATTGGTTTACACCATGTCCGAAGTTTGATTGAATCATGCTCAAATCATATTCGAATAGGATTATAACCTCTGTTCAACCAAGTTCGAACTTTATTGAACATGATTACGAGCATGATTTCAATATGGTTCAAATATTACTCAAATATGATTTCAGTCTTGTTCGAATAAAGGGTTCTTGTGTAGTTGAATAGTATTATTATTAAAGTTTATTGTTGATAATGTATCAACACAATTCATAAAAACTAAGAGGTCTTTGATCAGTTGAATTATTTTCACTTAGACATTCTGCCTACCCATCAATTGACTCAAAATGATGCGTGCCAATCAATTGTCTCTCTTGATAAGAGTTGCTTTTCTTCTAAAATAAGTAATAGCCTATAACCTATGCAAGTTTGAGGGCCTTTCTCTTCATTATAATTTTTATGCATTTAGGTGAAATCTTGGAATATTTTCACATGTAGGTCAAATAATAAAATAAGTTAAAAATAATAACTAGTAAATGAGTTATCAACGAAAATGAAATCATAAGAAAATTAACTAGTTTTATTAATAGCTAAAACCAAAGCTCTATGATTTAGGAAGAGAAAACTAATGGGTTTATAATTCTAAATTTTTATTTATTTTTTTTATTTTAGAACTACTAAATCAACATCCACATGACTATCCAATAAGAGAGATTTTAGATGTATAATAGATTGTTACCATGACTAAAAGGACTTCATTCAAGTCGCACGTCAACTACCATCGTTTAACTTTGATGGAATACTTAGATGTCCATGCTCAAAGCACAAAATCAAGCTTTTCTTAAGCCCGATGATATTAAGGTTAATTTATATCGTAGGAGATTTGTTCTAGGATATTACTTCTGATACACACATAACAAATACAAGCCACATAGAGATACTCATGTCGGTACATCCACTGCTTCTAGAACAATAGATGATGATCAAATGAATAGACCATATGAAGAGCTTGTTTTTGATGCAACAAGTCCAAATTTAAGAGCAAACATGAATGAGCCACCAAACCTAGAATCAAAAAAAAAAAAAAACTTTGAATTACTACATGCTTCTCAATAATTAATTTGGGATGATTGCACAGTTCATTCAGAATTATCGGTTGTTATTAGGATGCTCAATATCAAACTAAATATAATATTCCTCGAGAGTAATTCAATGACTTCATTTTTCTTCTCAAGGAAACAAATCTAGCGTATAATTTAATCCTCACATATTTGTATCGAACAAATAAATTAGTATACAAGTTGGGTCTCACCGCTATAAAAATTAATTGTTACATAAATAGTTGTATAATATACTACAATGATGATGCGAAGGAAATTTCTTGTCATACCTACAATGCATCTTGGTTCATACCCAACTTGGGAAAATAAAGTCGTCAAAAGAAAGATGTTTTATATTCTCGTTTGTTTTATTAACCGATAATTCCAGAACTTCAGCGTCTCTATGCATCAATGAGTTGATCTGGTCATATGAGATGGCATAAGGAGAAATTATCTCACAGTGGTGTTCTTTCTCATCCATCAGATATTAAAGCATGAAAACATTCTGATCAGACACATGCTTCATTTGTTGTTAGGGGTGAAAACGAGTCAAATCGAGCTCGAGTCAGAGGGTGTTCAAGTCGAGCTCGAGTCAGAGGGTGTTCAAGTCGAGCTCGAGTCAGAGGGTGTTCGAGTCGAGCTCAATTTTCAAATACCGAGCTCAAACTTGAGTCGAGCTCAAGCTGGACTCGCAACAGTGTAACGAGTTAATCGAGCCACTCGACGAGCCGCTCGATTTTCCAATTTTTATTTTAGCTTCCCGGTTTCCAGCCCAATTTTTGTTTTTTCCGCCAAGTTTTGATGGTTGCGACTTTGGGAAAGTTGCAAATATCCTCATATAATGAATGCTATTGTTTTGGGAAATAACTTTTTAATTATATATATATATATATATATATATATATATATATATATATATATATATATATATATACTGCTTTAGTAATGATAAGGCTGTAGCATTAATTTCACTAGCTTTTGAAAATCTCACAACTACATAAATACTGCCGCTTTGGAAAATGTGATTGTTTTTTAGTGTTTAAATTATTTTATTTGAACTTGCCTTAAATATTAATGATGCTGCTTTGTACTTTTTAGGTTAATTTAATAAATAAATTAATAATTTAAAAAATCAAACAGTAATTCGAGCCGGTTCGCGAGCTCACGAGCCGAGTCTCATCATGCTCCAACTCGATCTCGTTTACCAAACGAGCTCGAGTTTGAGCTCGAGCTCGACTCGTGAGCTCGATAAGCTCGGCTCACGAGCCTATAAACGAGTCGAGCTAGAGCCAGCTCGGCTCATTTACACCCCTATTTGCTGCTGAGCCACGTAACATAAGATTGGGATTACGTGCTGATGGTTTCACTCCATACAATCAGACAGCTTCACCACAGTCTTGTTGATCAGTCAAACTAATACCATACAACCTTCCACCAGAGATGTGCATTACTACCCGTACATGTTCTTAACATTTATAATATCATGACCACACAATCCAAAAGTAAAAATTGATATTTTTTTGCAACCATTAATTGATGACTTCAAGTTCTTATGTGAAGAAGATGTCCTCACATATGACATCTCAACCAAACAGAATTTTCTTTAACGATGCATTGCTTTGGGTCATTGATGATTTTCTAGCGTACGGTATGTTACCGGGTTAGAGCACAGCAAGAAAGTTAGCTTGGCCTTACTGCATGGAGAAAATCAAATTTTTTATAATAAAATATGGAAGAAAAATACTTGATTTGAATGTCATCATATGTTCCTACCTTCTGATCATCCGTTTAGAAGAAACAAAGATGCATTCTTCAGAAACAAAATTGAGAGGTCATCTCCTTCACTCAAATTAAGTGGCTATGAAATACTACAGAGACATTATGACATTTTATCAATTATTGATTTCTCAATATTATTAGAGTGTAATTGTCATGGATATTGCATTCAACATAATTTGATTATAAATAGTATTCTCTGGACATTACCATATTGGAGCACAAATTTGATGAGGCATAATCTGGAATATTATGCACATTGAGAAGAATATTCTCGATAATATTTTTAATACAATCATGGATGTTAAATGCAAGAGTAAGGATAATGTGAAAGCTAGAATGGACATTAAAGAGTATTGCAGACGAAGAAATCTAGAGCTAATAACAAACAATGACGGCACAATAATGAAGCCCAAAGCACCACTCATTCACATTAGAACAAAAAAAATAATATGATAATGGTTTCAATGTTTAAAAATGTCAGATGGCTATGGATCAAACTTGAGACGATGTGTTGACCTTAAATCTGAGAGATTATTTGATCTAAAAAGTCATGACTATCACATAATTATGGAGGTACTCCTTCCAATTATACTATATTTGTTATTAGATTTCATATTGAATCCGTTGACAGAGCTTAGTCTTTTCTTCAAATACATATGTTCATCTAAACTAAGCAAAGAGCCTTTACGGGGGGAGCAAGGAAAACATACATATCATCATATGCAAACTAGAAAAAAAAAACTCCCCCTAAATTCTTTGATTCTATAGAATATTTTCTAATCCATATACCTTATGAAGCTAGATTGGAGGACATGTGCAATATCATTGTATGTATCCTTTTGAGAGATAAGACGTATATTTAATACGATGTCTTTAATATTTCTAATTGTAGCTAATAATTCCAATCATCTAACAGATATTTGAACAAGTTAAAAATATATTTAATAATAAAGCACGACCAGAATGATCCATCTATGAAGCATATTTGGCTCAAAAAAACACGTACTTCTGCTCTTACTATTTCAAGCATCATTTGAAAAGTACAAAAACAAAAATTGGTCGTAACATGAACTTCGATATCAAAGAACAATCGCAATCTACATTGTTAGTCTTAGAAGTCATGAAAAGGCCCGTGGTAAATGTGTTGCAAGATTCCTCAACGATTTATAAGTCAAAATAACAACTTTATATGTGCTACTAAACTGCCAGGAAGTCCAACCTATCTTAAAATAAGTTTTTTTCCACAATGTGCATAAGAAATCATGTTAATTTTTAATCCTCAAGTGTAAGGTCGATGATATGTTACCAGGTTTTTTGTAAGCAGTTTGCCTCCAACAGATACTGTAGCTGTTGAGCAACTTGTTGCAAATAAATTCTCAATATGGTTTAGATCTTTCTAGGTCTCCAAATGAATTGAATCGAGCCGAGCCGAGCTTCAGCCTGTTTGAGTTCGAGCTCGTTTGTCAAAATGGTGCTCAAGCCCGGCTCGAAGCTCGTCGAGCTTCTTGGATAGTTGTTGTGATGCCCCACTTCATGACCATAAAATTAAGTGAAAAAATAAAACTAGAAAGATTAAGACCTATCTAATCACCCAAAATAAACAAATTTAACTTCAAATATAAACTTCATTACATTAAATTCAAAAGAATGAAATACAAGAATAACCCATAACAAAACTTACTTTCTCAAGAAGAACAATAAACAAGAAATATATGAGCAATACCAAAAATGATGACTTTAAAATGCTAAAGGTCTTTGAACTCGACATTCAATGAACTTAAAACTTCTCCCAACGTGTGGCAAAATATCAACTTAAATGTTATCTCCCAAAGCAATTTATTCATTTCAAATCAGTTGATGAATATTGAACTCCATAAGCACTACAAATTAATCCATCACATGTAGGGCTGCAAATGAACCGAGCCGAGCCGAGTATGTGAGTGTTCATGTTTGTGTTCATTTAATATCAGCTTGTTCAAGTTTGGTTCATGTTTGTTCGAGCTTTATTGTTTGTGTTCATGTTTGGTTCATTTAAATTAATGAGTGTTCATGTTCGGTTCATGTTCAGTTCATGTTCGTTCGTTTAGTGCTTATCGAGCTTTTTCGCGAACATATTTAACGAGTTTTTTTTAGCTATCAAACAAACACGTTCATGAACATATCTATGAACAAACACATTTATAATGAAAGCAATTGTCTATGTAACAAAGGTAATGATTATTTATATTTATTAATTCTATAGTCAAATATTAATTATTTTTATTGAGTTTATTCAGGAGTTCAAAATCGAACACGAATCGAGCTTAATGCCAAGCTTGTTAATGAACTTCAAATGATGTTGTTCGTGAATATAAATGAGCCGAACGCATTAGTGTTCAAGTTTGTTTATTTAAGAATCAAGCATTTAAAATATTGTTCAAGTTTGTTTGCTTAGTTAATTAAAAGATCACAAACGAGCTTTAATCGAACTGAACAACGAGTAGCTCGTCGAACGTTTGGTTCGCTTGTAGCCCTAATCACATGCAACTTTCTCTAAAGGAAGACCAATGCTCAACTTGTCAACCTTTGGACTAACTCCCTTCATGAATTCTTCAAACAATTTACTAGGTAAGTCGCTATAACAATTCATCTTGATCTATACTTTAATAAATTGTATAGAACTTTAAAAATTACATAAAATAAATTTTAAGCAACCTTTCAACTTGCTTAAAAACCTCAAACTAAGTCTCTGTTTGCTGAAATGTTAATGGAAAAGGATTTTAATAAAGCTTTTTAATTTTTGACTTAGGATATTTTTTTTAAATAATATTTTAATATTATATTATTAATTTAATCAATTTATTTAGTATAAAATTCAAATCAATCATTTTAGAATTTTAAAAATTACATAAAATAAATCATTTTATTTAGAAAATATTAGTCAAATCAATTTACAAAACGGACACCTGACAGTCCCAAAATTCTCAATTGTACCGACTTGTGCCAATTTCTTAAGGATTTTCATCGGCACCCAAAAATTTTGGGAAAAATGTGAAAGTAAAATATTACAATCAAAATATTATGGTGAAGACGATTTGCGATTTGGAGTTATAATGATTCTAGAAAAATTATTTACCTGGGTCAAAGTACGAGTTATTACAGTTGTTCGAACTCAAACTCGTTTAAAATTCCATTGTTCGAGCTCGGCTCGTGTTCAGATTGAGCTCATTTAATTTCAAGCTTATCGAGCGTCTTGTTTAAACAAGCCGAGTCGAGCCGATCACAATTCACAAAATGAATTCCTTTATTAAACCAGCCAGAAAACTCGCCCAGCTCGTCAACCCAGAAAACACGCACAGCCCGCTAGCTGCCTGCTGCTCAGCAAATGGTTTTTAGATACATTTGTTTTTACATAGGTAAATCACTCCTCTCCATGCAGTGTGAGACTAAACCCCCCTAGGTTTTTTTTGGGTTTGTTCATGCCACAGAGAAGAGAGAGAGAGAGAGAGAGAGAGAGAGAGAGAGAGAGAGAGAGAGAGAGAGAGAGAGGCAGGCGGGAGTGAAAAAATTCGAAACATTTAGAGAGAGAGGCTGGCGGGTCATGAGGGAATTTAAAAAATAATATATATATATAATATAAGTATTTAATAAAATACTTCTAATTAGTTATATTAATAAAAATAAAAGTTAAAATTATTATATTAGTAAAAATAAATTATTAAATCAGAAGACTTAATAGTATGTATTTTTAAAACTCTAATTGAGCTCTAATCAAGCGTCTTAGTCGAGCTCTAAACGAGCTTCTTAGCGAACTTGTTCACGAGCTTAAACGTCACTTTTCGTGAACACAAATGAACCGAACGACTAGCTGTTCAAGCTCGTTCATTTAGCTATAGAGTATTTATCAAGAGTGTTCAAACTCGTTTGTTTACCATATCAAATGAATATGAACGAGCTCTTATCGAGCCGAGCCACAAGCAGCTCATCGAACGCTCGGTTCATTTGCAGCCCAAGATCTTACGTGAGTAAATTCTACATTATTTCATTAATTTACATACTACTAAATACTACAAGCCCTAAAACAAGAGAATATTCACAATTATGAAAATATAAAGCATAGTTTCTTAATAATAAGCTATACTCATTGAAGATCTTTTGATATATTTTATAATCCTTAAAATAACATCCCATTGTTTCTTCTTTGAATTTTGCATATGTTAACTAACCACACTGTGTCTTCATGACTACCAATAAATGATTTCCCCAACCTCTTTGTAAGATCATAGAAGAGCTAGAGCTAGAATTTACTATTACATAGAACACTAGAGACAAGGACAAGAAAGATGAGATGGGAGCAAGACGTTAAGATCAAGCCTACTACTACTGTAATTATAGAATTGCTAATCTAATATTGCATTAAGGAATCTTAATAGCATTTCTTCCTTAAATGAATGATTTTTTTTTTCTTTTGCTTGGGTATTTGTCTACGTTTATGAGATATGATAAATTATATCTCCGTGTATGAGCTATGATAAATTGTACCATACAAGTGTGATATTGCCAAAAGCATGGTTTGCCAATAAAATGAATGAGTTAAATGGCCAAACGATTCAACCATGATTAGCGAGCCTAAGCTAATGAACATCTCCATGAATACATGGAAGGGGCTCCACATCAATTATACCCAAGGTGCCTACATGGGGGAAAATGATGACATTTGAGGTTACTCTGGGGCTGTTTGGTTTGGGGAAAAGTGAATGCAAAGAATAGTAAATGTTTTGCTTTTTCAATTTTTGGTGTTTGGTTGGTCACGAAATAAAGTAAAATTTTGAAGTATTCATAATCCCATACGTTAATTCATTTTCGTGTAAAAAGAACCCGCTCAAAAACGAGCGAAAAAGGAATTCTGCAGGGGAGAGAGAGCAACCCACGGAACACATCTTTGTTTCTTCCTCCTCTGACGGGAATTATCGTCAGTGTACACAAGAGTGGAGACCTCAGCCTCTGTCGCCTTCCGCCTGTGAAATCACGCCCTTCCTCTTTCGTTTGCTCTGTTGCGCACGCAAGGCCTGTAAATCCATATGATTCTTCTAATTCGCCAATATCTGCTTCGAAGTGGCATATGGGGTTGGCCTGATCGAAGCGGCGGCCTAGATGAGATGCTCCTTCATCGCTCTGAGGTATGCCTTTCCACTACTGAGCAATGCAATGCATGTCACTCCGTGTAGGAACCTGGAGCTGCATGAAGGCTGGACCACTTCTATGTTTTATTCTTCTAGGAATATTAAACCGGTTGGTGATTAGTTGGAGGACTTCAATATGGCAAATAAATTCAATTTGGGAACAGGCACACTAGGTTCTCGATTGAATGTCTCATCCAAATGGGCCTCTCATTTTACTTTACTCTGCATATACCCAACCAAACAAAAAAGTTCCCTTGCATTCACTTTACAGACAACCAAATTGCCTCAACTATTTACTTTACACTGCATTTACTTTACATTGTATTTACTTTATACTGTATTCACTTTACAGCCAACTAAATAGCCTCTATGTAAAAAATGAAAGTATGAATGAGCATGCATAACTTCTTAGGTGTCCTTCCTAAGGAGCTCCTACATGTTGTTATGTTTTATATGTGATGCCTATTGCACTTTGTTTTATGATAACTTATTTTCATGTTGGCCTTACGAACATATTGAAGCTTACCCTTGAGTTTTACTTAACATGCCATGCCTTTCAACTAAGTTATCTCATATTTTTTATTTATATTTGGGCATCATATAGGCAAGGATGAATATGAAAGTGGTTAAGCGATAATAAGTATAAAGGTTTGTTGGACCAAGTGACACTTAAAAGCGTTTTGCTCTGACCATTTTCCTTCCTCAATATTTAGATGGGAAGATTAGACCTTTTCCTTGCAAAAGTTTTATGTTTTTACTTCATGATGTAATGATGATTGTAGAATGCTTGTGGGCCAAGGCCATCTTTTGAACATAATGAATCTTTTTATTAATGTTGAGTAATTCTTTTTCTACCAATTGAATATCTTCTTGCATAAACCAGTAAATTTTCACTAGGTATAGCACTTTTCATGTTTCATTATTCCTAAATGCTTTAGTCGTGCCAAGTACTTTCCCAATAAGAACTACTTTACAACCTCACTAGTATGCTTCTCTTCTCATCCAAGAAAAGTCTTATCTACTCCATAATGATTCAAACTCACAAAAAACCTCTTTGCAAGGTTTAGGAGCATTATAAATTAGTTGCCTCTAACAAATAAATTCACATAATTCATCATTAACAATATGAGTGGCCATAAAACTATCTTTGCTTGGGTAACAAGAAATAACATTCACATCACTTTAGCCCTTAATATTTAAAGCTCATCGAATCCTTCTTTTTAAAACAAATAATGGGGTATTTAATAGTACTTAAATTGAAACATGGCAACCTACAATATATGATGGCATGAAATCTTTTGTTATTCTCAATTCGTGATCATATTAGGGCATTAATTTTGTCAGTTTCTTACTCATTTTATTTATTTTACCAAACTAATCTAGAAAATAAAGACAACGACATTACTAACTTGCATTGAAAAACTCATATGAACTTTTGCACTCTTAATAAAATAACAATAATATAATTAAGCTTTAAAAATGACATGCACTTGCAATAAAGATAAAATATCCAACCTTACATTTTGTTGGAAAATTAAGACAAGACTTATGTCAAGGTAGTACTACATGAAGAGAGCATACAACAAAAAAATTGATAAGAAAAACTTGGTGTGAAGCAAGCAAATGTTTGCTTGCAAATTATGAGAAATTTATTTTGACTTTTTTTTTACCACGAGAAAAGCGAAGACAAAGGGAATAGGGAGCAAGGATTGAAAGTGAATGGGAAGAAATACTGCAAAAAAACTATTCTAATAGCCAGCTTATGCGTTCAAAACATGGTTAAAGCATCAATAAGGGTGGAGTGACGCCTATGGGGGTACGAGCCCCCACAAAAGTAAAAGAAAAAAAATTTATAATAATAATTTTAAAGTTGAAGACATGCACATAAATTTAAAAGTATAAATTATTAAACTAATTAGGTTTAGCTTTTCGATAATTTTCCATTTTTTAATTAATAAAATTAAATTAAATATAAGAAAATATTTATGTTATAATATATCGTGAGAGCTTCCGCATCAAAACCAAGCAAATGATATTAACCATTGAAATGTTTGCATCCGAAAATATGAAAAACATACATTATAAATTGTAAAATTTTTATCATCTTACATTTAATATTTTAACTTTTTAGAACAATAAATTCAACAAATTTTTTAAACTGACAATGTCAGTCCCAAACCCGGATGAAAACAATTGAGGGAAATTTTTAAGAAAATCAATTTGGGCCCCTGCTACCAAAAATTTATGGCTCCACCATGGGCACCAACCTTAACAACCTAAGGAGATATACCAACATAAGCATTTTCAAGATGGAAAATAAACAACTTTTAAAGATTGGAATGGGCTGAAAAGCAACCAACAAGTTTAGTAGGCGACTAGTGCCACATAATCACATACAAGGCACTAGTGGCCCACTAAATCTATGATTGGTGTAGCCGTCAGTCACCAACCCATATAACTTGTTCCTTTTTTTTTTTGTAAATATTCTCAAATTCTTCTTATTAAGAATTTTTTTCCTAAAATTTATCCTACTCAATCATACATGCCACATCTCCAACCATGATTTTTTAAACAATTATTACACCCTTTATATAAGCATTACAATGCATCTTAGATACTGATTTTAACTACACTCTACTTGCCTGCATAGTGTCCTACATTTAAATCTAACTATTAAGTTATTTTCAAAACTATTTCTACGATTTTTTTTTTTCATTAGCAGCAATTGCATAGTCTTATTAGTGAGAACTATTATAAAATTTTATTCCTACTAGTCACCTTCAACCATGATTTTTCAAATGGTAATTTCACCCTTTATTAGTTCTACATGCATATCTTAGATATTCATTTTGACTGCACTCAACTTGCTTGCCTACCTCACTATACCACACAATCCAAACTGCATAGAGTTCTTCTCATTACTGTTTGTATGATTTTTTTCATTA
The DNA here is from genome assembly GCA_022539455.1 of Dendrobium nobile. Lineage (NCBI taxonomy): Eukaryota > Viridiplantae > Streptophyta > Magnoliopsida > Asparagales > Orchidaceae > Dendrobium > Dendrobium nobile. The sequence continues at coordinate 6,168,190 of CM039728.1, read as the reverse complement.
ACTGAAATTATCTACTCGCACCACTACGAATTGCTTTGGTTTATCTTTTATTTGCACAATTTATTACTACCAATCACATCTCCATTAAATATTATTTTCAAATCTAATAATATTGGATCACATATACTAGTTTCTATTCTACCTATTCTTGTGTGACTTCTATAGATTTTATAATTGCATTAGCTAAATTCTTGTTTCGCCTAGTTAAACTAAAACATTTGCAAACTAGAGCAAACAAAGAAGCTATTCAACTTAAATTAATACCTTCCAAACACCATTGGCACTAGCCCTCACTCGAACAAAATAAGGCAGTGTAAAATAAATAGTTATTATATTAAATAAACACATTCCAATTAGTAATACTTTTAAGGAATATATAAAATAAAAATCATCACATTGAAGTATGTTAGCAAAAAAAAAAAAAAAGCTTTCACATTACATTGCTTTCCAAGTTTCAAAATCTTACTAAAAATATTATCTTAAACAAAATACCCAAAACATATGCTTAAAATAAGTTAAATGGAAAACATTTAAGTTAGTAGCATGCATAGCCTAAAGATATAATAATCTTTACCAATTTTATTCTATCTTAATTATCATCCAGCTTCTCTCATGGAGCATTGGATCAATGGCCCTCTATCCCTTCATTTGTTTCCTCAAACTTGTTCACTTATTACTTAAGAGTATTAATATATAACCTAAATTAGATCCAACTTATTTTCTAATACACTTTCATATTTTTCCAACTCTTGATGCTCTTTCCACATCACACAAATTTGCATTATAGCCTAGATCTTATTAAGGCATTAACCAAGGTAATACTTTTGCAATGGCACGCACTAGGGAGGCGTACAAGAAGCTTCAGTCTCACCTTGCTTGATTTCCATGATAAGCCCTCAACTCAACTTTAATAGTAATAAGCAAAAAAGCATGCATCAAACAACTCCTTGTTTAATTCAAACATACAGTTATTATTCGCATCCACTTCTAAGTTCTACATTTCTTCATTTGTGTGCAACTTTCCAAACACCAGGTTTCACATATCAAAAATTCATAATTACAATATTGATGATGAGATTTTTTTCTTTTTCTTCATGAAAAGGAAATCAAACTACTTGTTTTCACTTTTTCGATATGCTAGGATTTATAATATATGCATATATACTTTAATCAAAGTGTGAAATCACTTAAAATTCATATGCAGATAGAATTTCAAACATTAATATGTCAACTCAATGTCTGAAAAGTTCAAAGGGGATTAATCTATCAGTTTTTAGCAAACATAAAATAGTATTATAAGTACCATGCATCTGGAGAAATCTCCGGTCATGAACTTGGAGAAGTGCATCTTCTTCACATCAACATGGTCCCAGTAGAAGTGTTCCTCAAACTTCCTACAGTGCTCCTTCCATTTCTTGCAATGCTTACATTTCTCTCCCATAACAAAAACCTGGTTGAAATGGAAAAATGTAGGGAAAAAATGCCAAATAACCATAGACCAGGGGTTAGAACATAGAATCTTCAAACTATTGAAACAACCGTTATTCTAAAATAATTGGGTACACCTTTTTAACAAAAAAAATTAAAAATAGCAGTTATTTTCAGAAGCAACAACTAAAGAGAAAGAAAAATGTAAAATGGAATGCAAATCAGGTATAGGAGAAGCTCATTCATTTAATTTTTTTGCCTGTGTGCAACTCAAGAACATTGAAACTTTAAAAGAAGATAAATACCTCAAACATATATATATAAACAAAGAATAAAAGGTTTAGGTCCATTCAACTTGCATTTCATTGATGGGGAAGAGAACGATATACTGCAATAATGTCAAAGAAAATAACGGACTTCAGCAAAATCTATTAGCCGAAGAAGCGCGCGAAAGGGAGAAAGTTACCTTCACAGCCAGCGAGGTCCCGTTCTTGCTTCCGATCAAAATGTCAAAATTTCCGATCTGACGGGAAGGGAAAGACGTCGAAGGAGCGAAGTTGAATGGCCACGAAGGAAACGAAGAAACGGCGCATGCAATCTCTACACCTCCTGGGAAGCAACGAAGCCTAACATCAACGACTAAAAGAGAAGATGGAAGGCAAACCTAGACGCCTCGTAAGTTATTATTGATTAACTTAATTAATATATTTTAAAATACTAATAAATAACTAAAATAATTAAATAATTAATTGTATAATTAGTGCATAAATTTATTATCTAATTTAACTTAATTGTACAATTAGTAATTAAATATTAATAGAATTAGTTTAATTAATATAACTTAATATGTATGTATTATTAAATATTTAATTAATAGTGTAAATAATAATTAATGAGTAATTTTTACTTAATATGATATTAAATTTATAACACATTAATTTTTATTTTTAATTATAAATTTATTTTTTAATTTATAATTATATTCTTCACATTTAAATCCCTAACTGACATAAATCCTGAAATATGTTACCAAACAGTTTCTAAGGATTTAACATTTGACATACCAAATAGTTTTCAGGATTTAACACATTTTGGATTTACTAAATTCGGATTTACAGGATTTACTAAATCCCACTAAAGTTAAGTTTCACTTGTTGCCAACAGCCCCTTAGGGACACTTTATTATTGATGTGACCTGCTCTAATTTATCTTTACTCATAGAATAATTTTTTCTATAATAGAATGAGAATTAAAATGAAAGATAGCACAAATATGTAATTTCAGTTGAAAATATATATTATAATAAACTTTAAATTAAAATTTATTTTAAGATGACTATAATATAAATTATTTATATTTATATTTAAATAAATAAAAGAATTATGAAGCTTATTGTAATTATATAAATTAATAATTTATTTTTGTATGAATTAATTTGGAAAGAAAACCATAGAACATAAACTTGGAATATATATGAGTTTGTGTTGGTTGCTGAATTGAGAACAATATATTTTCTTACTTGAAGAAAATAATGCTTGTCGCCACCCCACCTATGAAGAAAATTAGGACAAAAATTGGGGCGACCACTGTCATAATCAATAAGAAAATTGTTATGATAAGAGGCATCGAATCGGTCACTACTAGGAGTGTGAATCCTCTTATGGGGATCACCATGATAGTGCGTAAGAAAGAGGAGTGCTTATCGTTACAAATAAAGAAGCAAGTCCTACTAAGGGGACTAGCAATGAGAAGAGTGGAGAAGGTCGCCGCCATTAAAGAGGGTGTCGGCGCGCCTGTGACCACAACACTTATGAGAGTAGATAAGTGAAAGAATGACAAGTTCATTTACATAAAAATAGCATTATTGGGAAAAAAAGATACCCACCATTAGAAAGCCCAAAAGTTGCGTCTCCTCAAGAGAGTTGTTGCAACATCCTTCGAGCGAGCAACAAATGAAGGCTCTAGAGTGATGGGTGACTTTCCAGTATTGAGGGTGAATTGTTCTGCGAGATCAACTCTAATGTGTTTACTTGAGCTAATATGACTTGTCTCCAAATGAAATTTCAATGTTAATTATTGGGGCATCAACTGTTAAAGAGCACTAGGACATGGAGTTTGTAGGAGTAGCTGAGTACATTGGCGATGGTGAGCAGGTAGTTACTAGTGAACAAGCTAGAGTTGTTGAGCCTATGACATGGAAACGGAGGTGTCGGCCAAGGAAACAATGAAGGAATGAGCGGGGTACTAATGTCGTAGAAGGGTTTATGACATTGCTCTCATATGTCCACCTCGGTGACGTCCTTCCTCTTCCAGGTTTGATCTTAATGGAGGAGCTCAAATTAATGCTTGAGGACACGTGAAAGATAGTGCACCTCAAGCTCATCGTTGAGCCCAGTTGTGGACGAGTGGCGATATTTGGGGAGGTCATCAAGCTGAATTGGGGACCTCTGACCTAAAGAAAAAGGTCATCAAACTGAAATAGGTGATCTCCATAAGGAGGTATCAATATAATATTATGAGGACCTTAATCAGCTCAGTGAGGGCCAACATAAGGGCTTCAATGCAAAGTCGACGGGCTTTGTTGCTTGTATTATTTTTTTTTCTTAGATTACTTAAGAAGGTGTAGGGGGTTAGTGCTTACAATGGAAAATAATGTCTATATTGGATGCTCCATGGTGGCGAATAGACTCGCACCACTCCTATTGTATTCTTTTTTTTCTCTTCTTTTCTTTGGAAGTTACATTTTGAATTAATTTTAGAGCATAAACAAGTACAAGGAAGTACATGTTGGTATGAAGACTCTCATTTGTCTTTCCAAGATTAAAAAAAAAACAAGAAAAATAGGGGATAACTTTTCTATCTATGTTAATCCATACACGAGAGCAACAAAAAGTGTAAGGACCAAATAAAAGAAACTAGAAGCCCCTCAACAAGCAAAGTGATGTCACCCATTTCATCCTCTTGATATGCACTTTGTATCACATTATGCTACTGTATAGAACCTTGAGGTTTGGGCTTTATTACAACTAACCAATCATGTTTATCTCTAAATCCAGTGGGATATTGTCTGGCATGATAAACTTAACTTGCATGGTGTGCTATGATAAATGATCAAATTTAGCATATCTCCTAATATGCGTGGCTTTTGTTATATCATATAAAGGATGCACCCTTATGCCTTTATTTTGAACTAGTTCATATCACTCATAATTGAATACAAATATGTGATTATCTTATTTACCTGTTTATTATAATTGAATAATCTTCTTTAAAATATCATATTAGTCACTTCACTTTCAGCATGAGTATTCTCTCTAACACATACACCATATTTTTTAGTTTTTCTTCCCTCACTCTATGACTTGACGTGAAATCTAAAACTATTGACAAGAAAAATCAACCACATTTTGATAATTATCTTCGATCCCCATGTATGTTCATGCAACCCATTAACTCTCATTATATTGAAAGGACTATGAACCTAAAACAATAAAAAAAAATTGTGGAAAATTGATATATATCATAAGATTATATGGGCGCACATATGTTATGAATCATATTGGGAATTCATTAGCAATTATTCTCTGAGTAACTTTCATATCTATTATAAGCAGTGAACTTATAAATAACTTGCACATGAAAGTGCATATAAGATGGGGATGTGGGTCTCCGAAAGGATTCCGCTCGTGTGGTTCGAATGCAAAGGGTACGATCACACTATCCCGAAGGACAAAATGGTCGTAGACCTTCACACCCGGCACAAGCAGGCCGATGGAAGAGCAGATGGAGTTATAGATACGATTAGCCATGGAGGATAGCGGGTTTTCGCCTACGCACCTCGATGGATAACAATATCTATAACCCTAAATTCACGAGATTTCCCCCATTCGATACATCAGCTCGAATGAGGTTTATTTGATTGTGGGGATCGGTTTCTTACGGGCGCAAGCCCCCGTAGTTAATTACATCTTAGACCTCGGTCTAAGAAAACTCTCGATTAAGGATGTTAGATTATCTCCTCTAATGGGTTCAGTGCAAGGGGATTTCTAGGTTTCCTAATCAAAGGGGAATGTCCCAATTTGGCTCAATCGATCATACGAGGTTCAGTCAACATCCGGTCGGTCTGAAGAAGAGAAAACTGGAGAAAAGAAAGAGGGACAACGCACTCAGACATGCACGAGAGAAAGAGGGAGGTGGCGTCATCTGTGTGACGCGGATGGGTAGGATTTATAGCTTCCGAAAGAATGGAAAACTAACCCACCATTAAGGTGTGTAGGAATACACTCGTATCCCTCACCTTTAGACCCTAAATCTATAAAAGATGTAGTGTTGCACACATAACACTAACATCTACGACCTAGCTAATGCAATCTGGACTTATTCCTTGTCTGACAAAGGAAGCCAGCTAAAACCTCCTAATCGTGTAAAATTCATGCTATCCGGTCTTTATGAAGAAAGGTGGGTAGTTAGACACTGAAATTTGGGATCGACAACTAGAGAAATTTCCTAAGAGATCCCACACTTATGAATGGTACAATGCTTCTAAGACTATTGCAATTAAATCTTAATTTTAATTAGTTACTAATGAAATTATGCTAGTCAAAGTCTCCAAATCAGACATGTATGAATTTTAAAAAGGCTTTATAAAATAATTTGAATGACTAAACTTCCCAGGTCCGGCACTTCATCCTCATAGGCCAGATTATCCGGACTCTACCCGCAGGCGGGGAAGTTTGTCTAGGAGGTGAGAGAATGCATGTATGCCACCCCGGACGATTCCGGCTATTCCCTATGGTCGTTATGTTTCTATGTGAGTTAATCTTAAAATTTTATTTTAATAATTACGAGTATAAGAATTTTATCCCTAAAGAGCCTAGCGGTCAGACACAAGCACATGCAAGAAAGAAACCTATGAAAAGCATGCTGGTTCTACTGCGCAATCAATGTAAATAAAACACAACAAAGCAACAAAATCCCACGGAAAAGAGTGTCCATGGCAAGTGCCATACAATATTACATCACAGAATACAGTAAGTAGTGGTGGCCGGGCTCCACCGACAACAACCCGGAAACGACGCAAATCTTTAAAATAAGGCATTTTATCGCTCCAGTCTTCTCCTTCCCTTCCTTGATTCGTCTTTGGATCGTCTTCAGTCTCCCTTCTGGCTCCTCGTAGTGGATGTTCCAAAAGGATATCCAAATGAAAAAGGAAACCCCTTGTAGGAGTTTACTTTTCCCTTTGGATTCCTATCTCTTTAAAAATGCCTTATTTTAAAGATTTTCACAAAATATTACTACATCTCAAATACATTACATCAGAAAAGAGAAAATCTAGACTCTCCTGCAGGGGTTATCCTAAGCAGTTATAATAAGAAAAATTCACCCAAGCAGTTATATATGTAAATGAAAATGCGCACATCAATCACTTGGCCGTGCTCTGATTATTGGGGGCTAAGCAGCTGAAGCAGGTACCTAAAGCAGTTATATATTATTTATTAATTTTAGCCCCCCTTTTAGCAGCATTATATGAGCACGGCCACCTGCAAGAAGACAGCATTAGTATCAAAGAACGTGCCTAACCTATGGGTATTCTAACGTCACAGCAACAGTGCAGAAAAAAAAGACTAGAAAAAGTAGTACAGAAACAACACAGCAGAAAAGCTACAACAGGTAGCAAAAAGAACAACCAGCACACAGGTCACATGCAGAGCGTGACAACAAAGTGCAGAAAAAAAGTAAAACAGAACAACAGCCTAACCTAGAGCTAGTAGTCGTGTCCTATCAAACTCATCTAAGTGTGTGAAAGCCGTGTGGTTTTGGTAGGTCCTAGATGAGATAGTTTAGTTAAAGTTATTTGTATTTTAGTTTGTTTGTTGAAAGGGACAAAGAAGAGTTTTTTTTTTTAATTAAAATTTAAATCTTAATGTTTTGGGGTTAATTTTAAGTATCTTTTATTTTTAATGTTTAATTAATTACCACCTTTGTTTCACACCGAGGCCGTGAGGTTTATTTCACCCTCCTTGGGGCTAACTTAATAGCCTCGTAGGCCCGGGTTACCCAGTGATAATTAACTTTGTTTAATTATTATAGTTTGTTATGAAAAGAAAAGAAAAGGTAGATTGGGTGTTTTAATTAATCAAATTAGTTAATTGACTTTTAGAGATTATTATTCTAAGGTTTGATATTTAGAAGTGTATTATCCTAATGCATTTTAATTTAAGATTAGATTTCCTAATTAAATCTGCATCTTTTAGATTTTTGGATTGGTTAAGAGTCTATTATTAAATTAATTGAATTAGATTTAGGTTTGCACTTTAGATTTAGAATTTAATAATTATAAGGAATGTTTGATTATGATTTGATTAAGGATTGGATGTTTCAGAATATTTTAAGGATTAAGTTAGGGTTGGTTGGTTGATTATTAGTGAATTAAAAGAAAGCCAAAACCTAGGAAAACGTGTCACTAAGTTTAAGTTTTAATGTCTCTACCCTATAGGGAGCATGCATCCTAGGTCTATATTTTCTAAGACTCGGTCCTTAATTTTTGTCCTTAAGTGTTACTAGTGTTGTAGGGCTAAAAGTGGTGTTTTTCTAATTCCTAAGACTTCTATACGGATGTCACAGGGTTTAAGGGATCTAATAAAGTAAAACAAGAGCAACCCTAAGTATAATTGAAGTTTCTACAAGGCCCTAGGGGTGGGAGTCGTACAATCAACTAGGTCCCTAAAGGTTTTCTAAGTTTTAGAAAGCTTACAGCACCGGGGGCTACGACCCGGTGGTTCCGCCCGTAGCGCCCCTACTAGATGAGTAGGGACGACTGATACTTGGATCCCATTGTCCTAGCTCCAGCTCCAAGTGCTCCTTGTCCGTTGCTTTCCAAAAGGTACCTCGCGAGACACAGAAAAGGCATGTATTAGAGCAATTCTATAAATAAACAACCGTGTAAGGAAATGGAAAATGCAATAAAAACTAGAACATACCTTTTGTTATTTGTTGAGCCACTTGTTCTTTAGGTTCTCCTTGCTTTGCAAGCATGTAATACCAAAAACAGAAAACAAACAACGGAGAAAACAACGAAAGAAAATCAAATACAAAAAAAAAAAAAAGGGGTGTAGGCATTGTTGTTATCAGACACACTTCGTAGCAGTCAAGTGCATCCTATAATGACAACAATGCCCTTTGATGTTCCCACTCCAAACGAGGCACTTGATACGTTTGACATACCTACCCACGACATTCTAAACCAAACCCAAACCAACGGAGGGAAATAGACTTCTAAAACTGAACTAGAATAAGACTCTCTATTTGTTTTATACTCATCCCAAAATTCTATACTTTTAGAGACTAATATTCAAGGGAGAATACAAAGGAGTAAGGACTGTCTTGCTTCAAAGAGGACACTAAAGGTTTCTAACATAAAGCTTCTAGATGTTTAAAATCAACTCATATATATTTTAGAAATGACCACTAGGAGAATTTAACTCAAATGGAAAGGTACTAGTCGTTCTCTAAAAGACACTAAAGGGGCCTTACTTCACAAGTTTAATCAAATACAACAAGACTTGCACGGACTTTCAAATTTGATACTACACAAATCTTACAAAAAGGAAATCTACCCAACCCTCTATTTTTTGTTTTGACACAAAAACCCTACCCAATACCTAATAATCAAGTGCTTCTATTTTATATTTGGAGTGGGGTAGTTTGTGGAAGTTTCTTAAATAAATGGACACTAGAAATCCTCTACTTAAGAAACATTCACAAAGCACCACAATAAAAATCTCCATACAAAACAATTCGCATAAAACCCCTCGATGCAAAATAATTAACAAAGCTTTCAATCATAAAACCATTCATAAATGTTCCCAAAGACATTTTATAAGATGACTAAGAATACCCATCATTAAGAGAAAAGACTAAGGGAAAAGACATATGAATATTCCTAAACATGCCACAAACCATTCCAAAATAAGATTAAGAAACCTTTCAATATGAATCAAATTATCTCGTATTCAAACAATTTATTTTAAACAATTGAAATTGCCATAAAAAAAAAAAAGTAGCATCCGAGTCTACAAAAAAAACAAACTCAACTTTGAAACTCATGAAGGTTCTCTAACACATCCCTAAATATTACTTTATAAAAAGCTTATGAATAATCACTATTGCCCTTTTCCAAATCAAAGCGCAAAACAATTTTTTGGATGCCAATATCTCATTCCTAAAACAGTTTGGGACACAAAACAAATAAAAAAAAGTGTCCAATTGATTCCCACAAGCATATGCGTCATAAAAGATAAAACTTTAGCAATTACAATTAATCCAATCTTTCGTATTGCACGAGGAGTTGTTCTAGGCGCAAATACTTAATATTCTCAAACATGCACCACTTCGTGATGATTTTTTTTTTAAACATGAAATGATTTTCAATAATATATATACCTTTGAAACCTTTTCAACATAAAACTTGGCTCAACTCTTAAAGCTTATTGTAGAGAAAATTTCCATGCTTCAAGCTAACAAACATATAAAAAGATCTTCCCAAATCAAAATTCCATTCCCAAAAAGAACCTTTCCCGAGACAAAGCAAACATATACCTCACAGGAAAGTTCTAACAAATCAACATTCATAGGTCAAGAATTCAAACAACTCTTGAGTTATAAAAAAAAAAGCACTTCACAGTGAACTATTTCTTTTCTAAAATAATTTGAAACCCAAATATACAAAACCGTCACTTATCATTGAGAGGAGGAGATGCAACGCTATTTGTTAACGATATTCAAATAAACCAAAAAAAGAAACTTAGTTGGCTATCACAAGTTCCCAAACTTATCATAATCAACATGAACTTAACTATCCATTCTAAAATAAGGTAATTTAACATATATTGTAACAGGATTAACAATGATCATCGTGAAACATGAGCATAATGAAGGGTTTGGTAAGACTGCTTAGCCTGGATCAATATGAAAAAAAAACTAGTATTTTTGCATTTATACTTACGAAGCGTTCATATGAGCATTTAATCAAAGCATGCCACTTGAAATTTTGCTTAAGGCTCGCCCACATTTATCATTCCATGAGTTGCGATTAGAATAAAACTCCATTTTGAATCAAAATATCACCAATCTTTTCCAAGAGCATTTCACCACGCATAATCGTTATTATATTTTTTTTTGAAAGAAGAAAAGAAAGTCAAACGAATGAAATAAAAGAGATATGGATATGATAATACTTGCTTGTAAGTTCAAAAATGCTCTTATGTAATGTACTCATGAGACAAAGTGTATGGACCTTCATACATCATATTAACTATGCTCTGCAGAAACTATGGAAGAGAGGACACAAACCATAAGCTTGCAAGAGACATTTTTACACAAGGATATATCACTATGTTTAGATACACATTCAACGAACCACTTCTATGATAATCTGTAAACTCATCTCACCACACAAGCGGTCAAGACTTCCTTTTCTTGCAACACACGAATACTTATAAAAGAAGAAAAGAGAAGAAAAAAAAAAGGTACATGGATTTCTTTAATTAACAAAACAACCACAAAAGCTATTTGGAATTTACAAACTCATCACCAATAACACTAGTTAAAAGACCCATGAACACTACTATAAGAAGATTTTGGGGTAAATTTCACAAGCACACATGTGCAAAGGAACAACATAGCTTAAAACTTAATGGACCATTAATCAAATATCAAAATTTCTCTCAAAGGGCATTTCATCAAATACCTCAAGTGCATGTTTTGATAGAAGGCAAGAAAAAGGTTTTCCTACACACTTTGGAGTTTACACCTAAATCTCTAAGCCAAACTTCACGGACCACATAAATTTCTAATGCCACTTATTTGCTCAAATCAACTCCTAGATAAGAATGCAAATCAACTCATAATCCCCAAAAACCAACTGTGAAAACCAAAAGTAAATGCATTCACCTGGAAATAAATAAAAAAAAAAGACAAGAGGTGTGATGACATACACACCTCTAAAAAAAAAGAAAGCTTCATTCACAAAGGAAACTTTAACCAGGTAATGTGAACCTTTGCATTTACCCAACTCTTCAACCATTGAATCATTCACAAACTAGAAGAGATGCTAGAAGCTAAGGATGCAAGATATTGAGATGAAACAAGAAGAAAATAAATGAAAATGAGAAGAAACTAGGAGAAGGAGAAAAAGGAAGGGAGGAATACTCACCTTGCAACAGTTCAAGCTCTGTCCAGTCGTCGGGATCGGTCCTGGCTGAAGTCGGACGGGAGCAAGAGGAGGCCGGGACAGGTAGTGTCGGCGTCGGGCTGGGTAGCGTCGGCGTCGGGTTCGGTCCTAGACCGTGCGAACAGCAGAGAGAAAGAGAGGGAGGGAGCCGAGGGAGTCTCGGCTCGTGCTGGACCGAGAGGGCGCGAGGTCTAGGCCGATCCGGAGCAGAGGAGGGCGGTTGGAGGCCTCGAGCTGCTTCTGGGCTTGTGCGAAAACAAGAGGGAGGGGGCTCGGGATGTCTGCGAACGGAGAGCACCGAGAGAGGGGGGGGGGGGGGGGGCTGAGCGAACCAACCGAGAGAGAAGGAGAGATCGGGCGTGAGATTGAGAGTGAGAAGTCGTCCTCCCTCTGTGAAGTCCCGCTTGAAGTCTTCATTCGGCGCAGATACGAGTCGATGCCCAAGAAGGAAGCCCGCCAACCCGCATCCTTCATTTCAGTAGCTCAAAACGCATGAAAGGAAGCTGTCATCTGCCTCATATCGCTGTTCTGCCTGAAGAAAATCGCGAATGTTAGAAACAAAAGGACCGTGCCAACTGCGTACTCAATCCGGATCGCTCGATCGAATTTCCTGATCTTGCATCAATTTTGAATCCACCAAAAAGTGCATTAGAGTTTAATGGTATTTAAATTGAATTGAACCAGATCATATTTGACTAAGTCGGGTTAGACTCGAGTCCAAATTTGACTCGATTTGAGTCAATTCGGACTCGAGTCGGCTCAATGAAATTAGTTACACAAAATTGGATCCAAGATAACGATCAATTCAAATTAAATCAGGTGTGATGCAATGAAAATAAACTAATTGAGTCTAATTGAACACATTCGAGTCTAATCTGGCTCGAGTCGGGTCGATTCGAGCTCGAATTGGACTCGACGATGTTTGATTAGATCGATCGAACGAGCTCGAGCATGCTCGCGCCAAAATCGAGGTCAACAGGGGATAATGGACACACTGACACATTACTCTTCTTTATTCTAATGTGAATGAAAAAGAAACTTTAGGCCTCAATATTTTTTCATTAGCACTTAGTCTTAGTTAAAAAAAAAAATCTTATGCAATAATATCTAAGATCTATTTTTGCCTTCAAATTATCTTTTGTTTTGTCTTTTACATCCATCACTGTATTGAAAATGTTATCGAATACATTTTTATCAATATGCATAAAATCTAGATTATGACTTATTAAATTAGTACTCAAGTGCTCTAGTAGGGTAATATCTAAAAGATACCTTTTTCATCCAATTATGTTGAACTCCAAATCTGGCTACGTACTCTACACTCTAATATTGTAGGAGATTGGATGATAATAGGTATGATCATATTGATTGCTACCGTTATGAATTGAAGATTTCATGCATATTATTTATTTTTTCATGCTTTGAGTTTGATAGTAGGCTTCTACTGACCTGTTGGGCTTTACAAGCTCAATACAGGTTGTTTAATGATTTCATATCATGGAAGAAATTTGGGAGTGTAAGGCTGATCATATATAGGTGTTTCAGATCAATAGTTTATGATTTTCCTGATAACAAACATTCTTGTTCCTCTACGACTGCATTATGTACTGACATTTCAGGTGCACACGATTGGACTACAATTTGGAATCAACTCAAGATTGGGTAGACTAGGTCTGAGTCAGTTTGTACTCTTTTTCATTTCTTGAGTCTGTTGTATTTGGTGAGGCACTGGATGATTTGTAACTTAGAAGGTTCTCTGTTGTTCCCTTAAAGATTTCTATTTTTTTGTAACATCGTCCGGGACGATTTGTCCAAAAATAGAAACCCTAATTAGGGCATCCTCATTAAGGCAGCCGTCATAAACTGATCGGTCTGGACGATACCTGTATTGACCCGGACGATAGTCTCAATTCAGAAAGAATCAGCTGCCATAATCAGTTTAGGTATTCTTTGTTTTAGGAAATCGGCAAGGACGATATTCCTATCGTCTAGGACGATCTAACTCAATTATGCCTAAATTGATCTGGTATATTTAGAAAGCATTAATGGTTGATTGAAATGATCACATCGTCTGGGACGATCGTAGGATTGGCCGGAACGATGTCCTGGACGATTTATATCGGACAGCTCTATTCAGGGCGATGCTCTGGATGATTGAAATCAGTTTTAAACTAATCGGCCTGGACGATCGTAATATTGGCTAGGACGATGTAACCAATTTTCTTCTGATCGTCCCAAATCGTCCCGGGTTGTTGAGCTGAATTTGTACTGATCGGCAAGGACGATATGCCTATCGTCCTGGACGATAATGTCGGCAACTTGCATTAATGAGCTCGTTTTGAGAGCTTCTATTTAATCTTTGACATGACACTTTGTAAAGTGTCTTTGGCAGCCATTGTTGCTTCGTTCTTGTGAGGGAGACCTGAAGAGAGAGCTTGAAAGGGAGCGAGGAAAGGGTGGAGTTTGAGAGAGGGAGAAGATCCTGTGAGTGGGGGCTCAAAGGAGTGTTGAGGGGATTCCACACGGTTGCTACGGCAAGCTCGCACCTGAATACCGTCAGATTCAAGGCTTGTCTGGAGGGAAGTTCACCAAAGAAGAAGATCTCTTTGGTGTCAAAGGACCCGACGATCCCGCCGCACCGGGGAAGGTGGAAGGGATTTTGTAAGGCTTCTCCGCCTAGCTGTGGGGGCTAAAGGAGAGACACTTAGTTTAGTGCAATACTTTGAGGGTGCCTCCAAGGAGTGGACGTAGGTCAAGGTTTGACCGAACCACTATAAATCTGGTGTGTTCTTTCTTATTATTGCTTCCGCATTTAATTTCCGCATCGTTGATTTTATTGTGGTGATTTGGTTTGGAGTTTTGTTTTAAAAGATCTTTAACAACCAATTCACCTTTCTCTTCTTAATTAGCTTTGGAACTAAGTTCATAGGGCTTAACATCCCCAACGAACTTTCAATAGGATCCTTCAAGTTTCATTGTCATTTATTGTTTAGTTATTATTTTGAGCACAAGAATGGCAAGCATTATGTTGTATTTGTATAACTTCTGTCAAATATATAAGATCTTCGAGTAATGAATACATATGTATATTAATATTTTGATCAATATATTTATTTCTAATGATATTTTATTAATTAAATTAATTAAATAGCTGTGATTATTATTATTAAAAGATAAAAAATACAATTATTTTCAAATTAAATTATGTGGTGTGACATTACGTGTTTAGGCTTTTTGGGAGGAAGAGAAGGTCATTCTCCACCTAGAAATGGAGAAGTGCTCTTTCGCCTTATTGAGTGTAGAAGGAGCATTTACAAGTAGAATTTTTAAAGAATAGGACTTTTGGGGAGTTGACGTAAGCTAAGATTGACCGAATCAATGAAAAAAATCTTAGTTTTGATTTTATTTTAACTTTTTAATACTTCGTTTCTTTCAACTTTAATTATCTAGAATTGTGTTATTAAACTATTGAGATTACATTGAAGAAATATTTATCCAAAACAACATTTTCATAAGCTTTTTATTAATCAAAATTAATATCTCATGTAATTTTATTTCTTTCAAAGTGAAAGCAAAAGAAATATTTTTAGCTCTTTTTGCTCTAAAGTTATATTATTGTTTTAAATTTTTTTTGCTGCACGTTGTGTTGTATTGTTTAGATAAAGATATATATATATATATATATAACCAATTCAACCCCCTCTTTGTAGTGCCACGACACTTTCAACCTCTACGCCATCGAATATGCAACGAATGCATGCAAGCAGACATAATGCATTCTTAAAATCTTAAAATGAAATATTAAACACATCCTAATAACTAAATATTCTAGCAAATAATAAGATCAAGTATTTTTAACCATATACAAGCACCTTAGCACAACTTTCAAATTCAAGTGCAATATCTCAAAAAGTGGGTTGTTGCTTTGAAAAACATGTTGATGCTCCAAAAGTGCATTGATGCCTTGAAAAGTTTATAACTATTTAAAAAACATGTAACTATAGTGAGAAGCATGTAATTACCTCGATAAATGTAAAACTAGTCCAAAAAGCATGCCACCATTTCACAAGCACATAAGTAAATAAAAGGAATATGTGCACACTTTGAAAATGCAATGAAGACTACTCATTTTAATCAAATGCATACATTACAATTACAACAATATTGGGTTTAAAATCTCAAACCCCATGGTTAAATATATTAAACAATATCACTCAAACATTAATGTTGATTCAAGTTTAATTTTTTCTAGAATTTCATGAACTCTCAATTAATTATTGAATAAAATTAATTTATATTTACTTAGAATAAATAATAATAAATGATAAAAATTTTAGGGTTAGCATTTATATTACTTAAGTATATTAAGATGGAGGGGATGATAATATGGGGAGAAAAAGGAGAATAATAAGAGGAAAAGAAAAACATACATTTCATTCCTTTGCACTCCCTTAATATCCGATCAAACGACCTAGCCAAAATCATCAGGTACAAGATTGGGGGCTATCTTTCTTGCACTAAGAACTAACACACTTGTGTGTTTTCTTGGGCCTTTGCACACTACTCTCTCTCAATATCTTTTAATAAATTGATGTCCTAAGGGTTTTGATATGATCCCAATAAATAGAATTGGGGTGATGGGAATTTATTAAGGTGAGTTTGATTGGTTAGATTGACCTAGTCTAAGGAAAATAATAATAAGGGTTGTTACACCATTAACTTTACCTTTGACCTTGCTGAGGTTAGGGATGAGGTGTATCATGAGAAGGATGTGGAACAAGTGTTTTGAGGAGTTGCATGAGTTAAGTGGCCAGCCCCTTGCTCTTATATATAGAAATAAGATGGTGGATTTAGAGGATTAACCTCTTAACATTATATTTTCATATAATGGTAGAGAAGAGTTAGAAGATTAACCAATTTATATTGTATATACAACTAAGAAGGGCATTGAGTTAAGGGATCAACCCCTTTTCATTATATATATAATATATTTGTTATAATTGTAGGAATGAGTGACGTATATTGTATAAAGTTTAAAAATAACATCACAAAAAAAATGAGAAGTATCTGATTGGGGATTTCATAAATTCATAAAGAAAAATATATATGCTAATGGATCAATGTGTCGTTTATCCCCTTCCCCTATTGAAAATGAGCAATTGCCCTCTTGCAAATCTTAGATATCAAGACAGATTGACAACCTAAGGGAGAAAAAGATAAGGGTGAGCAGCAGAAGCGTAATGTTGTTAAAACAGTTGAATGTTCCAACTATATGGATGGGTAGCAATGTAATAAATCTTTTATTTTTTGAAAGTATAGTTCTAACATTTGATCAATACTTCTACTAATTTTAATTTTTTACAACATATTGATCTTTTAATAAAAGATCAAATTTGATAATACCCAAAAATATATGATAATGATATAACTATGTTTTAAAAGCTCATGAGTAAGGACTTCTTTAAGTGGCTAATTTGGCATTCACGTATGCCATTAGAGAGGGTGAGTTTTGTAAGTCATGTGTTGATGTAACTTATATATTTCTAACAAATTAAAAAAAAGTTATTAGTTTATATGTGAGATTTCACGTTTCATGATATTCATGATGTTGTATGACTATAACCCTTTTTACACCTCACTATAGACCTTACATGAAATGATGAATCCATCTAAGAATTACTTTTTAAGTTGCTTTAGTAGATAGGGGTTTTGATAAAAGATAAAATATTCTCCTGCTACCACATATGATGTTCTAACTGCTATAGTAAGTTTATCCTTGTAAAATTTCAAGAAAACATAACTTTGTTAAGTAGTCATCACACATACAATTTAATGAGTGTCATATATCTTAATAATAGTTATTGTGGAGTGTATGCAATATTACACCTAATATGCTTGATCTTAAGGAAAAATCTTCTAAAATTTACACATAATCATTTACAATTCTTTAGAGGCTATTTATACACAACTTTATTCCACATTAATGCAAAGCCATATATTTAATTAATATTTTGATATAAATAGTCATTCTTTGTGTTTACTTATTACTTAGATTAACATAACTCTGTATAAGTTGTAGATATTATTAACAGTTTCATGAATTTACTTCAAATTTTTAAAATGAACCTTGAAACAAACTGAATATAAATTGAACACAAACCAAATATGAACATCAATCATTTAGAAGAATCAAACATGAAAATAAACAGAATAGCTCGAATCGAGTTTGAATCAAGCTTGAACAAGTTGATAATAAAAGTGCTCAAATATAAACAAGCACCTGCGCATCTTGGTATGACTCGTTTGCAACTCTACTTATAACCTACTTTATCATCACAACTCTCTTTGATGGATGTTGTGCTGGTTTCTCACATTATGATATCTACATTACATCAATTATAATATTTTCTAATAATTTTTTATATGTTTACGAAATTGTGTTATTACTATTGTGTTTTACTTATTGTAATTTGCACAACGTGTTATCGTTGTTGCTTTCGTTAAGAGATAAGCCCTATGTATATTATAATTTGTACCCTTTAATGCCTCAATCTGAGTTATAATCCAAAATTCAACTATGAGCAAACAATTTTTGAACGATGATCAAACATTAAACAAACAATAATCGAGTCGTAATTGATCTATCTCCATTTAATATTTGCATGATCTAAGAGCCATGATAAAAAAGATCGAGTAATGTTCATAAAATGATCGAGCTTCATCAAATAATCATTGATTCATAGTTAAATAATTATCACACTATCTTCATATTATATCAGAATCACAAATTATCTATATTTAAATCAAGACATCAATGATAGAAACATATTTGATTCTATTCTATATGCTTCAACTTCAAAAAATAGTGTGGATTGTACCTTATTATTTGTAATTTGATATGAAGTGAACATTCAAACATATATTTATTTAAAAAAATTAAATAACATACATATTTATACAATTTGCACTATTAAATATTAATACAATATAAATTTAAGTTTCACTAGATTTAAGTTTGGTTTGGGACATTTTTTTTATTGCTTTCAAAAAAAAAAATTTTTAGCACAAAATTATCTATTTAAAATTTTTTTAACTTTTATACTAAAAAATTATATATATAAAAAAAACTATCTCAAAAGCCCCAATAAAATTTAAATGAATATATCAGATTTACAATACTCCAGAGTCCAGCCACATAACTCTACAGGCCCATAAAGTTTAAAACAGCTTTTGAAAATTCAGTAAACCCAGGGCACCAAAAACCCTCCATAGAACCCCTAACACTTCGTTCCTGCCAACCTCGCCATGCTTCTCTTGCGCGCATTTCTTAACGCGAGGGGTCCTTCCGGCCGCAGATTTGCCCACCGGCGAGCGGTGGCCGGCGATACCTTGGTAAAACCTCATTCTGGACCTCCGTCTCCGCCGCAGGCCCCTCCACGGCCGCCGCAGAAACCGATACCCTTCACCATGCACGGCTTCACCTGGCACGACCCTTACAGCTGGATGTCGAATCTCTCCGACAGTGTCTCGATGCGCCACATGGACGTGTACATGGAGTAAGAGGAGAAATACGCCGAGGCGGTGATGATCGCCGCCGACGCCGACCGCCTTCAGCGCAAGCTCCAGATCGAGATGGCTCCTCGCATGTCCTCTGATCTCTGCTCACCGCTCGTTCGCTGGGGTCCGTGGCTTTACTATCGCCGCGTGGAGGATGGGAAGCCATTTCCGGTGCTCTGCCGACGTAAAGCTAGCTTGCAGGAGGAGTTCATTTCCTACAATGCGCCATCTGTCGGCTTCGACTTAACTGCCGGCAAGAGAATTGAGCAGAAGCTGCTCGATTATAACGCTGAATCTGAGCGATTTGGAGGTAAGACAGCTGAAAATGTTTCTTTGAATACGAACTTGTCTTACTTTTAGGTCTGTTTGGTATCTGATTTGGTATCAGATTTAAGCAGGATTTAACCTAAATCCAGCCAAACGATTTTCTGCGCGCCTTAGTGCGCATTGTTTGTCTGTAGTACGAAATAAGAAGTGAATAATAAGTCCGTTGCTGAGCAAGCATTCATGCTTTTTGGCAATAGCATTTTAGTAAATTTACAAGAATCTGATTGATACCTATCACAATAGTCAAATAAAATCTGAATAGCTTGATTCAATATGATTTCAAATATTTTACTCTGTGTAATGCACTAGTTAATGTAATGGCTCCTTTGTGGCCACGAAGCCAAGACCTTAGATTGGACATATTAAGGCAAATTAAACTCATGCTGCAACTGTTATGATTCTTCCTTATGGTTTCTCCTCTTTTATGATGCACTACCTCTGCCACAACCAACAAATCACTTTACAGTAATCTTATCTCAGCCATTCAAGTATAACTAATAGCTTTTATTTCTACCGTTAGATGTATAGCTCTTGATAAATAGATTGAATACTACTGTTCTTGAGAGTAAGAAAATACAAATTTACAATACAATAACAACAACAATAAGCTTTTATCCCACTATAGGGGGTCGGCTACATGAATTCTTTCTCTCCATTGTGTTATATGAAGAGTCAAATTCTCATCATCTAAATCTAATAAAGAAATGTCATTTTTATTAATTTCTACTCATACTATAAATTTGTGTTGTAAAATACAAATTTACAGTATGAGTAAAAATTCGAGTAGTTATTTTTCTATTTTTGCTATTTATCTAGTTTCTGTAACAATTGTTCTTCAACAAAGTTTATATGGCAACAGAGCTTATCAGATTAACAGCCTCATCTTCTCGATATGACGCAAATGAACATTTCCGACATTGTTGATTCACTGTGGTCTACCAGGGAAACTCAAAGTCTTAGCACTCTACTGGCTGAGCTTCACATTCCGGCTTGATAAAAGTTTCTTATGAACAATGTGAAGCGCATGATAAACTCCCCTTTTACTAAAGACAACCACCTTGTTTTTCGATCTCAGATTAACAAAGTTTTTATTGCAAATGGATTCAACAGATTCCTATCTGGAACCGTTACTCAACCTCCCAAATATTTACCTGGTGCAGATGGCATTCTGGCTCCTAATCCCAACTATAATCAGTGGTTATTGATCAGCCAAAATCTGACATCAACTCTATTCAGTTATTTCAGCTCCTTTATTACCTTATGCATTGAATCTTGACACATGCAATGAACTCATGCAAACGCTTGATAAAGACTGAAATCTTCAAATTGATCATGCATTTTACAACTCAAAAGTGAACTGCATTACTTAACTATGAAAGATTAAACAATGACTCTATATTTGTCTACAATTAAGGCCCAAGTGGATGCAATTTTAGTTGTTTCCAATACCCTTGATCATGAGGACATCATCCTATATATCATAAACAGTCCACCAACATCCTATCATGCATTCAACATGGCTATTTACACAAATTTGCAACCTCTTAATCTGGATGATCTCTATTCTCTCCTATGCAACAAAGAAGTCAATCTAGCCATTAATGATATACGTGACATGCTGATTGCTCAATCCACTGAACCTCAAGCTTCCCTCAACACCACTCGAGGATGTTCTTATGGTCGTGCTCCATTATTCTACTTTAACCGTTGTAGATCAAGCTATCGTGGATGTTGATCTTTCCCTACTCGAGTTGCTCATCCTTCTATTCCCTCAAGTGAATACCAAATTTGTCATAAAAAGGGATATACCGCTGTTAACTGTTGATTTTGAACTAATCTAAATTACCAATCTCCTTCTTCCAATTCCTCTGTCTCATTGTTTCATGGATTTCATAATTATGTTATTTTTTTGAATGTCTTCTCATGCTATTGTTGGTTATTTCTTACAAATTACAATAACAATAACAACATCAACTTTTTATCCCACTACGTGTGGTTTGCTACATGAATCTTTCTTCTTCATTATGTCCTATTAAGAGTCAAATTCTCATTTAAATATAATAAAAAATTATTTATAATATTTTTTTTACAAAATCATTTTAGATCTACCTTAACCTTTCATAACATAGGTCAAATCTAATATATGTACTCTACTAACCGGTTCATCAGAAGGCCAATGTTTTATGTGTCCAAAACATCAATGGTGACTCTCTCTAATCTTATTTGCCACTAGAGCTACTCCAACCTTTTTATGTATATACTCGTTTCACATTCAGTCTCTAAGAGTGCCGCTCATCCGCCTAAGCGTCCTCATCTCTGCAACAACTTTATTTTATGCTTCTCTTTTAATGGCCAACATATTGCGCCATAAAGCATTATATGTCTTGTCACATTTTATATAATTTTCCCTTAAATTTTAAGTTTGAAGGGTACTTTTTTATCACACAACAAACCTGATGCTTTCCTCAACTTTAACCATTCAACTTGAATTATACTAATCATATCCCCATCTATTTTTCCATCACTTTGAACAATAGATCCGAGATATCTAAAAAATGTACTCTTATTAATGACTTGATCACTCAAAGTCACAATCCTCCCACTAGGTCTATTACTACTAAAATTACATTATGTATTAAGTTTTAGATCTACTCAAAATGAAAACATTTAAACTCTAAGTTTGACCTCCATAATTTAAGTATTCCTTCAACTCCCTCTATAGTCTTATCTACATGAAGAATGCCGTCAACAAAAAATATACACCAGTGTACATCCTCTTGCAAATGTCTGGTAAGAACATCCATGACTAAGGCAAAAAGATATGGGCTTAAAGCTGATCCTTGATGTTATCCAACTGAAATAGGAAAATACTTGGTTAAACCACGTAGTGTTTGAACACAAGTAACAGCCCTTGCATACATATCCTAAACCTTAATTGTTGGTTATTCTTATGATACATAAATTTGAAACGTTTGTTAATATTTATCAATTTAAATATTCAATTGAAAAACAACTTGGTCATTCAATATTCACTCTTAGAATTGATGGTGGAGGTGAATTCACTAGTAAAGCATTCACTTTTTTTTTTCCGGCCAAACACGATATAACTCATCAATTCTGCTGCCTTTATACACCTTAGCAAAATGTGGTTGCTGAATGCAAGCATTGACATATATTTGAAACTACTAAGACTGTTTTACTTTTACTAGATGAAAATCTACCATATAATTTTGGGTGTCTTTTACCTTAACATCTATTTATTTAATAAATCTCATGCTCTCTCCAACTACTCACTCCCTGTCTCCATTTCAGCTACTATTCCATCAAGCTGTCACATATAATCATCATTGTGTCTTCGACTGTTGTTGCTAACCTCTCTCACCTCCTACTGTTAAGCATAAATTGTCCCCCACTGCCATTCCTTTTATTTTCACTGGATATCTTGAAAATTATAAGGGTTATCACTGTTTTAATCCTCTCACGGGAAAAAGTAATAATTGTCCACCATGATCACTTTCAATAACACATTCTGCCTTTCAAGACTACTTTCCCACTCTCTATCTCCTATGTACACTCAGCTTCATCTATCACACCATCATTATCTCTTGTGCCTTGCTCTTGCCCTCCTAGTTCTATTCCACCGCAGACTTCTTCCCAATCTTCGATCAATACTTACGCAGCCCCTTCTTCTCTTAAATCTGCTCCTCAACTGTCCCTTCCCCCATACTTAAGCAGCCACTTCCGCTCTCTCTTTTTGATTGAATTGTTGCTTAAGGCGGAGTTTTATGATTATGCTGTCCTAGGTGATTCTCTCCTGTGTGTCCAAGACAAGCTATACTGAATGAAGCACGCAATGATGGTCAATCCAGTCATTCGTGGTCATTAACCATTGGTCATAGGATGTCTATTTTTTATTACCAGGTCTAATATATGATAGTGGAATATCGATTGCAGATTATATTATGCAAGGACTTTCCTAAGGTTATTTTATAGAAGATCTATTTATTTCCATTGCTTGAATTACATATTTAACAGAAGATGCGAGTATTAATTGGACAAATTTGCAGTGGAAAGCTGTTTGAGTCATTTTCATTTGTTGTTTGCTTAATTTGCCCCAGCTTTTATTTACTGAATTTATTCTTGAATGCTCGTAGTTTAGAAAATTATGGTTAATTTATGGAGTACAAGATGCATTCTTTTACTTTTTCACCATGATTAATCAATTTACTGACATGATTTTCCCCATCCATTTATAGGTTACTCTTATGAAGAACTATCTGAAGTTTCTCCAGATCATCGTTTCCTTGCATATACCATGTATGACAAAGAAAAGGACTCCTTTACTTTATCCGTGAGGGATTTAGCTAGTGGTACTCTACTCGACAAACCAAGGGCTGATCGAGTTGCAAATTTGTCATGGGCAATGAATGGAAAGGCTCTGCTTTACACTGATACAAACAGTGAAAAAAGGCCACATCGGTGAGTATGCTAGAAAGTTATGATCCAATGAATTTTTTTACTTTTCTTTTTCTATTGTAATTGTATATTTGCTATCTTTAGGATCTTCTGTAGTATGCTTGGGTCCACTAAAGATGATGTTTTGATTCTGGAAGAGTCCGATGAGAATGCTTATGTTAACATTAGAAATACCAAGGATTTTCAGTTTATTACTGTAAATATCTTTTCAAATACTTCTTCTAAGGTATAATGAAATTTACGCACCTTGTGTTCAATTTCATCCATTGTTTTTCTTCATTTGGAATCTCTTTTTCAGGTGTACTTGATAAATGCGGCTGAACCGCTCAACAGCATGACTTTAGTGTGGGAGTGTGAACCTCTTTCTAATTGTATAATTGAGCACCATCATAAAATTTTGTATCTATTTACGAATGCTGCTAAAGGAGCTGTGCCCGCTGATTCGCATTATCTGCTTTGTTCTAGGCTTGAAGCGTCCGGTTATGGGAATTGGGAGGTAATCAACTTTCAGATGTTTGTGTAAATCTTTGGCTTCAGTGCTTCAGACTGTTTATGCTTATTGTTCCATTTTATTAATTTCCATGTGATGCTATGCGAGACACTCATAAACAAATTTCTTGTCTTTTTTGAGAAATTTCTAGTATTTTCAGATTAATTTTAATATTTTATTTTAGTTTTATTGTATTTAATTATTAGGATTATCTTTTTTTTTATTTTAAATTTGATGAATTTTTTAAAAACATGTATAGATGTATGTTTTAATTTGGTTTGAATTTTAAATTTAATTTAATTTCTATAAATAGGGGTTTTTATTGCTTCTTCTAGTTAATCCAATTATACATGCATTTTGAATCAAGATTCCTTTTGTCTTTGCTCCTCTCTCTCTCTCTGCGCTTCTCTCCCCCCTACACACATGCATGATATTCTCTGCATCATGAAAACCAAGAAAAGGCTTTTATATGATTCTTTAGAAGAATAGTTCTATTTGTCCCATGGGAGTTGATGAAATACAAGGCATGCAAAAGTTTTTATAACATTCTCTAGAATTTTCCTATATTTTAAAGTAATGTTAGGATTTTAATTCAACTTTAGTGTATTTAATTGTTAGGAGTATCTTAATTAAATTAGATGATATGATTTATTTGACTTATAGATTGAAGATTTAATTTATTTTTAATTTTAAATTGTAATTCTATTTGTATTAATAGTTATTGCTTGTTATTGAATTAATCCAATTATGCGTTCAATTTGAATCAAGGTTCCTTTCACTCCCCAATAATTCCTCCCTATTCATCAGCTTGTTCTCTCCACATGATCTATATTCTCTTTCTCCACCCGCATATATCATATCCCATGATTTACCCACTGAATTACTCTTTAGCACACGCATCCTGAGGCTTTTTTTTCTACATAATTTCTCTCTCCTAGCTGCTATGCAACCTAAATCCCAAGTAAGCAATGCACATCCAAAGGATAGAATTCAAGAGAAGAAGACAACTGAAGATAAAGCAAGGTGACATACACTGAAGGCTTGATATCAACTTAACATCAGATATATCTTCTTTATACATCACAATATCTTTGCATTTATCTGTTTATGTTGCGTCTACTTTTGATTCGTCAGTAACAAGTAATTTATAGGTGTTTCAAATGTACAAGGGCTTGTACTCCACAAGGCATATGGAGAATGGTGATTGTCTAGGCATTACTTTCTAATGTAGATATTGGCTTTTTTATTCTTTTCCCAAAAAAAATAACTGAACTTGCCATGTATGATTTTTGAAGAATGACTTTTTTCTTAATTGAAAATTTGTTTGTTGAACAAGTGTCTTCTGCGTTCTCTCTCTCTTCTTGAGATACTCAGCAAGAACATATTTTATTCCTTCTCTCCATGTTACAAGTTCCCAATGTTGAAAACAATGATGATTTTATTATTATTATTATTATTTTATAAAGCTTATTTTGTGTTTCAAACCAGTTGCGCTGTCTTGAACTTATGCATATACTTTATGATGATCAGTGGAAATAATTTTTAAGCAAGTTAAATAAGCTGTTTTTCATTCTCTTTTGCATAACTTCCATGACTTATATGCTTAAGAGTGTTTTGATGCTAGATTCTTAGGATAATTCTTATAGAATTTTCTTGCTAAATCATGACTTCAATAATGAGAAAGGTTTTTATTTCTTACGTATAATCATTATTCTTTTCATTGTCACCACTTAGAATGTAATTCTCGAGGAACTTGCTGTTTCTCTTGAGGATGTTGATTTATGTGACACGCATATGGTGCTTGTTCAGAAAGAAGACAAAAGATATAGGCTTTGCTCAATTTTGCTGCCTTTGGACACAAAGGTATAATGTAAGCATTTTTCCTTCCCTGTTTGACTTCATAATATCACGCGGAGCTTCTTCTATTGCGTTTGAGCTAGCGTTTGTCTTACATTTGAATTTTATTTTGGTTATACGGGATGATTACTTCTTGTCATTTGAATTCATCAAGCATAGGCTGAATAGGCAGCTGAACATGATCTATGACCTATTGGCACATTACTTATTAGCAAACTCAGGTATTTGCAACATCTAATCCCAATAAGTTTCATGGCCTTTTATAAGAGGACATACTAGACCACCTAAATTTTATTTACTTAGTTTGTTCAACATTTTGTGGATGATAAGAAATATAAATTTTTGTTATGTTTCCATTTTTTTTGAAAGAGTTTTCCTAAAATAATATATGAATTTTATATTCATTTTAGACACGAGTTTTTAGGTATCCCCTACTATTTATCCACGTCATTGAAATATAATTTAATAATGCGAGTTGCATCAACAATTTTATGTTTTGAAATAAAATGAATTATTTTAGAAAAATAATCAATCATTATAAAAATAGAATAATCTTTTGAGGTAAACTAAGGTTCTCCTCAAGCTTATATGCAATATGCAAAGTTGTATTAAGCCTAGTGTTGTATTTGTTTATCTAGCAATTTAGAAGTTCTATATTATGAAACAATGCATACCACAACTCTTTTTAAACTAGGCTAAAGGTATAAACGAGTCAAGTCAAGCATGGGACATTCTTGGCTTGAACTTGAGCTTTGACTAAGTTATTCTATCATGTGCTTAAGGTGGACATATAATTGTTAGAATGCAGAAGGTTTGAAGCGGCATGTTAAACTATTAATCCTAATTATTGCCTACATCACAAACTAATTAGTCATTGATGTAGGAAGGGGGGGGGGGGTCAATCCAAATCCTAAATTTTGGGTTTTGACTTCCCTTAGACTTTCTAGCTCATTAATTTTTTGAGCTGAAATTTAGCTCATTATGAGCTATTTTTAGTTCATTAAATGGGAAATTTATTGCACTTCCTAGCTCATTAATCCAAAAAGGTTTGCTACCTCTTCTCCTACCCTTTGTCTATTTGTTTTCTTGTGCTGGCTGCTTTTCCCGTGCCTTGTCCCTTGGGTTCCCGTGGCTGGCTGTTGGTTTCCTGTACTGGGTGGTTTTCCCGTGCTTTTGCCCCTTTGGTTCCGTGGATTTCTGCTTGGTTCCCGTGGCTGGCTTTTGGTTCCTGTACTGGGCTGCTCGGTTCCACGGTTCTCTGCTTGGTTCCGTGGGCTTTCTGCTTGGTTCCCATGAGCTTCCTTCTCTTTTTTGCTGAACCGTTTGGGATTTGCTGAAGTGGTTGTTGGCCCTTCATTTCCCTAAATATAATTGGCTTATTTGGTGGTATTATGGCTGTTTAGTTCCCTTCTTTTGCCTATATATAGAAGATGTTTTTGGATGGTGAAAAAATTCAATTTTTGGAGTAAGCAAACCTGAGGGTTTTGTTGGAAAAGCTTGAGAGCTTTGTCCACTTCTTCTTCTTCTCTATCTTGGGAAAGCTTGCGAGCTTCTCCTCCTTCGTCTCGACTTCTAACCTTCTTCTTCTATCCGCAAGTGCCACCTCATATGTATCCTTCTTCTCTCAACAAATGAAAAGCAAGTTTAGGTGTGTGTCCAAGTTTGTAAGTGTTGTTTGTAAGAGTCATGAGATGTAAGAGTTTTCTCTAATATTATAAAAAGTGTCTTTGTTTCTTATTTTGTGTTTTTTTTAGTATTTTGTTAACTTTTATTATCTAGAAAGAGATTTATTTTTCTAGCAAAAAAATTAGGTGCTTCCTAATTTTTTTGCTTACTTTTGCGTGCATTAGTCATCCTATTGAAGATTGTTATAATTTCAAAGACAGTAGAGAGAAAATATTGGAAGGGTGAGTTCGTGTTGTTAAAATTTGTTCTAATTAACCGAAAGAGAGTATCAATAAAGATGGTTACGTCCTATTTATACCACCAATTAATTAAGAAATGAAAGAAAAAATAATAAAAAAGTGAAGAATGGGAGACCGTGGTCTCGAAAAGGTAGTAAAAATGTTAAAAGAGCTTGGAGAAGTTCTCGACAACAAGTGGAAGTCACCAATCGAGCCCGTATTTGAGTTGAAAGAAAAGCCAAGTTCAAAAATGTATACTTCTAGATTACCAATCAAAAGTTACACGGTCAAGCTAGCTCGTTGCGGCCCATCTTAGTCCTATCAAACGAATAGAAAAAGCCAACTGAATCGAAGAAATCAAAGAAGAAGAAGATGATAGTTCAAAAGATTATTAATAATCTCGAGGATTATAATCAACCTGCAATATAATTTATCAAGCTTTAAATTTTATATTTTGACTCCAAATCGACAAAGTAAATGAAGAATAAGAATGAGAAGAAAATGAAGAGCCAAATCGAAACATGTTAAGTCATTTGTATGACATCGAATGTTTCTCAATGAAGTCTTTTTCAAATTCAGTGTAGGAATAGAGGAACAATAGCTCCAACAAGTATGATGTGCAAGAGTAACATCAAAGGATCTACCTTAGCAAAAAGAGGAGATTCATATATGGCAACATTTGAGTCTCGTCTAATGGTGTTTTAGATGGACAATAGTTCGGAGGATTTATGCTTTCCCGGAAGGACCGAGTCAGAACCCACAATGGCCTCACAGATGGAAGTCATGGAACACATGGAGTTGAGTAGTGATTCTAAACATACTAACTTATCCTCTGAAATGATGAGGGTCGATTATTGAGAAATTGTTTTATCAGAATTTGAATTATATGTGCCCCGTTCAAATACAATTGAGGTGCCGGTGTTGTTCTCCCTACCAAAAAAGGCCTATCAAATAAAGATATGGAGAAAGATATAGTAAAAAATGAAGAAATAATCTCTAAGAATTTGTGAAGTGTACTTCAAACTAGAGGAGTGGACAATATATTATCATATATGCAAAAATTCCTACACAACTCAGTGTTTGTGAAGCACTTTCAATGTCAAAGGATTTTCAAGAAATTTTAAGTCAAGTCCTGAAGATTCAGAGAGTTATGAAGTATATTTCTCTAAACAATGTATGAATGAAGTTTTAAACACCTATAACACTCCAATTAATATGTTCTTTGAGGATCTCTTACTTGGGACAATAGAGTATAGTCACCCTCTATATATTACAATTGAGTGTGATGTCATCACGGTAAGTTGAATCCTGATTGCCCCATGCTTTTCAATGAATCTAATGAACTTTCAATCATTGAAGTTTTTGTCTCTCAATGTTCAACACCTCAGGTTAGATAAGATGTGGTGCACCTTTTTAAGGAAAGAAGGCAAGAGATCATGGATCATTCATTCTTTCTCTTTGGATAGCTATATAAGAAAGCTAGATGTTATGTGGTCTATTCTAACACGTCATTCAATGCTCTTTTAGGCCAACCATGGCTTTATCAACAATGGTATAGTTCCATTTACTTTGTTGTAGTGCTTGAAGTATGTGAGGGATGAAGAAGTGTTTAGGATTGTTGGTGATATACAACCTTTTGATGTACATGAAGCACAAAACTATCAAGTTGTCTGAACTTCATTCCAAAGGAATTGAAGTCAATACAATCTTCTATAGCTGCAACATCATCCTCAAAGACTGTGCTGTGAAGCAACCTAAAAGGGAGGATGATAAAAAGCAAACAAGAAGAAAAAAACTAGTGAGGAATCATCTTAAACTAACCAATGCTCCTTTCAAGAAGAAGAGAGTTGTTCCTCACTTGGGAAGTAATTCAGAGGAAAAAAATATGATATTTCTACAATAACAAACAATAACAACATCAAGCCTTTATCCCACTACGCAGGATCGACTACATGAATCTTTTTTCTCCATATTTTTTATCAAACACAAATATACATGCAAGCCTTTCACCAAAGCGAAGAATGAATAAGGCTATTTAGACTCAGATTATGAGATTTTGAGTTTGAGCCCGTTTATGCAAGCAAGACGTGATATATCTCCTGAAGGAAAATGAAGCAAATTTGTCAAAATTGAAATATAAATTCATAGTTACTCCTATCCCCTCTAACATGTTAAAGAAACCACCACTCGTGAGGTCTATAATGTAGAAGAGTCGAAATTAGTTCATCAAATTTTTATTTGACATATAATATACCCTTTTTTTTTTTGGAATAATACCCCAAATTTTGACTCTTCTACATTATAGACCTCACAAGTGGTGGTTTCTACATTATACTCCTGTCCCCTCTAACACTTTATAATCACTTTGATCTCAAAAATTGACCCATCAAAGTTCTTGTGGGCCAAACCAACATTGACTTGCCGCTTTTCTAGATGGTGAGTCTTTCTCCTATAAATTGACAATACATATGTTCCCTAAAAGGCGGTGAAAGGATAAATTCTCGCAGACCTTCTTGTTGTGCATCTTTTCTCGCAGACTCGCCTCTCAATGTTAATCTCCCTGATGAATAGATTACGCTCTTTCAAGGGAAAGAAAATATGCGAATCTTGGAGTTATATTTTGATGCACTGCTAATCAAAACGGCCGTACCTTCAAATCTTCTTAAGTTGTGAGATGATGTTGGTCTTTTTTTGATAACATTCGACGGCGTTTGTTGAATATTTGAGAGTCATAGTTAGGGAATTTATTTTAGGAAAATATTTTTAAGAATAAAACGAGAGATCGATTGTGATCTTCTTCTATGATTCTATTTTTATTTTAGGAAAATATTTTTAGGAGTAAATGAGATATGAATTATGATCTTCACTTTTGATTCTATTTCCTAATTTTAAGAAAGAATTATTCTCCTATGATTTCATTTCTAATCCAATTTGTTAGGCACTTTTTTAGCATATATATGTTTGTAGATATAGTACTTTTTTTATAAAAAAAAATAAGAATAAGCATTTAAGAAATTCTTTAGAGGTATCATAAGATACTCATTTAGCTTGACATATATTTGCACCAATAATGAAGTTGAATTTGAAGTCTTAATAGTAGGCTTGAGATAGCTATTTCAATAGGGATTCAAAATTTTAATTTTCTCATTAATTTTCAATTTATTATAAATCATGTATTAGGTATTTATAAGATTAATAATCATGAGTTTACCTTTTATCATAAGTCAGTTTTTGAGCTTATGAAGAAAATTCAATATGTCACTTTAACTCAAATCTTTCAAGCTCAGAATAACAAGGCAAACACCCTAGCTAAATTGACCAAATAAATGATAAATATGAATGATGAGCTTGTGTTGATTGGTGTCCACACTCGTCGAGTTCTCAAACAAGTAAATATAAAATTCCGCAGGTAGATGGGTCATCAAATTTAAGCCAACATTATACAACATTAATTGTTTCTCACTGTTTGTCGTGAGCTATTTCCCAAAACCAAAGAGAGGAGCTTTATACTATTCAAGGAGAACACATCCCTTTGATGACTTTATAACTATAACAAGAGGCCTTTATGATAGATGACCAAATCAACTAGAGATGATCTTTCATTGACCACTTTAAATAAGACAAATTACCACAAACAAATTTTATGCCTTACAAATAGAAAAAAGAGTTTTATGGTATGCTATTATTAATTATACTCTTTATCGTAGATCATTCGTTCAAATTTGGCTATGATATTTGGGTATTCAAAGGGAGGAGAAGGTCGTAGTTGAAGTTCATGAAGGATTTTATGGTGCACCCTATTTAGATCTCAAAAGGATAGTTAAAATTAAAAGAATTAGCTACTATTGGCCATTGATGTTGACCATACCAAAAGGTGCAATGAATGTTAAGTCTATGACTGTGTAATACACAACCTCCAAATCTATTACACCTAATGGTAGCATGACTAGCATCCTACCTATTTGAATGTTGAGACACTGATATATTTTGGCCCATCAATTGACCATCATCTTTTGTATACCGCTTCAGCTTAATAACAACTTATTACTTTTCCAAATGAGTTGAATCCACTCCATTCAAAGAAGTTACTATCAAGCAATTTATCAATTTCCTTTCCCACAAAATTGTTTACAGACTTTGGTGTGCTATATCATGCCATCTAAGAAATGATTTAGTTTTTAAAAGTATATAGCTCTAAAGATTTGGCAATCGACATAAAATTGATTGATTATAATTATAATTTATTGTTCAATAGGAAATGGTTTGGCGGAAGCTTTCTACATGACTTGTATTAAGCTATTAAAAAAGATACTCATTAAGAATAAAAGAGGATGATATACAAAAATGATAGAAGTGTTATGGGTATACTGCCCTACTTATGAAATGCCAACTAAAGCTAGTATTTAACATTTGTAGTTAAAGTAATATTACTACTTGAGGTTGAGTTGCCATTAGTTTGAGTAGCTATTTAATTTAACCTCACTCAAGAGCAAATTGCTCGTTTGTGAATGAAAGAATTGATGTACTTAATGAGGTTAAAACCTAAGTTCAACAAAAATTTGAAATATGTTAAGCCAGGATGTCTACATCTTTTGTCTATTTGATGTATTTTTGTACATTCCAAAAGGGAGAATTAGTCATGGCACTGGGAAGACCAATTTTTTCTCATTGAAAAATTGACGGCAAATTTGAGGCTAATTGAGAAAGCCTTTTCGCCATCAAGAAGACATATCAAGGAGGGGCCTATTAACTTATTATTCTGAAAGATCAAAAACCCATTCCACCAATTAATGATCTGTATTTAAAAAATATATTATGCATAACGACTTAATCAATAGTTATTATGTATTAGATCCCATAAAATATAGGAAGCACATTATTTTTATATTTCATTATATATGTATAAATTTTTCTAAAACTCTCTTGTAACACAAAGAAGCATTTCTAAGTTACATAGAAGTTGTCCTATAAGACGAGGTTTTTTTAAAATTTGATATTTTAGAATTTTTTATAACCCCTGTGAGATGGCATACATTTTAAATTTCCAATGTTGAAGATCGCTAAAATTTTGCTTCATGCCCACGTTAAACCAATTTTGCTTCATGCCCACGTCAAACTTATGTATGCAAAATAATATTAAAGATATTTGGAAAGAATTTAAGTCTTAAGTGAAACCGATGGCTTGAATAGCTTGAGTTAGTTCGAGTGTCACCTAGATTAAGCTTCAATTTACAAAAGTGTTTTTTTTTTTTTTTTTTTTTTTTTGAGTCTTGCATTATTGTATTTTTATGTGTAGAGCATGTTAAGATGATTTGCCCATACAAAATTAAAATTGAGAACTTATTAAATCAAGCCACAAGTAAAATTAAAAAATCAACAATCCTTTGTACTATCTGATCAATGATCATGTTGTACATTTAGGTTTGATTTCAATTTGAATAAATCAAACAACTTGATTAGTTAAGTAATTATGTTATTAATAAAAATTGATCTTATGATCATATTGTATGATATATATCATAATGTACAATTTGTTTTATACTTAAATTCAATTTACATCATCAATTTGCATCGTTTATAATATTTGAATTTTGAATTACTTGTACTATCCAATGCCTATTATACTTAACAATTTATTTCCTAGTTTAAATTTAATTAATTGCATGGTTATAATCAACCGTAAGTTATGATAAGAATTTGAGCTAATCATACTTTAATGATCATACAAGGCGATCATCTAGTTTAAATCAACATTAATTGTGTATTTGATTGATTAGAAGGTTGATGATTATTGCTCATGCAATATGGTGAACCTGGCTGACAATCATAATTATAATTCCAAACTTGGAAAACCTTAACATAGAGAAGTTCTAGTGAGAGAAAATCTTCTTCTATAAGAAGTCATCTTCTTTCTTCAAACCTTACAGTCCTCATGTTTGAATATTAGGATTTGAAAGATTTTGTATCTCAAAAGTGGTATTGGAAAATGTTGATTACTAGCGGGTTATGCTAAGAATGACCAATTTTACCCATTGAAGTGGAAGTTAATTACCTAATAAGTCCTAGGAGTGTGTTTTTCATTTTGAGTAATAGTGTTGTAAGTTTGTCCTTCAACACCCATCCTAACTCTTACAAAACTAGATGAAATGATTTGGAAACATGTTTGCTTGGATTGTCACAAAACATGTTTGCTTGGAATGTCATTAAGGTTCTTAAGCCTACTAATCTCCAATCAAATTTGATTTGCCAAAAAACAACACAAAATCTGGATTTTCTTATAAAAACAAGCTTTTAGCGCTCTGGTTTCGCCCTTCTCCAACGGCCTTTGTTTGGCCTTTGCTCTATTACAGTAAATGAGGATGGGTTAATGCTGTGCGTTTCAATAAAATAAAATTTCCTTAAGCCACCACAACCATCCATTATATGCAGCAGCTGTTGCTTGCAGCTTTAGGTGAAAAGCAAATGCATGATATATTACTTACTTTAGGACAAATGAGTTATTTAATAAAATAATTATATAAACTAATATATATATATATATATATATATATATATATATATATATATAATATATATATATATATATGGTTAATTTAAATGTAGAACCTTTAAAAATAAATAATTTTTTTTTTGCAATGAGAAAATTCGGAAGAAAATTTTTAGTTATTTTTTGATCTTATCTTTTTACGTTTTTGAGTATTACAAAATATTAGTGAATTATGTGAGAGATCTTGCATTACCCACTTCAATAATTATCTTCACTTAATATTGCCACCCATTTGCAGGGACCTGCGCATTTGGAAAATCTCCATCCATGCTTCCTGCCACTTCCAAACCATGTTTGTCAGATACAATCTGGACCCAACTATGACTATTACTCATCCATTATGCGTTTTACAATTTCCTCGCCAGTGGTATGTTAGCAATTGTGTTTAAGACTGTTTCTTGCTTTAGATTAATAGTAAATGTTGGGTATGACATGCTTTCTTTAAAGTCATCCAGATGGTTTTAAGTTGCAATGGCATGATCCGAGTTTCTTGCAGTTTTTACATAGCTCATGCATCATCTTACTAAATATAATTTACAGTTGCTTGAACCTCAAGAACTTAAACCAATTAAATACTTTGAGATGGTAACTTCAGAATGACTTTTATTCCACTTAATCTTAGCTTGGTGGGCATGTATCTTGATGGCTAAAGAATCTTGAATATTTCTCATGTTAAATGAATCAAATGCTCTTTTCATTAGGAAAAACCATCTATTTCTAAAGGAAAACTGACTGTTTGGTATTTGAAGATTTTGAGTGGTGTTAATATTTCACGGATAACTTGCACTGAGAGTGTAATGAGTTAAGAGTGCAACTCTGAATCAAAAGGACGAGTGAGAGAGAAATATATCAAAGAAAATAAATAAAATGCTAACATCAAGAAGGATACAAAAACCTCTCACTAAAGAGGGTGATAAAAAACACGAAGCTAGGATCAATGTAGTTGTCACCAAACAAACTTGCAAGGAAGGAGATACTTCTCCAAATTTGATTTAAGCTCATCAAAGTTTGTTTCATTGCAGCATTTTTTATCTTTATAAGCATTACAAATCACGGAGAAATTAAAATATCATAAGAATACCCTGGGGTGGCTGTTCACTTAATG
Source organism: Dendrobium nobile (assembly GCA_022539455.1). NCBI lineage: Eukaryota > Viridiplantae > Streptophyta > Magnoliopsida > Asparagales > Orchidaceae > Dendrobium > Dendrobium nobile. The sequence continues at coordinate 6,132,268 of CM039728.1, read as the reverse complement.
AAAATGCTTTGAAACTAGTTTCAAGCGTCAATACATCTCCATTGAAACTCAAGGGCTGTTGACTTATTGATTTTTTTAGCTCATTGGACGATGTAACGTCATTTTGTAGTTTTCATAAAACCATATTAGAGACTGATCAGGCTTGCATGAGTTAGACTTTTGATGAGGTGACAAAATGACTTAAGTTTTTCTTGGACTAAAGCCTAACTCACATGATACTTAATATGTTTGATGTTTTTACATTGCCACTTCAATATAACTCAGTAAAATTATATTATTAAAAGTATTAAATGCAACAATAAAATAATATCTGATTTTCAATACTTTTAAACGTCAACATAAATGACTTGAGTGTAGGTTTCTCTTTTGGCTGAGACTCTTAACCTGAACTTGTATTTAATTGCATGCTAACTGATAAGGATTTCTGTTAACTTCCATACAGTCAGTTTGTCTTTTGCATATCTAAACTCGAGTGTTATATGATAAATTGGTTGTCCTTAACTTTATAATGTAGTGTGCTTTTTGCTTGATTTAACAGATGCCTGATGCTGTAGTTGACTACAACTTACTAAATGGAAACTGGAACATAGTCCAGCAACAAAATGTGCTTCTTGAAAGATCAAAAACATTATATGGTTTTGCTTCCTCTGTAAGTACGAAACCTCAGAACTCAAAGGGCTTCCGTGTTGCAGATGATGCTGACAGTTCAAATGGGACATGGAATGAGTTGACTGAATTTTATGCTTGTGAGTATTATGATGTTTCTTCAGGGGATGGCGTCATGGTTCCACTGACAGTTGTTTATTCACGGAGGCACAAACAAGAGGGTAGTCCTGCATTACTTCATGGACACGGGGCTTATGGCGAGTTATTAGACAAGCGGTGGAGAAGTGAGTTAAAGAGTCTTCTTGATCGGGGTTGGGTGGTTGCATACGCTGATGTTAGGTAATTTGAGGTTTATTAGCTTTGTAAAATATGTTCACATTCGACATTAGAGCATTTTTATGATTATGAAACCATTATGTCACTTGTTACCCTTTTGAAACTCAATTTTGATTTTGTTTTGACATCTTACTTTTTGTAACATTGCAACTTACAATCTATCATTGTTAGTGAGCAACATATGAATATTTTTCATTTGTAAATTTAGCCGTTCTGGTGTTTTTTAAGGATTGGGTGAACAACTTGCTTTCATTTGTTTTGTAACTATTTTAACTTATCAGCTGTTGTGAAGTTGTGATGTAATGTGGCAACTCCACAATATTCTCTTGTATTATTTTTTTTTTTTCAAGTTACAAGTGCTTTTTCTTTACTTATTTCAACTGAATTTTGTTCAGTTAATTTCAAACATGCTATTTAAGGAGATTATTTATCGAACCTCTGTGAAAGTAAACCTCATTTACGTTAGTCATTAATTAATGAAGGATATCTTAAATGAGCCAACATGTTCAACACAAGTTTTATTTTTTCTGCTGTTTTGGAAAGGAAAAAGAACAGAACATTGCTTCCTTCTGAAAGGATGATTTTCCTACTATGTGATTTTATCTTCTCATTTTTCCTTTATTTTTAACACTAAGCTCTTTTTCCTTTCAGTTTTTTTTTTTTTTGAAAGTCCTTCCAATTGTTTTGTTGTCTAATAGACTTTTATGGTTTAGAGGTGGTGGTGGATGCGGTAGAAATTGGCATCATGATGGAATGCGTCTGAAGAAGCAAAATTCTATCATGGATTACATTTCATGTTCAGAGTTTCTTATAGAAAAGGGTATTGCTCATAAAGATAAGCTTGTTGGGTGGGGATATAGTGCTGGTGGTCTACTAGTTGCTTCAGCAATCAATTCTCGTCCAGACTTATTTCGGGCGGCAATTTTGAAGGTACAGACCATCTTTGACTCAATGTTATTACATGCAATAAGCTTTCTTATCAATAGATCAAATTCCACTTGGGTAGTTGCGTACTTGTACTATAATGCCATAGTACAACAAGGCATACACCTTTTGGACTATTTCATAGTGACATGTGCAATGGAAAAATGGCACGCACTGGTTTTTTTTTAATTGATTTTCTTAATTTTTTTAAGGGAATCAATTGGAGTCTAAATTTTTATAATAACACAGATGATGCTAATAGTGGTTAACAGGGAAAATGAATGTTAAGTTGGATAAAAAGTATAAATTAGTATTTGATGAGCAAAAGTTGATACGGAGTAATGTTGTGAGAGCTAGTGGCGTCTTTGAGGAATTACAACATTCAAGATTGTTCTAAATGAAAATGAAATGAGTCTTCAGATAGGTCTAACACATTTATAGTTGCATAAGGGAATGATGAGGGTGATGAGAAAGGATATAATTTGGGAGATAATGATGCAGACGTTAAGGCTATTTTTATTTATGCTGATGGTGATGATTCTCAATAGGACTAGTTTAATTTTTTATGAATAAGAAACTAATTAGCAAACAGTTTCTTATATTTTGAGCACAACTTTCTAAGTTTAATGTTTTGTTCTCATATCATTCATTATTATAACCATGATTATTTTTTACTGTAAATCTAATTACATTATTTGTCATGATACTTTACTTTTTAGTATGATTATCTTTCATTAATCTTCATATTTTTTAAAGCGATCTTTTATTTTATGTATATGACATTACTTTTTTTTTTAATTTCAAGATATTTTCTTTTATATTATGGAATTATTGATAAATTATTCATATTTTTAATTCTTTGAGCAATTTTAAAATAATATGTGCCATGCTATGTGTTATGGCTCCAAGAAATAGTGTATTATTTGCTTTTGAGAATGTTGACTTAAAAAGGGGGGGGGGGGGGGGGAATTCGAACAGATGCTTCTCTCCATGAAGCAACCGACCTGCATCCTACGCCTTGGCCCCACTTTTTGCAATTGATGCCCAAAGAATGCAACTACTCACTGCCATAACCATTATTCAGCGAGTCACTCAATAGAAAGGAGAAAGAAAAAACTCTGATACTTACAATTTCTCTAAAAATCTTACTGGCTGCCTCCTGGAACTTCATCTCGCATCCAAAGTCGGTTCCTCACCCAATTTGTTGTCCACGCCCAACGCCTCTTTGCCCCGTGCGGCTCTCCTTTGACGATTAGTTTGAAGCCTCAATCCCTTCAGTTTCGTTTCTCGCGGCCTATATCCGAAGCTAACCTGCCATTTGACCTTCGCACTTCCGGACCCTCCGTCTCCTCTCATTGCCGTTTGTCCAGACGTGGAAGCCAGCAATTGAGCCCCTCTTTCCATCTGACATAGCCCTCATTTGGCCAAAATTGACCGAACACAAATGCCCCTACGTAAACGTCTCCGGTCCAAACACTAATCTGCCTCTAACTATTGCACCACTAATCTGCCACTTCAGTTTACTCGAGATCCTAAGTGGAGGGAACCCATGATTGATAATCAGATTTTATGGATACTACAATCAACGATTGTTAGTGTTGGTAGAATGAAACCGATGGTGTACTCGGTACAACGAAACCATAAGATCTTGATCGGGTTTGCCTCCATCCCCCACAACCAAAATTAAAACTGTTGCACGTCTAAACATCGATTTATCATTAATCGAGAGTTTTCTTCTATGCATTAGTAGTGGTAATTAACTATGAGGGCTTACGCTCATAGGAAGTGGAACCCCATAACTAAGTAAACCGTGCCGATCATCGGGTGAGATTTGGTTAATTAAAATTCTAATCTACCTCGGAGAAAATGGGGACAAAGTTTGCGAAAGCGGGGTTAGTGCCATAGCGCCATCTTTTCCTGAGCGAACATTCACATTGCATGTTTTGCCTATACTTGGTTGTCACTAGTATAGTTTGTGCCATGTGGCGTGCTCCCATTACCATATAGAAACTAACATCATTACAAAAGGAACACATGATTAGAATCAAGAGAAGTGAATGTAACAATAGAATGGGAACTACTAGGAAATTCAAGTTCAATGCCTGAAATGTTAAAGGATGTTTGCACAACGTCGAGGTAATTTAATACCTATTGTGTGCAACGTTGTGTAAGTTGATTGTCATCTTAATCGCACTTACTTGAATCGAATATGGAGTGCATAGAGGTCAGCAACAATGCCACCTTTACCTATGTTATTATTAATTAGTTTGTTACAGTACTATTATATATTGAATTTATATTTCATTAATAGGTCAAATTTCTTTAAACATTTTGTAGTGGAGAATCTTTAAATATACTTTCATAGATTATGAGAACAATATTTTAAGCCCTTTATCATATTCAAAAATAAGTATTATAATTATTAAGATAGTAACTTTAATTTAGTAATATATTTTTGTAGTCGGAAATAATCTTTGACTCATATAGAATTTGTTGATGGGTATCTTGAGCTTGAAATCGTATCCACAAGAAATTAAAAAAATGAAGAGGGTATCATGGCAATATAGGAATAGTTCCTAGGAACATC